>CM067477.1:22340112-22361407 GCA_034552555.1 Semaprochilodus insignis | reverse complement strand
AATATTGCTGTAAGGATGATTCGATTGCATGCAGCCACAAGAGCATTAGTGTGGTCAGGCACTGATGTTGGATGAGCAGTTCTGGATCACTACAGTTCTGGAATTCATCCCAAAGTTATGGCCTTATTAGCATCATACCTTGCATACCTGGCTTCCGGCTTCCAGTCGGCATTTGCTGCATAAGCATATTTGGTGAAACTATTATTTTAATCCATATTAATAATGCTTTATAATTATAATGTGCTCATCCCTGGCTGTATAAAAACAGCCCATGTTTTCTGTATTCAGTGGTTCTTGGTTGCTAACGTGCATACATGGTGTTTGCCCTCTTCCAAGAAGTAGCCAGTTGAACGCCAGTTGGCTTCTTTGACTCAGTATGTGGTTTATTTGCAGCAGGATGAAAGTATTGTCACTGTTTCTGCATAAATCAATCACTGAGAGTCATTCTGAGTGGCCTGATGCAGAGAAACAGAGAAACGTATCAACACAGTTCTCTTTACAGCGGTGGTGATGGGAACCAGGGGTCACCATTTACATTTACGGCATTTAGCAGACGCTCTTATCCAGAGCGACTTACAACCGTGCTTAGTGTTCCGTCGGACATCACCACATCTACAACACACATATAACCAATTTGTTTACCATGTAAACCCACCAGCGACCCTACACTTGTCCTCTGAGTGTTTACGTGGAATGTTGATGATAGGAAAAATCTGGAAAATCTGACAATGATATGTTTATTTGGGGGACTCTTTTTTTTTCCTCACCAGGCCCTGCAGCATGTATCCCTCCACCATGAATGGAGTTTAAGGCTGAAATCTTCTCCAAACTATCATAAACAGCGTCTCAGACATCAGGCAGCGTATTCATAAACATCTCGTGTAACTTTCTGTGAGGGAGCTTTTAGAGGTGGCCGTCTGGTTCCATTCACCACCACTGTGAACAAGCATTTCGTATCGAGCCACTCTGAATGACCTTGTGTATATTATAAATTATGACATTTGGTACTGTGCACATATGTAGGTCATTAGAACAGTTCTAATAATAATAATAATAATAATAATAACATGAGTTATTATTATTATTATTATTATTAGTAGTAGTAGTAGTAGTAGGTTTTTTTTGTGTGTGTGTTATTGACATGTGCATATTTACTACACTAGCTATTAATAAAACAAACAATCCTAATAAAATAGCTCCAGTTTATTGGTTGCATGTACGTAAATTAATGGAGCTGGAGCATTTCCATTGGTCCTGTCATCATTAGCCTTTCAAATAATGTTAAGGATATTGACAGATTCAGTTCATATGCCAATCGATGCTGGAATTTCCAGTGCAGTGCTATTAGGGAACTCATCATCATAAGAGTTCACGGACATCAGGCCCTTCCTCAAGTTGCTGTGCTGCAGCGTCGGATTTAGGCAGTTCTACGAACCTTAGCTATGCAAGTTATTAATCACCTGTCGCAACCTACACGCAGCAAAGAAAAAAACCTACGGAAGATGGGAAAACGAAATATCTGATTAGAGATACTTTTCTGCAAAACCCATAGAAACTCTGCCTGCATCTGCAGATAAAACCTACTTCCTGTGTAAGCTGACTAGCAACCACACAAACACACTCTTACCTGAGAGTCACACGCTCACATGCACCCACTAATGCAGGCTAATGCACTTACATGTGCATTCAAAACTCTGCGGCCAGACGCTTAGCCAGTGGTGGACGAAGTGCACATGCCATGTGCCTGAGTTAAAGTAGAGACCCCCAAGGTAAAATTCTCCTCCAGTGTCAGTAGACGTTCCTCCCTTTAGACCTCCACTGTAGTAAAAGTACTAAAGTATTTACCTTCAAATGTACTTGAGTATGGAGAGTAACAGTAGCATGATTTATTATGGCTCTAATGTCCTGTTATCATTTCTGTAACAAGACTCTTAATCAGCTCATTTTAGGTGAAGAGACTCTAGTGTCTCTCAGTCCACCAGCCTTTAACAGAAGCTCATGAATTAGTCTGACACTGATGTCTATTCAAATTATCATCAGCACAGAACACCGAAGGAGAACAGGTTCCATTATCTAGAACCAAGCTCTGTCCAACAGGTCAAAACAAGCTCCAAACAAAGTGAGCACTGTACCCTGATTGGTGGACTCGCTTCTTTCATTTGGACATGTTACGCTTTCATGCACATGTAAGCCAGGACAGATCCTCTTCCTCTTTGTTAAGAGATTTCACCTGAATTGGTTTGCTTTTTGATTTGACATACGGTTTTCTGAAAAAACTTCCTTAAATTCTGAATTTCTCCCCATTAAAAATGAATGGGGTGGAAAAGTGCACGCCCATCTACTGTACTTCTGCTCAACAGACAGACAGCATTTCACATACACTGTCTCAGGGCAGACCCCCAAGCCCAAAAATTCAATGTTGGTCTGACCTCCACTCGTCTGTTGTTTTTTTTTTTACCCATTTATTTTCACCCCGATTCATACTGTTTCCTTTAACCTACAGCCACCAAACTGCATGTACTCACTCAGGGCAGATCCCCAAACTCTAATCCACAGACATACTGACCCACACTCCTCTATGTGTCATTGATTAATCCCTTGTTCCTCCCATAGACTCCAATTCATTTTTAGCAATACCGTAGCTAACGGCTAGCTGTAAGCTTAAGCTGCGCAGTCACCCTGCGATTTCTTCAGGACTTTTCTAGGTGCTATTATTATTATTATTATTATTATTATTATTACTTACTTACTTACTGTACCGCTTATGGTAGCAGCTAACAACTTCTTGAGTTAAAATATGTTATAACTGCGACTGACGACCGAGTGAAAAAATGTGCTACTCGCTAGGTACAGTAAAACACCCTCAGTGGGACTATTTGTGGAATCGTCATTTAAAACACGGATTTCTCATCACAAAAAAGGACTTTTTCTCCCCTTTATTAGAACAAGTTACGCAAAGAAGGCTCTCGGGTTTACTCAAGGTGGCACCCCTTGCTTTCTTGTGCTTAGCACATTGCATACCTCACTCATTTCTGCACTAGTCATGTTGCTGCATGGCAAAACGGTGGCGGAAATGAAGCGTTCTGCACCACATCGCTGGATAGAGCAGGTCATATCTAAAAAGCAGACTAAGTCAGATAAGGCAAGCACCACAAAAGCCACACCTGCTTCACAAAATACTGTACTTCTACACCTCAAAGGCCACTTTTATTAGGAACCTTAGGAACAGCTTCTCTGTGCTTCCTCTCTCTGTCCTCTTTAGTAAGTGGAACTCTTTGGGATTAGTTGGCTTTCTGCTAATAATAATATGTTGCCTGACTGTAGACAGACATAATCGAACTAAACTGATAGCACAGAAACAGTTCTGCTGTTCACGTCTTTCATTGAACACACTGAGTAACATCCACAGTGAAGGCTAGAAGCAGCCTCCTGTAGCAAGGCCTCCTGTAGATGCTAATAGGATTTGCACAATGCTGAGGAATTCTGGACCAGCAAATGTGTTTCAGTTCCTCAGTATTTCTGGGAGGTCTTACTTGCACAGCCCTCTTTAGGTCCTACCATAGCCTCTCCATAGGGTTAAGGTCCATAGGGTTAGGGTCATGGAGTGCTGCCCTCACATTCTCCTGTAAAATGCTTTGATACACTTTTGAATTAGTTATTCCCTCAGTGATTGCAAGGTGTCCAGGCCCTGAGGCAGCAAAGCAGCTCCAAACCATGATACTCCCTCCACCATGCTTCACAGATGAGGATTTGTCTCATTTGTCCATAGAACATTTCCAAGAAGTATTGTGGATCATCCAGAATATCATGGGCAAACATAACACAGAGGTGTACTTCCTTCTTCTGTCCTGGACTGTGGATGTTACTAAGTGTGCTCAATGAAAGACATGACAAGTACAACTGTGCATGTGTGATAACAATCAGCCCACATTCTATTAGTAATTAAAATAAAGTACTTACCATTTCTTACAAATGTATATGGGTGTACTGTTACAGACTACTCTTGATGGTTTATCTACAGCTCCCAAAAACCCGGCCATGCACCCTCATTTGTCATTGGTCTGTTTCTGACAACAGGGCCACTGTTGTCCAGATATATTTGGGTGGTGGTTCATTCTCAGTACAGCAGTGACTCTGAAATGGTAGCGTGTGCAGTGCTAATACAAGTGCATCAGACACTGAGCAGCTGTGGCCAGATACTAACAACCGATGAAGGGCTAGAGCATAGGTAACAAAAATTGTATGTCATGTTACAGTCTCTAACTGTACACCAGCAAGATGGACCTATAAAATACAGAAGGTGTTTGATACAGTAAGGAACCCTCAGGACTGTCAGGGCCTTCAGCGTCTTAGATTAACTACTGCTATAATTAAGAGCTGACAGTAAAATCAACCAACCATGCTTTGAACTCCAATGTGTTGGACCATTTTTGTGGCAAAACATCACTCCAGGCCTTCTGGAGGTCCTAGAGATAGAATTGACTGAATACTAGTGGTAGCTCTACCAATGCGTTTCAGTTAGTTGTATGTATTACATGATGAAGGAACCACTCCTACAAGAATAACTACTCATACAAGAATAACCACTCCTGTGGGGGCCCTGACCATTGAAGAACAGGGTAATAAAGTGTACAGAGAAACAGATGGACTACAAGGTCAAGATATACACCAGTCAGCTGTGCCACTACAACTACTGTCCATTGTATCAGCTCCACTGAGTATACAGGAGCACTCTGTAGTTCTACGGTTCCAGACTGTAGTCCATCTGTTTCTCCTTATACTTTATTACCCTGTTCTTCAATGGTCAGGACCCCGACAGGACCACCACAGGGCAGGCATTATGTGGGGGGTGGATCATTCTCAGCACTGCAGTGACACTGAGGTGTCCAGCAGCACTGCTGTATCTGATCCACTCACACCAGCACAATGAGTTTAGATACATGGAGGTGTACCTAATAAAGTGATGGATGGGTGTAGGTATCATTGTCTCCTGTCATTTCGACACCCCCCACAGGCCAGGAGGATATTGCCCATATCAGTCTAAATTTATCATCATTTATTGTTCCTTGTAACCTTTATCTTCCTTCCCAATAGCACTGCAATCCCACACCTCCTTCTGAGTGCAGCTGTTACTTTGATGATAAGGGTATATAGTAGTTTAGATTTAGTGTTGTAGTAATGTAGATTTACAGGGTTATACTGCAGCCTCTCCAACCACACAGGACTTTTTATTGCAGTCTCATAGCTTTGATTAAAATATGGCATTCGTTTTATAAGCTTCCTATACATGCGGTTAGTCTACAACGGCTGATGACAAATGCTAATGGGAATTACCATTAGCTTTGGGCTAACATATGTCTACAATTTAACAGGTGGGACTAGCAGAAATTAGCATTCGTCATTCAAAGAGTTATTCATCATTCATGAGTTTGGGCATTTATGGCTAGCTCTGATAGTTATGGTTTCTGATAAAGTGGCCACTGCACATGCTTGCTCAGTGCAGTGATTTCAAAGCAGTTCTTAAGGCCTTTTCTCGCTCCTTAAAGTGGCATATGTCCATTATTTGCAGCAGTCTGGCAGAAATCGATACACGCTACACTTCACACAGATTAAAAGATGAGTAAGTGTTAGACCGTAACAGCAAAAAGAGTGCAGAGTGCAGAAACTGCTCCCGTCCGTCAACCCTCGTCTGATGAGAAATTGAGAAACTTTCTCTCGCACCTTTTTTCTTCCCCTCCCTCTTTCACAAGTGCAGTTTTGCACTGAACCCCATGAGATAATTTCCTGAGCATATATCCGACTGCACAGAGAGGCAAGGAAGAGCTATAGACAGAGAATAGAGAGAGAGAGAGAGAGAGAGAGAGAGAGAGAGGGGATGCAGCAGGGCCTTCTGGGCCTTCTGCTCTATCAGATAACACCATGCCATGGGGAAAAAAGTCCCATTAAAATGACTGACTGGCCAAAAATCATATGCACACAGTTTCCCCCTTCACCCTGAATACAGTCAGCCAGATGAGGCATGTGAGCTGCTATATGTATGTGTAGCAGACGTACGGGGTCAGAAACCTCTCTTTCAGTCTATGTGCACTGATGAACGCTGCCGTGGTTTCGTGTTTTGCTAGCAGTGGCATTTTTAAAACCGTGGTGATGAGTCCAGCGAGGAGAGGAGGTGAGTGGCCTGCATGCACAGATGGTCAGGAAGAGGAAACTGTCGCAGAGAGAGAGAGAGAGAGAGAGAGAGGGAAAGAGAGAGAGAGAGAGAGAGAGAGAGAGAGAGAGAGAGAGAGATGATGTAATATATTTGTTCACTCTGTGCTTGCAATCAGAATCTACTTGTATCTACCTAGAGAATAAAGACAGAGAGAACGATAATGATGATGAGATGATGATGATGATTTAATGTCATTGGCTACTCAGTGCCTGAAACCCGATTCAAAATTAAAGCAAGTCTACATGTCTGAGCCTGCTGCAGTTGGTGCTTACAGAATACAAATAACTGGCCAAACCATGTGGACCTCTAGATTGATCACATGTGAATGTGGCTGAACCTACCATGTTTAAAAACCATCAACCTGAATCTTTACCATCACACACTCCATCACACACCTTTGTGCACATTTGTCTCAGTTAAAAGCATTTCTGAGGACACTTGTTAGGCTGGAGGAGGTTCCGAAACTATTTACTATTTCAAGTTTGGATTTCACTGAACCACTATCAGACACACTGTGCTACTCTTCACTGGAGTGGTCATCCAACGAAAATGACTCCAAGACTAAGATCCCCCAGGGTATCATCTAAGGGTCTGCAGGGCTCTCTTACACTGGCTAAGTGTTCAGTCAGTGTTTATGAGTCCACAATCAGGCAAACACTGAACAAGAACATTACATTTGGAATGGCAAAATGGGGAAACCCATTAATCTCCAGGAAGAACATTTTTGCCTGTTTACAATTTCCTAAGGACCACCGGGATTGATCATTATGGTTGAAACAAGAGATTGGGAAAACCAAAAGCTGTATTCCAGCATATAAACCTCATCCGGCGAATAAAATTTACCTATACCTACCTATGCACCTACCTACCTCCTTACCTCCCTGCCTACCTACCCACCTACCTACCTTCCTCCCTATATACCTACCCACCCACCTCCTTAGCTACAAACCTACCTCCCTCCCTCCCTACCTTCCTCACTATATACCTACGCACCTACCTCCGTACCTACCAATCTACCTACCTCCCTCCCTATGTACCTACCCACCTACCTCCATACCTACCAACCAACCAACCTCACTACCTCTGTACGCATATACCTACCTACGCAACTACCTACCTCCTTACCTCCCTACCTACCTAACCACTTACCTTTCCCCTATATACTTCCCTATATACCTATGCCCCTACCTCCGTATCTACCAACCTACCTACCTCCCTCCCTATCTACCTACCTACCTACCTTTCTACCCCCTATATACCTACCTCCATACCTACCAACCTACCTACCTCCCTCCCTATATACCTCCCTATATACCTACCTGCCTACCTCCATACCCATCTACTAAACCACCTTCCTCTCTATCTACCTTTCTATACACCTGTCTCCCTACCTCTCTCCCTACAAACCTACCTAATTCTCTCCTTATATACCTACGCCCCAAATATCTACCTATCGACCTCCCTCACTATATACCTCCCTCCCTCCCTACAAACCTACCTAATTCCCTCCCTACCTTCCTATATCCCTACATGCCTACCGACCTCCGTCCCTATGTACCCACCTACCTACCCCCCCCACCACAAACCTACCAACCTACCTCTCTATATAATCACAATAACTAATGAAAGAGTCATTTTGGCACTTTTACTTATATGATCATAATGTTGCTGCTTTGTTATGGCTGGTGTCTTTGTCTTGTAAGTGTTGCCATCACTGCTGGATTATGTATGTATGTGGTGTAGTAACACATGAAGAGCTGTGTGCAATATTAGCACTCATAGAATATCTCTCAGCCAACCATCGCGGGGTAGGAACTAACTGTGGTATGTAAATGTAGAGAAGTAAAAGTTATATGTCTCATGTACTCAAGGAAATACACTTCATTACTGTCCACCTTGTCCCTAAACGCAGGTGAGTACATGGCTAATCCTAAGGTTTTGATCTAACCGTGCTTTCATGTAATTTTCTGGGTGTTGTATTAATAGTTATTTGCTGAAGTTGCTGAAATTGCATGAAGCTGCATGAATGCCTTTAGGTAGGAAGTAGGAGATTCCAAGTCAGAAAATTCCAAGCTTCCATTTGCTTTTTTTTCCTGGAACCAAGAGACATTGTGCCCATGTTTTTCACTCTTACGACTACACAAAACTGTGAATCTGTGTGGGACCATAATGGGGATATAGAAGAAACACCGGGAGGTCATTCTGGGCCATTTCTACCGGTCATTTCTTCATGGAGCGTTAACACAATAAAGTTGCCAGCTGGAGCTTTACAACACAGTAATAAATTTATGCCATTATTGTAATAACTGTATAATAAGCCTGCAGTTCAAGAGGCTAAGGAACCCACACAAAAAATAACCTGAATTAGGGCCACTGCTTTCCCTTGTTTCCACCACATGTGAGAGCCGCACACACACACCAGCAGGTATTAACTGTAGCCACACGTTGGGTCAGTTGCCATGGCACCGTGTTACTGTCTCCACCTTCACTGAGTAAGACAACAGAGAGAGAGAGAGAGTGAAATGTTAATGGTGATTGCCACCCTGGCAGACTGCCACCTCAAGCTTGTGAGTAATCAGCTGCTGTGTGTGTGTGTGACCCATCCAGCCCACGCACAGACGGTGCGGCTTCGCCACATTGGCTGTAATTAATAGCTGCTGGCCACCCGGGGTCAGCGTGCTCTGCTAGAGGCGCCTCCCTGAGGCTTTATGGAACATCGCTGCTGGCTCTGCTCCAGGTGGGCCAAGCACTCCCTCCTCCAGGCCTGTAGGGGGAGTCGGAGCGACTGAGAGAGGACAGGACACATTGCTACCCTACCTACATCTATCGGCCACTTCATTAGGTGGACCTCCTTGTATCTACACTCCATGTTATCAGCTCCACTGACCATATAGGACACTCTGTAGTTCTACAGTTCCAGACTGTAGTCCATCTGTTTCTCTGTATACTTTATTACCCTGTTCTTCAGTGGTCAGGACCCCCACAGGACCACCACAGAGCAGGTATTATGTAGGTGGTGGATCATTCTCAGCACTACAGTGACACTGACGTGGTGGTGGTGTGTTAGTGTGTGTTGTGCTGGTGTGAGTGGATGCTGGAGAGTTTAAACACTGTGTCCACTCCCTGTCCACTCTATTAGACACTCCTACCTTGCTGGTCCACCTTGTAGATGTACAGTCAGAGACGATAGCTCATCTGCTGCTGCACAGTGCAGTGTTGGTCATCCTCTAGTCCACAGGACGCTGCCCTCAAGACGCTGCCCTGAGGACGCTGCCCACAGGACACTGTTGTCTCGACAGTTTTGGTTGGTGGACGATTCTCAGTCCAGCAGTGACACTGAGGTGTTTAAACACTCCAGCAGATGCAGGAATATATCAAAATACAGAAGTTTCCAAAACTGTTCAAAAGCTGCAGAGGAGAAAATGGGACTCCTAACAACCACCTGGAAGACCTGGTGGACCCACCAACACTGTCCCCATCTGATACACAGCTCCACTCTTGCTTCAGATCTGAGAACATCCACACGTGTAGGGCGGCACTTTGTGTGTGCTGAATGATTGACTCATGTTGCTTGGTTGTGATCCAGCACTGCAGGCGCCCATGCAATGTCTACTCTATTAGGAGACCCAGCTGCAGCAGGTATGTACAGTGTCGTACAAGTGTCGTACATCCAGCAGTGCTACAGATTCAGCAGATGTGGAGATTTTAGGAGCTCTGCCGATACTTTGGTATGGAGGAAACATTGCTTGCTTGTTTTCTGCCAGTTCTGTCTCTTTCTTGGTGCATATTCATGTGATGCTAATACTGGCCTATGCTCCTCTTTCCTCACTCTCCCCTCTCTCCCCTCACTCTCCTCTCAGTCCACCAGGGTTGGGACCTGATTCCATGGAGAAGAGTAAAGGTCTTGTTCTCTCAGGGCATTGATCAGTGGATCCATGCTGAGCTAAACCGGACAGGGGGGAGACTTCAGATACAATCAACAACTCTATATTTCACCTACTACACTAATGACCACACTTGCTGGAATATTGCTGTGAGGATTTGATTAAGCATTAGTAAAGTCTGGTACTGATGTTGGATTATCAGTTTGGGATCAATCCAGCTCATCACAAAAAGCTTCATCACTCCAGAGAAGACAGTTCCACTTCTCCACAACCCAATCCTGAGGGGCTTTATACCCTTACTATCCCCTACTTGGCATTGCCCATGGTGACCTCAGTGGTCCAGAGGGTCCCATTCTACTGGAGAATGTTTTTCTATGGAGATTTTACAAGCTGTGCATGTGCAGCGAGGGGACCTTAAACTGCCGAATGCTCTCCTTGCCTAAGTTTTGGACATACAGACAGTGTCATCTCCCACGCTGCAGTTCTTGAGTGGATGTGTTGGAGAATGACAGAATGCAGCAGGGTAACTTACCATTACTCATCAACAGGGGGCAGTGTGTGGCTTCGGTGTGGTCAGCTGCAGACTTGACATTGAGCTGAAATGTGGAGGGAGGGATGTGACGGACAGAGTCATCACTTATCTGTGTGTTATATATTGGTTATCACCTTATAATTGCTTTGGCTATTCTGTACAGCAAATCAGTCATGCGCACAAAACAAGCATGCAATTGAAAAATTAAATTGAGAGAGAGAGAGAGAGAGAGAAAGAGGGAGACAGAGAGAGACAGAGAAAGACAGAGAGAGTTAGATAAAGAGACAGAGAGAGAAAGACAGACGGGTGAGAGAGACAGAGAGAAAGAGAGAGGGGGAGAGAAAGAGACAGAGAGAGTTAGATAAAGAGAAAGAGAAAAAGACAGAGGGGTGAGAAAGATGGATAGAGAGAGAGAGAGAGAGAGAGAGAGAGAGAGACTATTGATTGTTATTATGCTGTATATGATATATATAGTACTCCTGAGAGTCTCATTCTTCGTCTAAGTAAATGAAAGCTACACCTTTACGCACACAACAACAATAATAATAATAATATTAATAATAATAATAATAATAATAATAATAATAATAATAATAAGTAAAAGATCTTTCTCTCTTTATTTCGCTCTCCCTTTTCTCTGTTGCCTGCTCTCTCTTTCTCCCACTAACTCTCTTTGCATCTCTCCCTTCACTATCTCTCTCTCCATTTGTCTGTTTTTCACTCTCTCTTTCCCCTTTTGTATCTCTCTCTCTTTCTCTCTCTCTCTCTCTGTCTTTCTGTTTGTCTCTCCTTTTCTTTCTTTTGGCCTCTCCTTTTTTCTCTTCCTTTCTGTCCCTCTAACTCTCTCTCATTTTCTCCCTTTTTCTTTGTTACCTACCCTTTCTTTCTCCCCTACCTGTCTCTTTTTTTTTTTTTCTTTTCTTTCCCCCTCTCTTTTTCCTCTCTCTCTCTTCCCTTTTCTCTCTTCCTCTCACTCTTTCTTCTCTCTTTCCCTACCATTTTTGTTTCCCTCTCCCTTTCCCTCTCCATTCTCTCATGCTCTCTCTCTTTTTCTCTTCTTGTCTTTTTCTTTTTATTGGCCTTGCATAATGTCACTATCCCTCTTTCTCTCCCTTTCTTTTCTTCTCACTCTCTCTTGCACTCTCTCCTTCTTCCTCTAATTCTGTCTCTCTCTTTTACTCACTCTCTCTATTCTCCCTCCGCTCTTTCGGTATCTGTCACTCTCGTTTTTTTTATTTTCACTCTCTCTCTCCCCCTTTCTTTCTCTCTCTCTTTCCCTTTTACTCTCTTTCTCACTCATTCTTTCTTTCCCTACCACTTAACCCATCTTCCTCTCCCATATTCTCTTCATATCTTTCTCCTTTATCTCTCCCCTCATCCTATTCACTCCCTCCTGTCTTTCTATATCTCTCATTCTCTTTTTCTCTTTTTATTCTCTCATTTGCCCCCACCCCCACTCTCTCTCTGAGCAGATGGCTCCTCAGTAGGGTGTGGCCTCCATGCTGTCCGATTCTGTCCCCTTTGTACCTCCTATACTCATTCGCCTCTACTTCACTCTTTCCCTCTCTCTCTCTATCTCTCTTTTAGTCTCTCTATTCCCTCTGTCTGTGTTAGGTTGAGCTGTACCTGTAGGCGCCCCTCTGTCCCTCTCTTCCTCCATCTCTACCCCATCCCTCTATCCCTCTCTCTTTCTCTCTTTCTCTCTCTCTCTCTCTCTTTCTCTCCTTCACTCTCTGCCTCTCTCTCTCTCTGTCCAGACAGAGCAGTGAAGGGAGAAGCTCAGACGAGGTGTTGCTGGATCCAGGCGTTCTCCTCCTCAGTGGCGAGTGTGTTGTATATTTGTCTTACAGAGGCAAACTAAATGAGACACAATTACAGCCCCCCTCAGAGTCCGCCCTGTCTCCATGGCAACGCCACAAAACTGACCTCCCCTAATCTGCTCAATAATACACACGGCACCAGAATCACACACACACACACACACACACACACACACACAAACACACACACAGGAAGATATCACCTTCACACAGCATCGTTCTGTCCCGACACTGAGCGTGTTTGCCCTTCCAGACACCACATGCGGTTCTGAAGCACTTTACAGGTTATTATACATGTGAACGTGCAGTCACCTAAATCTTTAGTTACGCCTCAAAACAGCAGCTATTTCTACTTTTAATACCCTCATTAGTATGCCATGGGGACCTGCTCATGTTCCATACTGATCATTGTCTGTTTGGGTTCTACTAGAATAGATTTACATCCGTCAGTTCCCCCTAAACACTAGACCTTTCCCCATTTTGCACATCTGTATTCCCCCTCTGTCTGAAACGCACTGTTAGAGCTCCTGTGTCTTTAAACTCCTGATCAGCCCAGTGTGCTCTGATTGGTCCACTCACCCACTCTGTTCTGACTAATCAACTGCCAGAGCGGCATCCTGCTACATGCTCAGCCCCCAACTGCTGTGGCTGTTTGATCCAGAGTCCGATCCTGAATGTCCGGTAGAACAAGCTGGTAGATCCACCTTCACCAGCTAGTCGTTTCAGAGGTGTCAGTTTTGACTGGTTTAGCTCTCTATTACTTCTTTTCCACCAACAAAGTGCCGGTGCTCATGCCCGTGCTGGTGCTGCTTCCCAGGCTCTACTTTTCCACTGGTTTGAGAGCCAAGCGGTTACGTATCTGGAGGTGGGCGGTCCTTAGATCTCCTGCACGGATTAACGACACACGTTTTCAATGCTTCACATTTTGGCTCATTAGAAGACGGACGCGTCCTGTTGAATGCACTAATCCACGAGCACATCACCAGTGGGATACCATTGCTCCTGAGTTCAGCACAGTGCAGTACATCGTGCAGTGCCATGCCCCTTTGCTGGTTGCGTCATGGGTTCCGCGGTTCCAAACCACAGATTTTTCCGACCGCGAACCAGTTTCTTTGCGGTGTAAAAGCGCAGAACAGTTCAAGATTTTGCCATCCGCACCATGCTGGTGGAAAAGGGCTATGTGTGTTGTGTGAGGGCACGCCAAGTTTGCCTGTAGGTGGGCAATAAGGATTATCTTATGAGATGATGTCACCGTGCAACAGAGAAAAGGGCTGGAATTCCAACGAGGCAGCTGAGAAAAGTGGTTCCTGTGGGAGAGAGAGTTTCTGCCTGGCATGTACTTTGGGCTTTATAACTTTGCAGAACATTTACATGCACGTACATGAACGTTTAAAAGCTACAACATATTAAAGGAAAGGAGGAAAACCGGAAAAGCATAAAAGGTGGCCCTTAATAACTTTATACCTTAATAATTATACTAACTAATGGGGTCCAGCATTAGCCTTGTAGCCCTAGTGCTAAAGCTAATGAAGCAAACTTCAGACACTAAACATGTCTTGGGTGAATACATTTGGGAAGTAAGTGGGAAAGTGGGAAAACTCTCAATTTAAATTTCTGATTTGTTACTTCCGAATATTTAGTCTATGACACACTGTGTTATGATGTTGGTGCGTATGATAATGATTACCTGGATGTTTCGTTTTGTTCTTCTCTTTTGTGTGTGTCGTATGCAGTTGGTTCTCCCAGAGCGGTACTAGATATCATAACAGAGCCAAAAATTGTGGTTGGTATTAAAGGAACAGTGTGTAATCTCTAGTAGTGAGGTTGCAGGTTGCCTGCCCGCTCCCAACTCCTCCCTTCTAGCCAGTGCTATAGCGCCACCTAACATTGAGCTGCTTCTTCAATGTATAAACATGAAACGTCAAAGTCTTTCTCCACACCAAGCGTGTGGTTTGTCAGTTCTGGTCTGCTGTAGAAACATGGCGGTGGTCTCTGTAGGAAGATGAGCTGCTCCTATGTAGATACGAAGGCTCATGCCAAGCTAACAAGAACACCACAGTTTGTAGTTACAGGTAATTATACACCAATGAAAACACAGTGTTTAATATTATATTCCATTTCTGGTAATAGATTCTGTTAATAAATTTTACACAATACTCCTTTAATAAAAATTACTTCAAAAGCTCCATTTGTCTGTTTCTCTTGCTTTTATCCCTTTATGTGTGTGATATGATGTATGATTATGATTACCTGGTTATTTTGTCTTGTTCTGTTCTTTGGTGCCATAAACAGTTGATTCTCACAGAGTGGTATGAGAAAAAACTGTGATTGATTTTAAAGGAACAGTATGCAACCTCTAGTAGTGAGGTTGGAAACTGCAACAAACTGAAACAAGAACACCACAGTTAGCTACAGATAATTGCACACTAATAAAAAAACAGTACATTATATATTTCTTTCCACTTCTGCTAGTAGTGGCTTCTACATTTCACACACTGTTCCTTTAATACAATGACTGCAAAAGCTCTGTTTGTCTTTTATTCTTTTTGTGCTTTTATTCCTTTGTCACCTGTTCATTATTTTAATGCCACACGTTACTGATCCCACAGCGCTGTAGACACAATGTGAGGATGGCCTGACCCTAGACTGGGTCACAGCAGAAAGAACTGTTGCTTTGAACCAGTTTAATTTAATTTGGAAAGTAAGGAGCTTTTGTTAAGGCTAATTCACACACGAGTTCAATACAGAGGAAAATAATGAACACATGTATAACAGTAGTGTCTCTCAGTATGGTATCGGGCCGCCATGTTTGCTAATGAAACACCCACCTTGTACTTCCACTAACTGGCCACTTTATTAGAAACACCCACCTTGTACTTCCACTAACTGGCCACTTTATTAGAAACACCCACCATGTACTTCCATTAACTGACCACTTTATTAGAAACACCCACCTTGTACTTCCGCTAACTGGCCACTTTATTAGAAACACCTACCTTGTGCTTCCACTAACTGGCCATTTTATTAGAAACACCCGCTTTATACAGGACTTCCACACTTTTCCAGCTGGTGAATGCAGAAGGAAGGACTGGACTGAAACTCTATGAGGTCAGGGGTTTATAGCTGTGTCCTGTCCGGCAGGATGGAATGATTTCTTTACCTTTAGTGTTTCTCCTGCGTGGACTGAGTGACAATTCCAGCTGCAATTCCTGCCGTGTTGCTGAGTCAGCACAGCCTGCAAACTGCACTGTCTAACAAGACCCCCAGAGTAAAGAGCCTGTGTGTGTGTGGACAACCGAAAACGAGAAGTTGGCACTTCAGCAGGTCCCTCTACACCAGCCCAAAACACACAGCGCACTGTCACAGCAAGCGCCAAGAGAAATGGCACGTTCCCGTGTTTAAACTGCGAGTCGAGGGGCAAGACAGCTGTCTTCTCCAGTATATATCATGCAACATGCACATAAATAAACGAGTGTAACACAGTGAAACAGTGATCATTGTTTAACCTTTGTGACGTGTGACAACAAACCGTTCATCTTGGCACTGACCACGGTGCCTCCACACACAGATTCGTTGGTCGTGTCCACCAAGACAAAAGCGGGACTTGTCACTGAAGATGACCTGCTGCCATGCTGAGTCACTCCATGACAGTCTGGCACGACACCATTGCAGTCTTTGGTGACGTTGACGTGGTGTTAAGGACAGTCGTCGTAACGGTCTGTGTGCATGTAGTCCTGCGTGGTGCAGCCGTCTGCCAATGGTGCTGGCACTAACGGGATGACTCATGCAGGGCATCACTGCTCACTGGATGTCTGCAATCGTGGCTGTTGGGTCAGTCAGGTACAGAGATAAAGTCCGTCCTTGCTTACGTTACATGTGCGGTCGAGTGTGAAACTTGAATCATTAGCATGTCTGGCACAATGTCAAACCTACCCACCAAGTTTCATTCCTGTCAGTTGATTCCTTCTGGGTGCAGCTACTTGTGCAACTATTCTGTTGATGATGAGTGTACAAATAATGATACAAGCAAGCTAACAATGACATACTCTATAGGGCAAATTCATGTTTCGTCACAGCAGCCCTTGCCA
The DNA here is from genome assembly GCA_034552555.1 of Semaprochilodus insignis. Lineage (NCBI taxonomy): Eukaryota > Metazoa > Chordata > Actinopteri > Characiformes > Prochilodontidae > Semaprochilodus > Semaprochilodus insignis. The sequence goes on along the minus strand of CM067477.1, from coordinate 22,344,872 downwards.
CTTCCTACTTCCAGGTGGATAACACAGGCAGCTCTGCACTGATACAACAGGGTTATATACTGAATCTGAAGGTTATTTAACAAAAATACCAGATACAAACTTCCCAGATCAATAACTTTTACAACTTAATGTGGTTAATTTTTATATAATAAAATATAATTTAATTTAATATCATTTTATATAATAATATAATATAACATTTATAATCATGAATTAGCAACAGCTACACCTGTAACTGCAGAGTTAAATAAAGAAATATGCATCTTATAAAGATGTTTACCCACATACACAAGAAAACAAGAACCCAAACATGAACCAATTGAACTTTTGGTAGTAAGTAGTTCGTCCCGAAAAGAGGACTAATAGGTGTCCGTTCACGTATTGCACCGGACGGAGAACTGGGAGTTGAAAAACCGGACTGACCTAAAAACGGACATGTGGCCACCCTATTGTAAGGTAGTCATGGGAAAAGGTGCTGAGTGCTGATATTCTCATCAATTTTTAACCGATAAAAAATAAAAACAGACTAACCAAGCTCTCCTACGATCATCGTACATTTTCGACCAATGCTATAACCATGGAATTGTTGGCAAAAAGCTAACAATTTAGCTATAAAGCTATCAAATAAGCTAACGGGTGTTCGTCATCCTCACTATAGCAAGTCTCTGGGCTAGCTGTTCATGTTTGCTAGCTGCTTTACTTGATCTTAAAGAATGAACCAATTTAGAAATGAAGAAGCTAGATAGTGTTTGTCATCCTTACTATAGCGAGCTTCTGGGCTAGCTGCTAATGTGTGCTAGCTGTTTTCTTGAGCTGAAAAAAACTGTTTAGCTATAAAGAAGCTAGCTGGTGTTCGATACCATAGTGAGGGGCTAGCTGTTAATGTTTGTGAGCTGCTTTCCTAGATCTTAAAGAGTTAACAAACTTAGCTATAAACAAGCTAGCTAGTGTTTGTCATCCTCACTATTAGAGAGTCTTTGGGCTACCTGTTAATGTTTGTTAGCTGTTTTTTTTTCCTTAAAGAATTAACCAATGGTGTTCACCATCCTTATTATGGCAAGTCTTTGAGATAGCTATTAATGTTTGGTAGCTGCTTTTCTTGATCTTAAAATTGACCTGTTTAGCTATAGAGACGCTAGCTTGTGTTTGTCCTCCTCACTGTAGTGAGGGACTAGCTGTTAAAGTTTGCTAGCAGCTTTTCTTGATCTTAAAGAATTAACCATGGGGAAAAAAATAGCTGTAAAATTGATTTAGCTCAAAAATATCCAGCCAAAAGCGGTTCTGTGCTCATAAACTGACCATTGATTAAGGGCTGCACAAACTGTGCAGGTGGAGCTACAAGAGAAGGGTTTCCGGTCAAGAGTCCGGGGAGAATATGAGGATTCACACTTTTAAGAACACGCTCCAGCTTGCAGAAACCAGTCAGAAAGCTTGATGTAATGGTGAAAATAAGCTGTCCGTTCAGAGACGAGATTAGTAGCAGGAGCAGACAGGCGGAGAGGAAGCAAGAGGGGCTGGGATGTTAATGCTGTGAGACTGAAGCACTGAGCGCCAGGAGGAGGAGGACAGGACCATAATTCTTGAGCCAAATGAAAGTCGGCTATTCTAAAAGCTGACGCGAAGCCGCTGACATGTGAAATTCACATGAAGCCGTAGAAAGTCAGCAGGCTTAGACGGGCAGTTTATGATGGTTTTAACTCGCCGTGGAAGAAGAGAGGATGAAGTGATTAAGGAAAACAGGAGGCTAATGAGAAGACAGCTTTAGCCATTAGCTTTAGCCTGGGAGCTAGTTGTGTTACCCCACACTACCATTCAGAAGTCAAACTGGAATTGCTGAAATCAGAAGCATGCTGTGTTAAATTGACTTAATTGCGATTATGTACATCATTTCCACATTAATATATATAGTTTATATGATTAGTCTCCTCTTTTAACAGTAAACAGACAAATTTGTACTGTTCTATTTTGACTCACCTGGGGATTTGATAAAATACGCTGATATAGCAAAAGTCATATAATAGCAGATGTAAACTGATTATGAAGGGGTGTTACCTCAGGGGATGGCTTGGGAACACCCACACCTGTATAAGTTGTGAGGTGTTTTCTTGTGAGTGAGGTTGAACACTGGCCAGCATGCCCATGGAAAGGTGACTTGAATTATCGGAGCATTTGTTGGAACTCTCCAGAATGCTCTGGATAATTTGGGTCCTATGGCATGGTGCATTATCCTGTTGTAATATCCCATCGTTGTGGATGTATATAAAGTCCATCAAGGTCTGCAAATGGCCACCAAGCAGTGAAACATAGCCAGTACCAGTCAATGACTTGTTCAGGCAGACCAGCGGGCCCAACCCAAGCCATGAGAACACATCCCACACCAGTAGGGAACCAGCACCAGCCTGCACAGTGCCTTGTTGACAATTAGGGTCCATGACTTCATGGGGTCTGCACCACACACGAACACCAACATCAGCCCCAAACAACTGGTACCGTGACTCATTAGACCGCGCCACATGTTGTCAATGAGTGTCGGGTCCAGTTAACAAACTCACAAGCCCAGGTGAGGCCCTGTGTCTGGTGTGGTGGTGTTAACAGAGGCACTCCGGTGGGTCTTCTGCTCCCATATCCCAAAGGAGCTAAAGAACGCTGCACCACCCTTCAAAATATACGTGTGGGGCCTCCTGATTTGAATGTGGATGTGATTTCTTCCAGAGTTGCCTGCATGGAGGCTAAATGGAAGTGCTGAACTCACAGTTAGACTTTAATTTGTAAATATATGGTCATGTTAGCATGAAGCTGTATAGATGTATTATTGGCTTTGTTGTAAGGCCTGTGAGTCTGAGTGTTTCCTATGTATGGGAAGTATGTGGTTATTGACACGGGTTTCATCGGTGGGATGGCGCTCTGTAGAGGACTGGTGCCCACCTGATGACTGTGGAAAAGGAGCAGCTTGGTGAAGATGGGTGGAGAGGACTGAAAAGGAGGCAGCAAGATAAGGTTAGTCAGAAGAGCCTAGCTGGAGGACTGCAAACGTGGCAGCAGTAAGGACACAAGGACTTGCTGGCAGAGCATCATGGCAGCCTGTCAGCTCTGGTCCTCTAGTGACGCTTAGAGCAAGTGCCCGTAGTACGGTTGGACCAGAGTTGGGTGCAGCACCCTCGCTAATGTCTACGGCTCTGTGGAGAAAGTGTAGAGTGGCTGAGGAAGTGCCTTGTGAGGAGTTGCGCCACACACTGAGGAACAGCACTCTCTGCTCTAGATGTGGAATTAATAAAACAAGGAAAATATGATTGCAATGAAATTTGGTACAATTGTGTTCCCTGACTAAAAGAGGGTAGACGTACCGTTGAGGGTACCAGAACCTTTTTTACAGAGAGTGTAGGGTGAGTCTCAGCGAAGAGGGGGAGGATGTGTATGTCACTGTGTCTCTTACGCTCTGTGTGTCACTGTCTATGTGTGTTACGAAGACCAATGACACAGATCATGCTGCTGAGGTCACATGGGTGGGGCAAGTGAAGTGAGGCAGAATGGTGGGTTTCAGTGTAATGTGCCAAACAGCCCCTCCTCACAGTGATAAATGGGACCAAGAAAATAGCGTGAAGCTGGCAGGATGCCGGCAGAGTGGGTAGCGGGAGACAGTTTATTAGCTGTCACTGATGTTAGGGGTCATCTCGCTGACCTCAGAGAAGGCCTGCTCAGTGGTAGGATGGAGAGATTGATGGTCATTGCACTTGACCATCCATTCTTTTCAAAATTGCCACGACTGTCACTGCTGCCATCATGGCTCTGACTGGTGACTAGTTCTCAAACAGCATATCAGTGTAAATCACACAACAGAAACAGCTGCGGGATCGTAAAGCTGGGGTTTTATTACACTTGTTCTGTTTTTAAAGATAACTCCAATTCCGCTGATGCATTTTAATTAAGGTCAACACAGTTTGTTTACATTTGGGAGCATGACTTGGGTACTCTAGATTTTAAAGCAGGGTGAATGCAGGGTAAAATGCGGTGAAGGAGTGAAACTAAAGCAGGGTGAATGCAAGGTATAATGCAATAAAGGAGTGAAACTAAAGCAGGGTGAATGCAAGGTATAATGCAATAAAGGAGTGAAACTAAAGCAGGGTGAATGCAAGGTATAATGCAATAAAGGAGTGAAACTAAAGCAGGGTGAATGCAAGGTATAATGCAATAAAGGAGTGAAACTAAAGCAGGGTGAATGCAGGGTATAATGCAATAAAGGAGTGAAACTAAAGCAGGGTGAAAGCAGGGTATAATGCAATAAAGGAGTCAAACTAAAGCAGGGTGAATGCAGGGTAAAATGGAGTAAAGGCGTGAAACTAAAGGAGGGTGAATGCAGGGTAAAATGCAGTAAAGGAGTGAAACTAAAGCAGGGTGAATGCAGGGTAAAATGCAGTAAAGGAATGAAACTAATGCAGGGTGAATGCAGGGTAAAATGTGGTAAAGGCGTGAAACTGAAGAAGGGTGATTGCTGGGTGAAATGTTATAAAGGAGTGAAAGTGAAGCAGGTTGAATGCAGGGTAACATGCGATAAAGGAGTGAAACTAACGCAGGGTGAATACAGGGTTAAATGTGGTAAAGGAGTGAAACTAAAGCAGGGTGAATGCAGGGTAAAATGCAGTAAAGGAGTGAAACTAAAGCAGGGTGAATGCAGGGTAAAACATGATAAAGGAGTGAAAGTAAAGCAGGGTGAATTCAGTGTAAAGCATGGTAAAAGAGTGAAACTAAAGCAGGGTGAATGC
>CM067477.1:22236368-22335114 GCA_034552555.1 Semaprochilodus insignis | reverse complement strand
GATCAATTGTGTCAAAAGCAGAGCTTAGATCCAATAACATAAGGATGGCGCAGTTTCCAGAATCAACAGACAGTAAAAGGTCATTTGTCACCTTAAGCAGGGCAGATTCAGTGCTGTGCATAGCCTTAAAACCAGACTGAAAAATCTCAAAAACACTATTATAACTGGTAAATGGTAAAAGCTGAGAGTACACAACCTTTCCAAGTAATTTAGCTAAAAATGGCAATTTGGAAATTGGACGATAGTTACTAACTATCAATTGTAGCATCAAGGTTCTGCTTTTTAAGCACAGGAGTTACTACAGCATGTAACCATACCAGTAGCTAGAGAACTATTGATGATGTTTAAGATAGATGGTCCTACGACCTCAAACGTTGCCTTAATCAGCTGTGGGGGCATAACATCAAGCGGCGTGGTTGTCAGCTTTATGTTCAGCACTAAATCTCTAAGTTCTGCCATAGAAACAATTTCAAACTAAAAACACCTTTGCATGACGGAGAAAGAGTACAATCTAGACCCACATAAGGAATAAGAGACCTCAAAGTCTCAGTCTTTCCAGATGCAGGTTTAAGTAAAGTATTAATAGTGCTGAACAAAACTTTAGGTCTTTTGCAGTTTTTGGCAATTATATTTGAAAAGTATTCTTCCCTAGAACTTTTAACAGGTAACTGATAGTCATTTAAGCAACTTTGGAATACATCAAGGTTTACTTGTAGTCTATGTTTTTTCCATTTCCTCTCTGCTCTTCTACAAGCCTGTCTAATTTCCTGAGTGGCTGAGACAAGAAGACAGACAGAGAGACAGACAAACATACAGACAGAGAGACAGACAGACAAATACAGACCACAGAAAGACAGACAGACAGACAGACAGGCAGGCACACAGATATACAGACACACAGGCAGAAAGACAGACTGACAGACACACAGACAGACAGGTAGAGATAGTGTTTGGTTGCAGGTGTGACTCACACGTACACACACGCACGCACACACACACACACACACACACACACACACACACACACACACACACAGATGAGTAGAGAGAATGAGGATTAACACTGTTACACAAACAACTTGCAACCCAGCACACACACACACACACACACAGTTTAACACACATTTTAAAGACGTAACCATATCCTTTGTGTATGTAAGACAGTAACTGACTGGGAAATTGATAAGATGTTATACGGACATTTATCCTCAGAATGTCACAAAATCACTGTGAATTCAGAATAAGGAGCAAAAGTACAAGTATTGCTACATGCAAGTCAAAGTGCAAAATAGGTGGTCCTGTATTTGAACCTCTCGGACCCCTTGAATGTCTTAAAATCATAATTCTGGGGGTCCCTGAAAACAGTTATTATTAATATGAATGCTATGTGCTTCTGTCTATGACATTAGTAACTAACCAGACATGCATCAGTGGTGGCATTATAGTAAACCGGTCTGTCCAATTGGCCCTTTGCAGCGAGCAGCCAAACAACAGGAGACCTCTGAAAGGCAGGGGGGCTTTGCACATTGATGCAAGCTATCACTGCACTAAATTTACAAGACTGAATGGACTTCCCCTTCGCCAAAGCAGTAACGATGACAAAATCTCTGTATGTATTTCCCCTAAAAGAGCACTAAACAAAGTCATCACAGCTAAGTGAGCTCTAATAGTGATGGAAGTCAGGGGAAATTAAGTGCTGGATGTTTTTCAGGAGCAGTGAATGAACAAAACCGGAGAGTGATGACTGTAAACGCAGCGGGAGCAGCATTTCACAACTGTTCATATACTGTATGTGTAGCACATAAACACGTGCGTGAATCCTTTGGGAACATACTATATTCATACAGGAGGCTGATGTATATTAATGGATTCACTATCCATGCACACATACTTATGTGGTACATATTTCATGTATGTGATATAAGTGTAAACATCCCATATATAATCCCATATATATTGAAAATAAAACACTGTTGAAAATAAAAAACGTATGATCGCTGTTGGGACAAAAAGTGCTGAAAACACTTCTGTCAGCCATTGTTATACTGTAAACACTGGTATTTCCTTAAAACAGTAAAGTGAAATTTGGTGCAAGTGTGCTGACACTTACCAGTCACCTGCAGAACTGCTTGATGCAGTCCAGAATTCATTGTTCAATCAAATGTGCTGTCCCTGTCCTTTAATAGCAGCTGCAAACTGTGATACCGCCAACACCATGTTTCGCAGTTGGGATGAGGTTCTTATGCTGGAATGCAGAATTCAATTTCACCAGATATAACATAATATTTGTGCATTTTCTGTCCATATAGCATTATTATTTTAGTGGTCCTCTGGCTCATGCAGGTGATCTATAGCAAACAAGTAGAAATTGTATTCCTGGAGAGTATACTATACATTTTCAGTGTTTGTAGGCAAGGACGGGCCTTATCTCTGTACTTGACTGACCCAGCCACGATTGCAGACATTCAGCAAGCAGTGATGTCCTTCATGAGTCATCCTGTTAGTGACAGCACCATTGGAAGACAGCTGCACCACGCAGGACTACATGCACGCAGACCGTTATGACGACTGTCCTTAATACCACGTCAATGTCACCAAAGACTGCAATGGTGTCATGCCAAACTGTCATGGAGTGACTCAGAATGGCAGCGGGCCATTTTCAGTGATGAGTCCTGCTTTTGTCATGGTAGAGGCGACCAATGAATCCGTGTGTGGAGGCACCGTGGTCAGCACCAAGATGAACAGTTTGTTGTCACACGTCACACGTCCAGAAGGCCTGGTATCATTCCACCTCCACCCCTACCGCACCATCTGCAGGAACTGTGTGAGAATATTCAAGCTGCGTGAGATGGATGATCACAGGACACCATTAGGAACCTCTACAACTCCATGCCGAGACGTCTGCCATGTTGCGTTAGCCCGATGCCATTCTGAGCGACACTACTTCTGTATGTGTAGCTCAATAAATATTGATCATATCAGTCTAAATTTATCATCATTTATTGTTCCTGGTAACCTTTATCTTCCTTCCCAACAGCACTGCAATCCCACACCTCCTTCTGGTTGTGCACATTGGAATCATGTTTGTGATGTAAGAATGAAACAGTTTTCATAAAGTCTCAATTTTATTTCATACAATACATTGTACAATGAAATCTGATCCGGGGCCGGTGGTGAATGTACAAAGGAGAGAGAGCGCAGTGGAGAAAACCTCACACGGTCCACTTTTCTCCACTCCGAGTTTCTGTTTGGAAGTCACCTCTTTATTGCCACCAGGCTGTATATGTACACTAAATTACAAGATGTGGTTTTTGTTATTCTTCTTCTTCACTGTTCATTATTGCACAATGTTTGTTTGGTTTTTTCATATGAACAGAATCAATAAAATAAAGCAATCCATCCGTATTTTTAGACAATATAGTACAAAGAAAGCAAAAATAAACTGTTATGTATATATGCATGTATTTATATATAGTATATGTATATTCATAGACTCATAGATCCATAGAAATAAAAAAGGAACCAAAGGTGGAGCACCTTCAATCAGGTGTCTGAAACGAGCACTTCAAATTGTTGTTTTTTTTTGTTATCATTATTATTCTTATTATTTACCAAAATACACCTTAAAGTAGAGCTGAAAACTAAACTTACAACATAAGTTCCAGTTTAGCTCAGCATTTGAACCACAAACAGGCAAAAAAAAAAAAACATGGACTGACAGGGTACAGAAAGCCTTGTTTTCAGAGGATTATGCTTACACACGGGTGAAGGACCATGGGTCACTATATAAGGAGTCCACTGGGAATGTCTGTGAGGGTTTCAAACTAACACATCATAGCGTATCGCCGACTGGAGCAAACGCAAAAGGTGTTTATGGGTCAAAATCGGCCTACAGGCCATAATAGTGCACACAGTTCAACCCCCAACACTTTCCCAAATGCTTAACGTTTCACACCTCATGAGTTTTGAAGGTGTTTCTTGTTTTTAAAGTTGTAGTTACAGGGTGTTTTAGCAGTAAGGTGACTTTCTGAATATACAAATCACGTATTTGCACCTTTATTGAAAATAAATTGCATTTGTAACCGCCAGGCTTATTTTGTCATTATCTTCAGGCTGGTATCTGAAATTTGGAATGCTGTTCATTTAGCAAGACTCCATCAGAAATTCAGTTCAGGGAAGTGAAAGTATGGCTACTGTGTCAAAATCTTATTCAATTGAACGTTGAAATGTGGAGCCAAAACTATAAACTTCAGCCAAAGTTTTGTGATGTGTAGTGGTACTGGCAGAATCACCTGGACTCAGCCTCGTCCAGTTTTACCCATAAGAGCTCAGAGCCATTTTACCTAATAAGGGATCAGTAGTAGGTTATAAAAGATCAGTCTTAGTCAAAATACTGGTCTCAAAAACCATTTAGTAACTTGTATTTCATCATTTTGTTCTAGATATGGAGTCAGAAGGACTTCTATGTAATATAGAACATGTCATCAAAGCATTAGAACTGTTAGATAGGTTTATAACAGACCTTATAGATACAGAAAACAAGCTTTTAAGATTAGCTGGTTTTGTCTGATGTTCTAACCAATGACATTGCCATTTTGTATATGAGGTCACATGTTCACAAATTCAAAAAACTGTCATTTGACCTCATCAAGAATGTTCAGTATAGGTCACTTAGGGACTCTATGAGTTTAAGTGAAGGATAAAGCTGTGTAAGGTACTTCCAGGCTGATATACGTCAGCGTGGGCTGTAATGGGTTAAGGCCGGTTTTAGGCCGGTCAGATATGCCAGTCTGCTCAAAACACTCAAACAACGCACCTGTGATAATCTCGGTTAGCCCATTTGAGCTCGTTCAGGCAGAGTTTCGGCCGGGTTTGGGTTTGTAATTTGCCAGTAACTGTTGAGCGCGATTTGGCCTGGCTCTCAAAGTCATGGGTATGGGTTTCAGTTTCATACCAGACCTCTATTCTTTGCGCAAAGGCAAGTTAGCATAACTGTGAGTAGTTTTGTTTTACAGTCAAATAAATTCGGTTGAATGTTTTAATGAAAAGAGTAAATGAAAGAACACAAGCACGCAACTGCCTCGCCAGAGATCTTCAGGGCTTGTAACAAGTACAACCCTGTGTCCCATTGGGACATGTCCCAGCATATGTATTTTTCAATAAACAATATATATTTTTAGTTTTAACATTTGACATGTTGCCTTTGTACTATTTACAACTTAATATAATGATTAAATGATTTGCACATAATTGAATTGTGTTTATTTTTTGCACAGTTTCCCCACATTTTTTGCAAACAGGGTTGTACTTTGAGAGTCTAAATGAAAATGCAAAGAGTTTTGGAAACTTGGCTGAGTGAATGCACGATTAGTCAATTTCAGTAATTCCAAAATACAAAATTCCAAAAGTACAGTAACAAAGCCCGAGTACTTAAGTAAAGCAGCACTTGACTGAAGTCTGGGATTCTTAATGCTGTGTTTACATATTGGCAGAACATGAACGACAGACGGACTTTCCAATTTTGCATCCACCAGCAGAAACATCCTGCTGACCACAGCGAAAAGTGGAACGTTCCATGGAAGTGTGTAGTATCCACACAACATCCACCATATTACCAATGCCCTTTGACATAAGACGTCACACCACCAATGTAAAAAGTCCTGCTAGCCATTAAAATCCCCTTTCACATGAGATAAAGTTCCGTACTATTGGTACAGCTTGGCTGGCTAACTAGCTCGCTAACATAATATGAACTCATATCAGCTCAGCTTGCATTCACTGCCAGCCTTAACAACTGGCAAGTTATGTTGATGAGACTTTAAAACCCAGATAAAAAGGTCACCATACTGACTCATAATGTTACTTGGTGTTGTACATAATCTTAATATTATGAATTTTTATATTTCTGGTTGTAGCTTAGCTACACTTGTACACAGCCGATTCCTCGCTTTCCACCATTTTTCCTCCTCAGCTTTGAACACCTCAGTGACTCCAGTTGAATCATGGGATAGCACAATGTGCTGGGGTCACGTAGTACAAAATATTTCCCGGTTCAGTAGGTCATCCGGGGAATTTCTGCGTACTGTTTGATGAATACTGTGTCTTCGGCCACAATAGCCATTCCGCTTTCAACTGTCGCGTACTGTATAGTATGGAAGTAGGCAATTTGGAGGCAGCTGCTAAGGCCTCTAGTGATGCTATCACCATTGCAGTGTCTACAGAGCTTCACATCCTTGTTTGCTGGCTGTGTCCTGTTGCTAATTCTGCTATGAGGCTGGAAGCAATGGTACACCAGCACGTAAACGCGGCATAAGGCTACATGACATCTGCCCCCCAGTAAAGTGTTACCATATTTCCCCACACCTGTAAATCAGCCTCATTATTCAGCAGCACAGGAATGAATACAACTGACTTGAAATTGGCTTCACAAAGACACATCCTACTTTCTCCAAGACCCACGACACCAAATCGCAAAAGGTTCCTGACCAGGGATCAAGGCCCTTTCAGTATGCTAATAAGCTAATATGCTACTTTTTCTAATCCTCGCCTTCACTCTCCATAAAATTGAAGCGTGCCCTTTGTCTGGATGCCAAGTGAGCCTGCTAGTTTCTTTCTTTCCGTTCCTCCACCGAGAAATCGCTTTCCTAGTTCAAATTTCATTCAATTTGCCACTCGGGTGGACGCTCCATAAACGCTCTGCCGCGATAGCGAAAGCCGCAGAAGCCCAGATTCGCAAGGGGAGGAACAGTTAGCATATTGCTCGCTCTCTCTTCTTCCTCACATCCTGTTTGGATCCCTTATCTGGAGCACAGCAGCGTGCCTCACTTTATCACTGTGCTCCATAGAAAGGCTGAAGCACAGGGTGCTGCGTGAAGCGGAAAATGTTAACGATAGCAGTGCTGTCTTCGTGGAAGTCTTTGTGAAGTGAGGACCGAAACATTGTCTGCACACATTGCTACTATTGCATGTCACAAACTTCATGCACAAGGCCTTGTTGGAATGAGCCAGATCAAGGAACCGTGCTGACAAGACAATGCTGGAATTGTAGTTAAATATAATTTCAATGAAACAAGCAGAGAAACTGTGTGGAAAAGTGCAGGTTCGAAACTTTCGATCCATACCACATTTGTGTGAGGAGATCATGTATGTTTGGAATTTGAGGAAAGGTTATTGTTCTCTCCACTGTCTTGTTTTAACGGGAGGAAAAGAACGCCCTCTACATCTCGCCTTGTCTTGAACTCAAAGTTTAAAAAGTACCAGTCAAAAGTTTAGAGACGGTTCCTCATAGCAGCTTTACTGTAGAATAAAAATGAAGACATCAAACTATAAAATAGCACTCATGGAATTATACAGTCCACCTTAAAAACCCTCCATAATGGACCTTTACAGAAGGATGCCCCCGCTTTCTTAACCTGCAGTGGAGGCTGATAGAACAAGGTTTATTTCTAAGCAGGTTTGGAGCAATTCTATTGGTCTGTCCATCACAAATATTCACTAAACTGAAAGGGGAACTAGAGCTTTTACACTGGGCAGAAAGAGATCAAAGCTTTTACACCACTACATATATATTAGAGGTGGAGATATGGAGAAATATAATACTGTGCTACATCAAGAGTATATGTGGTATATCAGGATATGTACTGTTTCAGACTCTCATCAGTTGTAGCTGTTAAGTGTAAGACTGTAGCGTCTTTAAGATCACCAACTACATCCATTTAGTTAGGGGGTCCAAACTTTTGACTGGTAGTGTAACTGTATAAGTACAAACCACAAATCACAGTGTAAACACATCTAAGATGCATTAAACAGATACAAATCTAATCACTCACACCGCCATTGTTAAGGATGCTGGATGCTGTAGGCATACACTGTAATACATATACCGTAATAAAATGTTATGTAAATTGTTTTTATTTATGCTCAGGTCACTTTTGTCTTATAGGAAACAGATTTTTATTAATATTTAATTTGTTTTCTGTCCTTATCTCATAGCTTTTTTGTGATTATTAAGTTTATTCAAACATATGGCAAAAAATCTGGGTAATGATATATCATAGCTGTCCAATGAAAAACATTTTGATTTTTGTCGGTTTTTACTTTTATGCATCATTTGAACACAGCAGTTGCTGTTTACACTGTGTGGATTTTCAAGATGAATGGACCAACAGAAATGTCCTAAAATTGCTTGGAAAAAAAGTTCCATTGACTTACATTATAATTGAATTTGGTTTTTGGCCTCTCCTGTAAAGTTGCCATTTTGGAGATTTGGTGGTTTTCTTTGGACAGTGATGGTATAAAAAATAAATGAAATGAAATAAAATTTTTGAGTGTGTTTCTTTTAAGTTTCATTCAAATGATCATTTTATTTATATTAATTCATTATAATTTCATTTAGATTAAGTAAATGGGCAACCAAGAAAACAGAGGGCCAATCGAACATACTGTAGAAAATGAGTTGACATGTAACACCTGTGATATTTTTTACATAAACGTCTCTTCGCATTATATCTTATATCTTTATCTGCATAAAGTGAACTATTTTACCGTTGGCGAACCATGACGGCTTAATCCTAGAAAATGCATACTGTCTAATATAGCACCCTTCAGCCTCACATGATATCAGGACATTAAACGTATTTGCACTAAACCTTCTGGCAGCATCATATACCTCTTTTTTTCTTTTTTTGACAGTTTTCTGCTTTTTCATCACAGCGTCACACTTTTTACCACTCCTTTTCCTGGCTTCCACACCCACACTGCCTGTCCATCCTTCTAAACATCAAAGCGGCCAAGCCGCAAAAAGGCTTAGGCGAAGAGATGCTAATGCAGTTCGTTCAAAGCTTAAAGCCCATCGGGATGTCCCTCCATAAGCCAAGCCAACCTCTCATACGTACCACCCTCAGAAGTCACAGAGGGCTTGCAATAATGAAAGCATGCTGTAATTCTTCTAGGAGTTCATTAGCAGGCATTTTGTAGCCAAGCTGAAGGAAATGCTGACTGTAAACCTTCGTTTCACATCTGTGACCGTATGCAGAACAGGAGGTATTTTATTATGACTTGTATTTGATGATAAGTTATTGGCCACTTTGTGTGACCTATATCTCCTTTCCAAACAGCACTTTGCTTACTTCCGGTTAGCTAGTCCTTGTTAACTGCTGTCGTCCTATCTGTATCTAAGGCCAGTTTTTATTATTTTTTGGTTAAGTTTTGATTCGTTCTGAGTCATTTTAGTCGGTTCAGTGTCATTACATGACTGACATTAGGCAGTCTGGTCAGTGTATTACTAGCGTTAGCCTGACTAAAAAATTAATCAATCTTTTAAGTGCACAATTAAGTGTCCATGTTGGAGCGTTACTGGTCACTTTTGCTAGACCGTTTGCTGCACTATATCACTGCTGTCCAAAAAATGTATTTCCAAAAATGTTTTGTCTGCATCATTTGTGCACAGCAGCTGTACTCTGTACATTATGACAAATTTCCATGATAGATGATCCTGTAGAAGGAGAATACAAAAGAAATACTACACACCTTACATTAAAAAGTAAGGGATATTTTTGCCTTTTCTTTTTTTTTTTAAAGGTAAAAATTTGGTGCTCACCACATACTATGTGGTGAGCTCAAGATACTACCAGGTGAGCACCAGATATTGTCAGGTAAGCACCAAATCCTATGTGGTGATAACCAAACACTACTGGGTTTCTATGACGTGTGCAGCAGGTACAATCATATTAGATTTTGAGATCTTTATTAGGCAAAAATCTGGTGTGTATCAGATACTATGTGTTGATTTGTGATGTATATTTTATAACACGTGTTTCTCACCTGATTATATCTGGTGCTCTCACCACATGGTATCTGGTGCACACCAAATTTTTACCTAATTAAAGTCTCAAAATCAAATCTGATAGTAGACGGAATCTGTTACATAACCAGGAAGGGTGATGCATGTTGGTGCTTTGATCTGAATGTGACATCAATTCTGGAATATTAGAATGTTACAAACCAATTTCTGGGAAGGCTGGGACATTTTCACGTTCAGTACAAACAAGAATCTGTGATTCGTTCATTCTATTAGACCTATATTTGGCTTACAAAAGTCCAAAGAAATGACTTTTAATGTTTTGGTTGACCAACTTATTTGAATTTTGCAAATAGAAACAAATTTAGAATTAGGTGCCTGAAAAAAATCAAGTTGGAACAGGACAAAATAAGAGTGAACAGTTTATAGATTATTCAAATTACTTCACTACTGTGTTAAATCTAGCCACTTGGGCACAAGAGTACTTCAGAAAACTGTTGTCACTTTACCCAGTCTGCCGCTGTAGCAAGAAATGCAAATTCTGTTACATGAATTACTTTTGCTAGACCATTTGCTGCACTATATCGCTGCTGTCCAAAAAATTTATTTCCATGATTGTCTGGATCATTTGCGCACAGCAGCTGTACTCTGTACATTATGACAAAATTCCATGATCAACGATCCTGTGGAAGCAGAATAGAAAAGAAATACTACACATCTTACATTAACAACTCTATACAGGAACACTGCCGAGTTCTCTGGGCCCAAGTTTATCTCAGATGGAAATGTGTGCTCTGGTCAGATGAGTCCATGTTTTAGCTTGTTGTTGGGAGAAACAGAGACTATTATGAGAGTGTGCTTGTCATGTCTTTTAGTAAGCAAGAATGGGCAACAATTCCACTCCCAAAACTGCAAGAATGAGTATCCTCAGTTCCCAAACCACTGATACATCTGCAGGCATAAAATTCTAACTTTGTTTGTATTTACACAATACAAAAATTTGTTTGATAATAATAATGGAAATCCTTTTCTTTTCTTAGATCCTCTCTGGATTTTGATGAAGTATGCTTTCATTTGTGAGCATAACTCATTTTCAATTCTAAAAACTCTCATCTGACTCATCGTCTAAGCCAGTTATTCTTCTGGGTCATTGGGGTGCTGGAGTCTATCCCAGCACTCAGGGGCCAGAAGGCAGGAAACACCCTGGACAGAGTGCCGGGCCATCACAGGGCAGACACACACTTTTCAGCCTGACTACATGTTTGGTGTTTGGACTGTGGGAGAAAACCCACGCAAAGACAAGAATGTGGTTATCCAGCTGGGGAATCAAACACAGACCCTTTCTCCTGTGAGACAAAAGCACTACCGACCATGCCACTATGCCACACCTCCAAATATTCTGTTATACATAAGGTTCCTGGACAAAAAACAGAGTCCCCTCCGTGATGTTCTGGGGGTGCTTTAATGATGTGGTTCTACACTGAGCTACTGGAACAACCAGGTTTGGCCTTTTGCTCATCATCTTACCGAGGAACATAACATTCCTATCCCTGTGTTCCAAGATGGCAATTCCCACATACAGCTGCAAATGTGACTGATTGGCATGATGAACATTCAGGAGCATCCACACATCTGGGCTGGCCCACAGAATCCCCAGATTTGAATCCTCTTGGAAATCTGTGGGACTACCTGGAACAACCATAAATCGCCAGGGAAGGCATCCACCAAATCTGGCCCAACTGACCAATTCTTTGATGTAAGAGTGTCTGAACGTTAATGTGGTCTACATCCAGAAACTTGTCCAGTATATGCCAAATCCAATCACAGCTGTTACTGGTGCTCGTGGAGGTGTTACACACTATTAGGTACAGTTCAGTCACTCATTTTGTTGTCCAGTAAGCATATTTGTTGGCTATATTCCACTACTACGACCCAACATGCCAAAATAATCAAACACATAAATAACTATATAATGGACCTTAAATGTGTAACAAAACAACAAGAACTTTATATTTTTGATCTCTTCCCAGGTTGATTACATCCTAATGCAGTTTGTATTGTAACACACACAGTAACTGAATAATGTCAGCTACTCAGTCAATACAAACTGAGTTATTCCCATGTTAAAGCAGTGGGGAATGAAAGCCTGGACTTGCCGGCAGCTCCTGGCCATTTCAGAGGTTATTGCTCCACTGGGATTCTGGCTTGGCTCATTCCCAGGGGCCATTTTGAGCAGGTGTAAGGAAATGGTATGAGAGGGGATGGGGCTGTCTGTGTTTATCCAATCAGGCTGGGTCTGGACAGGGCCATGCTGAGGATTCTCTTGGGGCTTGAGGAAATGCTCTGCAGTGCATCATATAAAAAGCCCCATGCTGTTTGATGGGATTGCGCCAGTATGAATCAAGGGATCAAGAGCTTGTCCAGGATTGGACAGCTCACCAAAGAGCCTATATTGCAATGGGACCAGAGTCTATACTGCATCTCATAGATGTTTGTTTATAACTATAGGCGGTCAAATGAGCTTTGGGCATCAAAGTGCTGGATTTAATCCTAAGGGTGGCACTAGTCAATCGAATTGGTGTGGAGGCTAAAAGCTTCATGCATGAATACCTAGAGGGTTGGATGGGAAACACGCATCATAGTAGCATCCTGTACTGGAGGTTCTGGCTTCAGAAGGGCTTCCTGGAACCTGTGGTTCAACGGCATATGCCACCCAGACAAAACAGGGCTGTTTTCAACCCCAAAGTGGAAGTGAGTGCATATACAACACCCGTAAACGCCTACTCATAGAAATCTTAGCTTATCTTCAATTTTACTGGGTTGATCAATCATCAAAACTGAAACACTTTTGGAACTGGATTAATTTATCTAGTGAGGTTTTGAACGTTCAGAGATCACTGATTGATTTTAATCCAGTATGAATCTGCAGTGTGTAGCGTTTACAGTCTGACGGTAATAACTGTGGAGTGATTATAATCCAGTATGAATCTGCAGTTCGTGTAGTGTTTACAGTCTGATGGTAATAACAGTAGAGTGATTTTAATCCAGTATGAATCTGCAGTGTGTGTAGTGTTTACAGTCTGACGGTAATAACTGTGGAGTGATTATAATCCAGTATGAATCTGCAGTTCGTGTAGTGTTTACAGTCTGATGGCAATAACGGTAGAGTGATTTTAATCCAGTATGAATCTGCAGTATGTGTAGTGTTTACAGTGATACTGAGGTCTGGACTCTGGTGAGGTGCTTCTTGAATAACTACACATCATTTCATACCCCTAGTGCTGACTTGTCATTCCACAGGGGATTATGGAAGTGGATTAATTTATATCTAATTGAAATAAATAATTTGTAGATTTGCCATTTTGGCTGGAAATTAAATAAATGATTGGGTGGTCTCGGAGAGCAAACGGCGGCCTGGCCATCTTGACACTGCAGCACATTGACATTTTATAACTACTGTAATATAAATATGTAATCCAGACCCCAGAACCTTCAGAACGAGAGAGGGTGAGAGAAGTAGGTCAAAAACAAGTGAAAAGGAAAAGAGAAAAAACAGAGAGAGCATACATTTTTTTGTCGGTTTTCTATCTCGTTTAAGCACAGAAGCTGTCCCTAGCATTATCTGAACATTTCCTAAAGGTTGGACCGATAGAAATGCTTCAGAACTGCTTCAAACTTTTATATTAAACTACATTTAAAATAAAGAACATTTTGCCCTCTTCTGCAAAGTTACCATTTTGGAGATTCTTGTTTTTCTTTGCACAGTGACGATATATATGAATACATATGACACCCTTCAGCCCAGGATGCTCTATACAGAGTGGCTTGTAAGTATATCCAGTAAAAAGACTGCATTGAAGCAAGTATGAGCTTTAGACTGAGTTCTACTACAGTGCCATTTATAATGTATCATAGAGTGCAGGCAGTGGCATGCAAACGTTTGGGAACCCCTGGTCAAGATTCCAGTCAGTGTGAGTAGCCAAGTGAGTAAAAGATGACCTGATTTCCAAAAGTCATAAAGACGAAACATTTCTTCAATATTTTAAGCAAGCTTACTTTCAAATTTCAAAGTTAGTAGAGCGCCTGAAGCAAAAGTTTGGGCACCTTGCGTGGTCAGTACCGCTTTGGACAAGTATCACAGCTTGTAAATGACTTTTGTAGCTAGTTTTTAAATGCTTGTTGGTGGGATTTTCAACCCATACTTCTGCATGCGCTGCTCTTTTTCAGGTCTATCTATTTTTGACGATGTTTAGGTCAGGGGACTGTGAGGCCCATGGCAGAACCTTTGGCTTGCATCTCTTGAGGCAGTCCATTGTGGATTTTGAGGTGTGTTTAGGATAATTACCCTCTTTTCATCTTCAGCTTTTTAATAGATGGTTGTGATGTGTACTTCTGGAATTTTCTGGTCTTTATTTGAACCCATTCTTCCCTCTACTAGTGAGATGTTCCCTGTGCCACTGGCTGCAGCACAAGCCCAAAAACATGATGGATCCATCTCCTGTGTGTAACAGTTGGAGAGGAGATCTTTTCATGGAATTCTGCTAGCTGCGACCAAATTGTTCTACTTTATCGGTCCACAGGATTTGTTTCCAAAATGCAACAGGCTTGTGTAGATGTACCTTAGCAAACTTCTAAGGCTGGATTTTGTGATGGGGTCATACTTGCGCAGGTTCAGCTGCACAGTTGATCAGTGCACCATCATTCCAGAGTCTGCTAGATCTTCCTGAAGGCCTTCTGAAGTCAAGCAAGGGTTTCCTTGCTGTAGCCCTAACAAGCTAATTAATGTCCAAGACCTCGGTAAAAGTTCTCAGAGAGCTTGAATCTCTTGGTGTGTTCCAAATGACTTCCGGAGATTAGTTCATCTTCTACTCTCTGAACTATTCACAGTGAAAGAAACCGTGACCGTGGTTTCCAGACTTTTGTGTGCCCTGGTAAATACGAGTTGCTTGGCCTTCCAGTGTGAAAACCATGCACATTAATAACTGCAAAGCAGATGCTTTTATAACTACATATAATTTAATTATGGGATATTTCTTTCCCTGCTGATCGCAAACTAAAAGTTTATCAGATGTCCTTCTTTTAGACCCAAGGCTCTGTAGGAGAAAACACTTTGCTGCGTGTTTCTGCATGAATAGAGGCGTGTACCCTGAGACGCATGGGCATAAGTGACTTTGAGGTTAATTTGATAGAATTCTCCCGTCGTCTCAGACAGCAGCCAGAACATGTCTTTTTAAACAGGTCATAGTTTTTAACCTATCACAGCACGGCTCCTCTCTCTAACACCAACAAGACTCAAATATTTCCAATTTAACATTCCCTTTCATTTGATGAAGGTCAGTGCATAATTTGTGGCGGCTCCAGAGCTTGAGCTATAAGAGCTGTTGATGCGTTCTGAAGGACACTCCTCTGGAATATGCATGCTTTATCCACTAAGCTGTTGCTGGTGGTTGCAATGGTCTCTTGGCTGATTGCTATAGTGTTGCTGTGGTATTGGAGGTGATCGATAGGGGATTAAGTGGGTCTAATTGTTTAGCTACTATGGTATCTCTTGTTTGCTATGGTGTCGCTAGTGTACCTGTATCATGGTGACATAAGATGGGTAAACATGACTGTGGTTGAATTCAAGAACAGTGATTGAACTTCCTGCCATTCATTACTATGGGAAAAAAAATGGCTTTGAAACTGAATTGATTCAAGGTCAGTATCTCAAAAACTGTGGTGCAAATTATAGGGCAAAGACTTGCCAGAAATATAGGAAGATGGAAGATGTTCGCGACTAGTTGAAAGTTTAGACACCGCCAACTACATGGATGATGTTGTTGATCTTAAAGACTCTACAGTCTTACACTTAACAGCTACAACTGATGAAAGTCTGAAACAGTACATATCCTGATATACCACATATACTCTTGATGTACCACAGTATTATATTTCTCCATATCTCCACCTCTAATATATATGTAGTGGTGTAAAAACTTTGATCTCTTTTTCTGCACAGTGTAAAAGATCTAGTTCCCCTTTCAGTTTAGTGAATATTCATGATGGACAGACCAATAGAATTGCTCCAAACCTGAAAAATAAACCTTGTTCTATCAGCCTCCACTGCAGGTTAAGAAAGCTGGTTCATCCTCCTGTAAAGGTCCATTTTGGAGGGTTTTAAGGTGGACTGTATAATTCCATGCTAGTGCTTGCAATTCAGCTCCTTGCTAGTTGCAAGGAAACAAAAAGATGTCTAGATGAACAGCTCTTACCTAATTTAGAGAGTTGATTCAGGATCAACATCTCCGAAACTGTGGAGGCAATAATTGGGCAAAGATTTGGCAGGAAAAAAAGAAGCTGGAAAATGTATATGAATCACACAACAAAAAGTCTTGTGCATTGCGTAATTACTAAAACTCGCTGTTTGTAAAGCACCGTTCACACTGCAAAAAATTAGTACAATTTTGTACAAATTTAAAAGTGAATTTCAGTTTGAATTTCAAATGATGGTAGGTGATGCAACCAGCTAGAAATTCTTTTGAGCATACGAATGTGACATCAGTCTTTTAAGATGTAGGAGAGAGCCTAATAAATTCCTGCCAAAATTTCATCCAAGCATGCTTTTCAGTTTATATTTAAGGTGAACTAGAAGTTGTTCAGTGTGCTACCATTTTTGACCAAAAATGCTCCCCATTTTAGTCATTTTTGTGTAGCTCTCAACACAAATCTATCATAATCTGGGACAAGTATTGGGAGTATTGGCAGTAGGCTTGTAGCATTTTGTGATGGGTACTGTGGAAATCCTCAAACATAAGCACAAGAACACATGAGCAAATTGTAAACATTATGTAGTATAATTTATTGATCTTAAATTACTGAACAGTATTAAATTAAGCCATGAAGCTGCACTCTAGACCTTTGTTCTATCTATTTTCTTATCAGTTTCCTCATTTTGTCCACTAAGGTCTTGAACATTGATGAAATGATATAGTTGTAGGTTGTTCTAGGTTCCTTTGCTTACCAACTATTGACCTATTTTCAACCCCTCAGTTCTTGGTGAAATAATTACCTCGGCTGCCCTGTGATGGACTGTTGGCCTGTCCAGGGTGTTTCCTGCCATTCAGGCTTCAGCAAACCCCGTGACCCAGTAGGATAAGTGGCTCAGAAGATGAACAAATCAATGAATGAATGATCATCTCAATGACCTTTTCAGTATGAATAACCTAGATCAATTCTTTCAGTTTGGCTTTCAGGCCTACTATATTACCAAAACAGCTCTTTAACATTAAAAGATCCATTATAGTCTATCTTGGCTATCTGTTTGAACTTAGCACTGTTCTACTCTTGGTTCCTTAAATGGGTTGGGTTCTCTGAATCAGTTTTGGAGTGGTTTCGGTCTTTCTTAGGTAATTGTAAGTACTACATACCTCCCTGGGTGCTTTTGCTTCAGAGCATTGGACGGTGTCCCTCAGGGGTCTATATTGGGCCCATTCTGTTTAATCTATGTCACCACTTGCTGAAGTGATTAGTAAATGCAATATTAGCATTTGCAAGCCTATTAACTCTCTTCCTGGGTTGTCTTAAAACGTCTTGCAACTGATCCACAACAAAGCTGTCAGTGACAGCAACTAATAACATGAGGTACCACTTACTATCTGATTTTGATTCCAAAGTGAATTGTGTTCTGAATGTATTCACTAACTCATTCAGAAGCTATCACATTCCAATGGAGCAGGCTTATAGAAGGCTCGGGTTCCGCATACTGATCCTTTTAACTGACCCACACAGACACCAACTACCCTGGGGGCAGATTTGAATCATTTAAAGCTGACAAACGCAAACGCACTGAAAGGATCCCCATTGAGATTGTAGGTCTCATAAGGAACCCAGAAAGCAAGCAGTCAGCTGGATCTGAAGGGCAAACGGGAGCTGATTCAAGTCTGCTGCATCAAGAGATAACATCCGCTGAGCTCCGAGATAACGTCCACAAAGACCGCATGGCTATCCGAGCAGAGAGCCCAGAGAGAGCGAGGCCTCTGCCGCTTTGTGTTTCCGAGCTTAGAGTGCTGATTCATGTTTTAACTGCTAAGCTCCGAGAAGGAGTGCGCTCTGGTGTGAACGTTAAATGAAACATTATCATGCCCCTGAGCAGTCAATTAAACATACATTAATCTGTATGAATAATGGGGCAATGCCGAGATAAACAGAAAGCTGAACAACAGATGAACTCTCATGAGCTCGCTCGCAGAGTGGAATTCAGGAATTAATTGGATAATGATGGGTATTATCACCCCTAGATGCCGATATCCATGAGGTGCTATGAAATCAATAATGAATACTGCAATTTAGCAAATATTGGAAAAGGCCACATGGTATCAAAGCTACATATTCAACCCCCAAGCTTTGAAGGAGACCACGCCCACTCACCCAGCCTTCACACCCACTCACCCAGCCTTCATACTGTCACTGATATAACCACGCCCACTCACCCACCCTTCATACTGTCACTGATATAACCACACCCATTCACCCAGCCTTCATACTGTCACTGATATAACCACGCCCACTCACCCAGCCTTCATACTTTCACTGATATAACCACGCCCACTCACCCAGCCTTCATACTGTCACTGATATAACCACGCCCACTCACCCAGCCTTCATACTGTCACTGATATAACCATGCCCACTCACCCAGCCTTCATACTTTCAAACAAATGTTCTCTCTTTCCTAGGAGCAACCATATGTGAGCTACAGCCAACTTCTCTAAAGGATCACACCTCTAATTGGATTGAAGGTGTAGGATATGCACTTTCCACACAGTTCCTCCATTTGTTTCATTCAGCTACCACTTAGGAATAATGTGTACTAGATGAATTATATTGTGATTAACGGGTACAACTTTTAAGGGTGTTTAAAACAGCCAGCAGGGGGCGTGTCACTTTAGCTACCCACGTTTCTCATCCACATCTGAAGGATCCTTCTGACAGGAACTGATTTTAATGTAGCGGACAACACATGCGGCCCACATAGACTGCAGCATAGCTTTCCAAGCACTAGAGCAGCAGACTCCGCTTTAACCCTGCTGTTTTCCACAGCTGCTCTGCTGTTGCCAGTGGAGACGTTTCCTTTTTGCTGGGCTTCTTTTCTCTGCTGACTTTCCTGATCCTGAGATAAATGTAGCAGAGCTTAAATAACTGTGCCCTGGCAGCATGTCAGCACCCCCCCACCTTCTACAAGTTCAGAGAGAGAGAGAATAAGAGAGAGGGAGAGAGAGAGAGAGAGAGAGAGAGAGAGAGAGAGAGAGAATATAAGAAAAAGGGAGAGAGACAGATGGAGAGTGTGAAAGAGTAAGAGAGTGAAATGGAAAGTGAGAGATAGGGAGAGAGAGACAGATGGAGAGTGAGAGAGAGCAAGAGAGTGAGAGACAGACAGTGAGAGAGAGAGAGAAAGACAGATGGAGAGTGAGAGAGCAAGAGAGTGAGAGACAGAGAGAGAAAGAAATGGAGAGTTAGAGACAGCAAGAGATGGAGAGATAGAGAGACAGAGACAGATAAAGAGCAAGAGCGAGATAGAGAGTGAGAGATCAAGAGAGGCAGAGAGAGAGAGAGATGGTGACTGAGACAGTGAGAGAGTGAGATAGAAAGTGGAAGAGAGAGAGAGACACAACACTGTCCAGTAGTAGTTCTTTCTTCAATCCTCTGTATTAACAGTATAAAGGCTCTGAATGATTTCACTCCAGCTTCTCCTTCACAGGTGCTTCCAGACTGCTGGTGATCATTAATGGGGATCATGTCTGGCCTTGGAGTGGGCTGCTGATTCACCTTTTGTTTTACTTGAAAGCATCCCTCAGCGATTAGCTCCCGCTTTGACCCCCGGCGGCACAGAAGCGGCATAATTATTGAGTCTGCAGATAACACTGCAACACTACTGTGATGTCACGAACCCTGTACACAATACAGCATTCCAGTAGCGTGAGTAATTAGATCTTCAAACTCCACCAAAAGACTGGGAATAAGGAAAGATGAAAGGCTGCTTGAAGGAAAAGCACACCGCTATAGATCCACAATATTAAACACACTGTCGTTCAAAAGGTCGGTTGCACATACATGTATAAACATGTAAAAATGTATGAACTTGAGTTTTAATGTAACCCTTATAGATCCCCAGATGGGATCTTCTGGGATCTATTTTATGATTCCAAACTGTTGAATGGAAGCATATGTAGATGCAGATCCTGGTCGAATTCGAGGGATGCGCACTGCATGCCTCATGTTGATTATCTCCTTCTGCTTGGGTGAAAGAGGATTAGTGTCTCAGGCATGTACATCTAAAGGCAAATTTGGGCCGTGAGAGAGCACACTCGAGCAGAGGACCTGCCTGCTGACATTTAGAGAAGAGAGGGATGGCTGGAGGGAGAGAAGTTCGAGGTGTGGGGAAGGAAACACTTCTTAAATGTGCTCTCAGTTCATTGCCTTTCAAAACCAAGCTTTTCTAGCCTTTTCTATCCCAAGCCTTCCCTGCCCTTAACGTGTTCTTGGGGTCGCCTCGAGGGGCCAAGCTACACAATGGCTACAGAGGAATGAATCAAAAGTCTCAAAACTCAAACAAGACAATGAGCATTCCATGTTCTCCAATTGTAGGACTTTTGTGGAATAGGAAAACATGAATGAGGCACAATGCATACCCTGGGTAAGTCAATGGGCAGTTCAGTATGGTGTGGTTCCTAATTCCTTATCATGCATGTTGCCATTGTTTCCAAGTGAGCAGTATTGTACCCAAGTACCCAAGTGCTGAATTTGCCTACCCTCCTTGCACAGGTACCAAGTCTGCTGAGCCGGGACATATGGGCTGAGCTAGAAACAGGTGGGAAAACGTCTTAGTCAATTTCTCATTTCAAAGCAAACCACCAAGACAAAGTTCCTGCCATAGTGCAAAAATCAGTGGCCAGCTTTGTCCAATCTCAACGAGACTTGGAGAGGGTCCTTTTTCAGACACTGTCTTCAAATAACCATATGGTCACCCCTAGTGGCTACTCCTGGCATGCATGAGTTGGCATTAAAGCTTAGATGAGCCTAATTTGACAGTCTCACGCTACGAGT
This sequence comes from Semaprochilodus insignis, assembly GCA_034552555.1. Lineage (NCBI taxonomy): Eukaryota > Metazoa > Chordata > Actinopteri > Characiformes > Prochilodontidae > Semaprochilodus > Semaprochilodus insignis. The sequence continues at coordinate 22,314,233 of CM067477.1, read as the reverse complement.
AACCCCAGTCACCTTGCGGGAAATAGTGGGCTCATTAAACAAGTAAAGGAAAATACACAGTCGATTGTGCTGAGAAACTTCTAAACACTGTGGCAAGTAAAACGAGGAAGACTTCAAGGGTGTGGAAAGAAACAGACCGCTCGGTCTGAAACAGATTCAAGAGAAACCTCTCTCACCCTCAGACTCTCGAAAATGCATGAAGGTCTCATTGTCATTGGTAGCATAGCATACATGCAGGTCAAATATACAAAGTTATGTACATACGATTACCTCATGATACAGTGGTCAGTCCTCGGTACTAGAGTGCCTCATAAACCCTCGTCTAATACTCTACGCCGCTAGAGGCTAACCTTACATAAGCCTTTCATAAACATGACATGACACCCAGTGTAGCATCCTACTGGCTGGAATTGCAGATCACGACAGTGACTTTTTGGCTATTGCTAAGAATATAGCAATGGCTACCATGCAATCAATTATCAGACCGACTGTTCAGCTGGTTATCACAATTGCAAGATAGTAGGAATTAGCATAAACATACCCGTACAAGACATGACGAACAGTTACGGTTAGGCCTTGGGGAGGGTTCTTTGGAGGTCCAAAGAAAAATAGCCCTCAGTCATAACAACTATGCTACAAATCAGTCACATGATTGGGCCAGTCTGTTTTACGGTCAGTGCCAGTGTTGTGCCATATTTGTGATAAGCTTGTTTGCTCAGGGCATTAAAGCAGGTGTCGAAACACAAGCGCGCGCAATTTACCCACAGTCCTCCCTTCTTTTCTGGCTCTGAGAACAAAAAACAGAGCGTACGTTAGTGGTATGTTCCAAGGCCCTGAGTTCTAAATGACCTCATTTGTTCGGAACTGGTGGCAGCCCATAAATCATGTGTTAGGAAAAGTTCTGATGGGCCCCCATACCAGGCAGATACGCCTGCTAAGATTATGTGGGTAGCCCCAAGCTATCATGAAATATCCTATTTGGACATATTTAGGGCGTAAAAAGATTGAACTTATTGCTGTATCATCAAGAGAACCACCACTGTCATGTCGACAGATAAGCAGAATTGTCTTAAAATATCCAAGATCATCTTGGAAAGTGAGAAAGCCCTTCATGTTTGTGTCTTTTTTTAAATAAACCCTCTTAGCACTTTAATGATCTCCAAGAAATGCTGTGTTGAGCACTGTAAGTAGAGCACTAGTGTAGTCTGGATTATATAGTACTTAACACCATTGATATACTGTATGATGGTCACCCCACCATTTCTCCACATTATGGACAGACAACCACTACTGATCAAATGAAGCTCAACAGGTCAAGCCAAAATTTGTATCACCTGAATTCTAGCCAAAAAAAAAACAAGAAAAAAACAAACAAACAAACAAACAAACAAACAAACAAACCAAAAAACACATCAAGGATGCTAAATGCTACAAGAGACTATGCTAAAACAGAATGCTTTGAGTGTCATAAGTTTAAAAGATGCTCTATTTGTACATAAACCAAATAGCTGTTCAATCTAAACTAACTAGTGATGGAATACAGAGCGAATCAGAGTGCAATCTGTAAAAATTCTTAGAGCTTTAACAACCTACTCAGTCCAGTAACCATGCCAAAGAACAGTAATGTGTTGCAAATCTAATAAATCTAGTCACGGCATATGACACTTAAATTAAAGCTTTCAAAATATTGTCAGGGTTTTGTTCTCAATCAGTACCACAAAGCCCAGTGTACAGTACAGGCTTCTGTTTCTCACCACCACATGAACGATGTCTTTTTTTAAGCAATGCAGCATCTCCGCAATACCCCTCCGCTCCTTCATCTTGTTGATTTAGCCTCGGAAATCCATAAGCAATCCACATTTTAAAATCTACAACTGTTTTTTTTTTCGTTTTGCATGGTTGTTTTCTCCCCCGTGTACAAAAGCCCCCACCCCACTTTAACCAAAGTTATAAAACTGGAAGTCACTTGCAGGAAACAACTTCAAATAAGACAGAGAAACATTAGGGATGGGGTAAGGACAAGGCAATCACGACATATCCGACTCCCCTCCAGACCAGTTTATAAAAAATATCTAAGTAAAAATCTGACTGCTATTAACCAGCATTGACATCTTCACATGGGTTAAAATTTCAGCTCATCTGCAGAAAGATTCTTGCCTTCATGCAGAAGATTGTGGGAGGTTTTTTTTTTTTTTTTTTTTGCACCTGGCATTTTCTTTTTCTGAGGCAGGGAGTCGTCCTTGAGCGAAGGCTCATCTTGTTCCTCTCCTTTAGCCAAGACTGGAGCCTCTCATCTCACTACTCCAGCTCCGCTCAGTAGTGTTTGACCTTGACGGGTGATCTCCAACCGAGAACGCACCAGCTGTCTAGGCCCTCCCCGTTCACGAGACGGAACTGATCTTCAAAAGCCCACAAATGTGTTGGGAGACTCAAAGTGGGGCGCTTCTTTTCCTTCAAGCACACATACACACACAGACATGGATACGCACACACAGACGCATGCAAGCACACAATAACGTCCTACAGTTTACTTCATGTGCACAATGTTTGCTGAATATAGCTGGGATTCTACAACCTTCCAGCGCAAGATGCTTTTATTCCTAATTGCATGTGCATGCCCTTTCTACAAGAAGCAATAAAGTTCTTTACTGCAGTCTCTTTGCCGGACTTTGAATGTCAGCTATGTCCTTTTATTTTTGGTTTTTTTTTTTGTTTTCTATTTAATCCACGTGAGCATAAAAGTTTTAATCCATTAACAACTGCGGCACCTCCTGCACTTGCAATCAGGCTCCCTGATTTGACTCGGTTGTTGGGATCCATAGGCAGCTTTTCGAAGACTTTCGTCTCCTTATGCCTTTGTTCCCATTGGAAGGACTTCTCTCCTCCCCCTGACCTTGCTCATTCACAACGCTCTCAACCACAGGTGGGAACCACTCCCATGAAGAATACAAAATGGGAACAGGCCACAAATGAAAAGAGAGAACAAAGCGAGATCAGGTTTTCGTTTTCAGAAATATCATCATGTGTTGAAATTCTCCGTGCCCCTCCGAAAAAAAGAGAAAGAAAAAAACACGGAGAGATAGAGAGGTGGACCTTGGAGTGGAACAACAACAACGACTAAAAAAGAACGTTTCATCTGTTTTTCCTAGAACCTGCCACTGTTGTTTGACTTGTATTTTCTCCCTCGTATCCTGATGCTTCCGATGGTTCTTTCTGAGCCCCTTTTTTCCCCTCCACCCATGGAGTGGCAAGATGGCCCTGGGGGTCCATCACAAACAGTTGCCTAGACTCCTTCCCCCGGGCCGAACTGGCACCCTGCTCCAAATCGCCGGTGCTGTTGCACTTCTTTACTGAAGGGGGCGCTAGAGAGCTAGGCGAAAGTAGCGACGTTAAAGACAGGCTGCTCATTGTCTCTGATAACTGTTCACTACTGCAGGCCTGGCTGGAGCTCTGCCGGGTTTCTCCAGGGCTGCTGCTGCTCTGGCTACGCTGGTGCCCCCTGTTGACCTGGAGATTAAATACAGCCGAACTAGCCGGCCTCAGGGTCTCTGTGGAAAGGCCATTAGTGCTCCTGTTGGGCAGTGGTTCCAATAGAGGCAGGGGAAACTCAGGCTCTTGTGGAGATGAGACACTGAAGCTCAGCCCTTCCTCCATGGTGGTCTGCAGGCTTCCCTCTGAGCTGCCCGTGGCCAGAGATGAGTCACTGTGAGATGCGTACTGAGGAAACAGACACACACAGAGTAAAATGAAGGATAGCACATGATAAGACCACTGTAAATTACTTCTGAAGGATTTATCCTTATGTACACATGTGCATTCCTACACCACCACTACCTCACTGGTTTCTTCAAGTTTATAATCATGCCATTCGGTCACCAGAATGCTACCTGTGCAGCAAGCAGTTTGCAGGCTCCAGGGGAACGCAGGGAGGCCCATGATGCTGGAGAGGTCATTCTGAGGCCTCGGGACTTGTGGCCCAGATGAGTCCTGGGGGGTGCTGGCAGGGCCGCTGCTGTTGGATAAAAGAACTCTGCAGGGAGATGGAAAAGAGCGGAGGTGTCACTCGCACCCTCAGGAATGCCGCTGCTACTGCTACTACAAAGAGCACCCCCTGCAGAAAGACAAAGACATAGAAGTGTACATTCGCTGCTTGTTTTTATAAGTGCCCATGCCTAATTTTTGGGCATAAAGCCTAAAAAACGAAATATGATGCCCCTGAAACTATTCTTCTGGGGTTACCAATACTATGGCGGGCTGGCGCATGAGGGTGCTGGAATGGTCTCTGAGCTCCATCATCAGCACCGGCACTGTGGACCCGAGACGGCCGTCGCATCAAATCCTTCTCACCTCCTGCTGCTTCCTCCCCATTGCCCCGCTCTTCCTGTGCCGAGGAAACACAAGAGGGCTGTTAGCTTAACACATTAGCACTTTCATGACCCTGTAACAGCTGTTAGCCTTCTCCGATTTCTACACCTATCACCTCTGGGGTATGGGGCAAAACGAACTTATCTAGCTGACATCAACCACCAGCAGCATCTAATGTTATCCTTTTAAGCCATGACCATGGACACTGTATGTAGGGTATAGCTGCTACAGAGCCACTGATAAAGTTATTTCTTCTTTTCTTTCAAACTGACATGAATGGAAGAAATGCATATGAGCAAAGAGAGTGTGTGCAGTTTGTGGAAGCTTTGCATCTCTGTTACCCTCATTCAGGCAAGTGCAAATTATGCTTTTCTGGTGTGCAGAATCTGTTTAGAAATTATCTGTTTTATTTCTAAGAAACAACAGATTGTAGAACTAAAAAACGTGGTATGGCAAGGTGACCCTCCTGAGCCTTGAAACTAAAGCCTAGGCATTAGCTAGAAAGCAATTGCTAAATTAGCTTTTGTTAGCTATAGTAGCTTTGAGCCATGATGACGAGCGATGAATAAAAGCAACATGCAATTAAGCCAGCCACAGCTGAGACTTGCACCATAACATTTTTCTTCTGTATCAAACAAAAACCAACAGTGATATATGGTTGTATGCAAAGTTAGGGCTCCCATGGCCAAATTACATATTGTCTTGATTTTTAAATAGTTTTTTTGGAAACATGTAAATGCAACCTCTGCAGCAAAGTATTAAAAATAATATTTGAGTATCCTTATAATTGTGGCATTCACAAACGTTTGGACACCCTTCAAGCTGTAAAGTCTCAAATCCTGATGGTCTCACTGGGATTGGTTAGGGGGATCAAAACTGGTCTAAGAAAATGTCAGGTGAGTTCTAAACAACTGTTCAAGCACACCTTGGAATTTCCATTGCAGAAAAAAGGTCATTAAGCAGCGGCAATAATGGGGAAGTGTGGAAGTCAAGGCAAAATCTATGCAAACCATCAGACAGAAGTGCCTGTATGTTGGCCAGAAAGGCAAAGCAAAACACCCACTTGACCGCAAATGCACCTGCAGGAAGATTTAGCCAACACAAGAGAGATGGTGCATGGTGCGGTTTAGCTTGAACAAGCATGGTTTGCATTGATGAGTCATCACAAGTCATGTGTAGACAACAAAATGAGTCACCTTGAACGTTATGGGTGGCAGTAAATTCAGGCCCTGCAGATGGTGCTGCCTGAGGACGATGTCTCTCTCATTGTGTAGAAAATGGAAGCAAATGCATTTGGGCATGCCAAAGACCGTAGTGCAGGTGTATAGAAGCGTACGGTCATACGGGTCTAGAGATTACTACCACCTTAAACATGCAAGGTTACAATTTATTTGTCTATGTATGTATATCCATATACAGATAGATAGATCATTGTAACCTTTTCTTGTATGCTTATATCGTTGCTGTCCAAAGAATATTTTGTCAATTTTTACTTTTATGCTTCATTTGAACACAACAGCTGCACTTTACACTGTGTGAAATGGCCAAGAATCACTTGAAAAAAGTCTGGTTCCTTTGACTTACATTAAAATTAAATGAGGTTTTTGGCTTCTCCTGTAAACTTGCCGTTTTTCTTCAGACAGCAACAGGATATTCTAGTATGCTTAAATAAGCCAGGGAAAGCAAGTATAAGAGAATACATCTATACCCAGCCTGTCCCATAGTCTAACAGTTAAAAGATTAAGCTGCTTCTGCTGAGGGAAGTCATTTTCCTCCACACTTCATGTTCTCCCGTTCTTCACGCTGTGCCTGTTAAAGGCAGGAAGAGGGGTTTTAATAAAGTCGAGAGAAATGAAGCTACCCTGCAGGATTTATTTATTTGATTTTCTTGGTCTAATTAGCAGGAGTTCATGGCCATTTTCGCTGATTAGGCCTCATTAAGAGCTGATGCTGAAAGAGACTTAAGAGATTATGGCAGTGAATAAAACAGCAGCAGGTAGCACTCTGCACACGCTCGCTCAGCAGGCTCTTTGCTAAGTTAGAGGTCTGCTATATATGTGTACAGTTACAGACTCCACAATTGAATAGTCCCATTCGGCACTGTTTGGTTTCTGACCACAGGACTGCTACTGGTCAGATATTATGTGGGTGGTGGAGTGCACAGGAAAAGACGCCATCCTTCTGTGACCAAGCTCACCTTGGGCAGCTGGTACATGCTCTGCTCATCCAGGCTGAGGTCATCAGGCAGTGCCGGAGAGGAGGATTTGTCCGAGAGTTGCTCAGATCTCAGAGACGCCTGCTCCAGCTCAGCCATATGGATCTGCTGTTGGAGCAAACAACAACACATCGACATTATAATTGACTCAGAACTGAGTTTCAGTAGCCCTTCCTTTCCTAAAGCATGCTGCCTTTACTTTCAGCAGCCATTTTTTTCAGCCCGATCCTGTACTCCCTGTTCACCCATGACTGTGTGCCAATTTATGGTTCTAACACCATAATCAAGTACGTGGACGACACCATGGTGATCAGAGACAACGTCGAGACGGCCCATAGGGAGGAGGTACAGCACCTGTCTACATGGTGCCATGACAACAACCTGACACTGAACACCCAGAAAACCAAGGAGATCATAATGGGCTTAAGGAGGTCTAGAAGCCAGGCTCACCCCCCAATCTACATCAGCGGAGCTGCAGTAGAACAGGTGACCAGCTTCAAGTTCCTCGGCACCCACATCTCCAGTGATCTCACCTGGTCCCTGAACTCCTCAGTTCTGGTCAAAAAGGCGCAGCAGCGTCTTTACTTCCTTCGGAGCCTCAAGAAAGTTCACCTGTCTCCCAGGATCCTGGTGAACTTTTACCGCTGTACCATTGAGAGCATACTCACCAACTGCATCTCTGTATGGTACGGCAACTGCTGCACTGCTGACCGCAAGGCACTCCAGCGGGTGGTGAAAATGGCTCAACGCATCACAGGCACCCAGTTACGCACCATTCAGGACATTTATCACAAGTGCAGCCTGGGCAGGGCGAGGAATATCATCAAGGACATTTCTCACCCGAATCATGGTCTTTTCACCCTCCTTCCATCTGGCAGGCGCTACAGGAGCCCCCACTAGCAGACTCAGGAACAGTTTTTTTCATGAGGCTGTGTGTCTGATGACATTGCATGGACACTTTAACTTACATTGCACTCCCACTACTGCATCCTTCTGTACTGTTAATGCACTTTATTCACTGCCTAGCCTACTGTATACTCATGTTTACATACTGTTCTCATATTTTTTTCTATCTCAGGTGTTATTTTTATTGTGTACAGACTGTCTACTTGCACTACTCTTACAGTTCAAACATTCATTTGTTGCTGCTCTATACATACATATATATGCATATAAATATACTTATATTATGTGTATATATTTATTACTACGGCACTTATAATAATAATACTGTATTTGCACTTCTGGTTAGATGCTAACTGCATTTCATTGGCTCTGTACCCGTACTCTGCACAATGACAATAAAGTTGAATCTAATCTAATCTAATCATAGTGCTGGACAAATCCTACCAACCCAGAAATAATCTGGACTTAATTATTTAAAAATTGAAATCATGGTTTTCAATAATATTTAGCAGCAGAAAAAAGCATTAAACATTTTTCAAATACTGTGAGAAGTTTAAAAACATGATACATGTGTGATGGTCCGAGCTGTAGATGATTCTAAAACAGCTATAAAGACCAAGTAGAATACCCAGAATGAAGTTCAAAATAAAGAAAATATCACTGTTAACATCTAATAATGTTAATGCCCACACCGATTTACTAAAAAAAAGTACCATCCAGAATCAGATTAACCCCAGAATTAATTATTAAATACTCTCCACAATAAAGTTGTACTAAAGTTAAAACCCAGTATGAATTTCTCATCAAGCTAACACCCAGAATGAATTGATTATACAATTAATATCCCAAATGGATTTCTAAACTACATAAAGTTGTTGTCACGTCCTGTCCTGTCTTGCCTTGCCCCTGTTTTCTTTGCTTTTCTGTCTCTGTCTCTTTTTCTCTTGTCACTTCCATGTGCCTTTTGTTGTCCTGTTCCATGTACTTCTGTTTGTTAGGGATATAGCTCCGGTCTCCGCCCTCTTGTCAGGTCCCTCACCAGTCCCTAGTTTTTGGCTCGACCCCTTCCAGGGTGTTCCTTGTTAGTCCTTGTGCATGTAGCCTCCCTGTTGCTCCCTTTGTTCTTGCTTGGCGTTTTGTGTCCATGTTGGTTATTGTGTACCCCTGTTTTTTGGTCTTAGGTTTTGTTTCTTATTTTTTCCTAGTGTCTTTGGTTTTTGTTTGATCTTATTGGTTCTTCAATAAAGACTTGCGCTTGCATGCTGCCTCCTCGTCTTGTCCCAAAGTTGTAGTAAAGTTAATACCTAAAATGAAGTTCTAACTAAACTACTATCCAGTATGAATTTTCCATCAAATTAACATCCAGAATTAATATAGATCAAAATAGATCTCTAATAGAAAATTGATATCTAGACTGAAGCTGTAATAAAATTATTAACCAGAATGTAGATGGATTTCTCATCACATTAACACCCAGAATGAATTTCATATCAAATTACTATCCATAATGCAGTTCTACTAAAGTTAATATCCAGTATGAAATTGTATTTGAAAAAATAATACAAATATAATTGTGCACAGTACCGTAAACTAACAGCAATTAATATGGCCAGTGTTAATATGGCCAAATCTTCTGGACTGGTAGTGAAAGCTTTTATTTTAGCGCCGCTTCTAGCCTCTGATCTGGCAGCTGACTGGAGCTTTTCAGTCTGAACTGGGTTAGAGCTTCAGGGGCGGATAGACAGAGCGCAGTTTGTGCTTCAGATAGGGTGAGCGAGTGGGAAAAAGGGTCTATCTCTGAAATCTGAGTAATGAGAGCAACTCGCAGAGTCAAAGGAAGAGAGAGAGTGAGGAGAGACTTCATAAATCAGTGCTGGATGGAGAACAGGAAGAGGAGAGAAAGGGCAGATTGATGGGTTGACACTGTCTGCAGACAGGCAGAAAGAAGGAGTGACAGGTGAGGAGGTTATTGCTTGAATTACTTATTTCCCCAACCGTCCCTGTCCTGTCTGTCACAGTGACGGACGCCATTGCGGGGGATGTAACGTGTGCAATGTGGGGGTGGGGGGCAGCATTACTGTATACATATACATGTATATAGCTTTGCACATGTATATAGACCTCTGCATAATCAGATGGTTAGGATGTAAAGAAAGGCAGTTTGAAGTGCCCTCACAGAGAAACTTGGCAAGTTGGAACTGATCTGAGTTCATTCACTGTGGTGGTGATAGGAACCAGACAACCAAAGCATTTAATGCCTAAAAAACTTCCCTTATAGAAGCCTATTAATGGTTCTAGACATCTTACAAACATGTTGTCTGAGGCCTGATTCATGTTTCATGGTGGAGGGATGCATGCAATGTGCTGTGGGGCAAAGTAGTCCCCAAATGACAGTAAAATGATTGTAATGACCAAGCAGAGCATCTAGAAAGAAGTAAGAATGAAATGAAGAAATGTATCACTATAAACATCTAATAATATTAATATCTAGATTTAATTTCTTAAAAAAAAGAAATGATACAGAAATCCAGATTAATGTCCATAATAAAGAAGTTTAAATTAACCTAACATCCGGTATGAATTTTTAATTAAATTAAATAATTAATTTGTTTGACAAATTACTAACTTTAATTATTTTTTGTACAATTAATATCTCTATATTTCTCTAATATATAATATAGAGAAACTTGGCAAGTTGGAATCGGTCGGCACATGGTGGTGATAGAAACCAATACCCAGATTGAATTTCTAAAAAAAAACATCCAAAATGAATTAAATTAATATCCATAATAAAAAAGTTTGAATTAAACTAATATCTAGCATCATCAAATGAACATGTAATTGAAAAAAATACTAACCATAATGATTTTTTGGTACAATTAATATCCTAATTGGATTTCTAATAGGAAATGAATATCCATAATGCAGTTGTTGTAAAGTTAAAATCCAAAATGAGACTAGAATGAATATATCCAGTATGAATTTCTCAATTTGCAAATGAACAACCAGAACAAGTTTCTTAAACAATTAATATCACAAATAGATTTCTAATAGAAAACTGATGTCCAGGAAGAAGTCTGAAGTGCCTATATAAAGAAACCTGGCAAGTCGGAATCGGTCAGAACATATTCACAATGGTGGTGATAGAAACCAGACAAGCAAAGCATTTAATACCTATAAAACCTCCCTCATAGAAAGTTATTTATGGTTATAAACATGTTACAAACATGTTGTCTGATGCCTGATACATAGTTGGAATGTTTCATGGTGGAGGGGAAATCATACCTTTTCAGACTTATCACTATTTTCCCATCATCAACATTCCATATAACACTCAGAAGACACATGCCAGTTCACTGGCGGTTTAGATAGTCAATAAAATGGCTCTCTCTGGGTTGCGGACATTGTGACCCGTGGTTCCCATCACCACCACTGTAAAGATATAAGTAAGGTTCTCTATAATTAACCATTTGACATCAAACTGCTCTGATTGACCTTATTATGCAGTACAGAAGTTCACAAATAATGGTGCTGGAATCACATACTACATACCCACTGACCACTTTACTAGAAACCTTGTTGATGTATGTCAATGACCCTCTTGCTGCTCATCAGTGGTCAGTTCCTGGTCACAAGAGCTCTTGCTCTTGACAGGACATTTTTAGGTGTGGATCACTCCCAACCTTGCAGTGACACTGACATGTAAAGTAAGTTCCTACCATGCCACTACCATGTCAATGTCACCGCAGTGCCGAGAATGGACCACCACCCAAATATTATCTAGACCACGGCCATGTGGTTAGAAACTCAACAAGAATCTATGAGGTATTGGGGGGACGGTGGCTTACAAACTGGGTTACAACAGATGTACCAGCAGTGGTCCCCAACTCTGGTCCTGGAGATCGACTTTCTGAGTCATCTAGTTCCAACCACAATCTGCCACACCTGCTTCAGCTAATGAACTTCTTCAGAAGTCCCGAGTTGGCTTGATCAGCTGCCTCAGTGTTGGGTACACATGAGCAGCTTGTTAGATGCAGGATAAAACTAAGTTCAGCAGTAAAATAGATCTCCAGGACCAGGGTTGGTGACCAATGGATAACAGACTGCAAATGTACACCCATTCTGTGTAGTGTATACCTATAGGTATTGTGATATTGGTAGACGGAGCTCATAAAGTGGTCAGTGAGTGGCAGCACAGCGAAAGCATTTCTGATGAAGTGTACATCCATAAATAAGCCTGTACCTCTTGTGGATGACTCTTGCAGTCCTTGCACACGGGAGGAGAAGAGTAGTGGTGGAAGACGGAGCCCGACAGGTTGTCAATCAACAACATCTCGCCCTCAAAAGAGTCTTTGATGAGCAGAGAGACACTGTCCAGCCACAGGTTCTCCTGGGACAAAATCATACATCGTGTGACAGTCAATAACAATCATGTCACTTCGCTCTAAAACAGACAGGCAGCCACTGGGGGTGTGACCTCTGAGCATGAGCAGAGCGTGTTTCCTGTTTGACAGCATGGACTGCCCACACTAAACGGAATATATATTGGAAATAAGCTCACCAGACAACAAAATGTGTCACCTGTGACTGAAACTAATAGTGTGTAAGCCCTCCACAAGCACCAGTAACAGCTGTGATTGGATTGGGCATGTACTGGACAAATTTCTAGATGTAGGCCACGTCAACGTTCAGACACTCTTGCATCAAAGAATTGCTCAGCTGGGCCAGATTTGGTGGATGCCTTCCCTGGCACAATTCCGAAGAGAATTCCCTGCAGACTGGGGTTTTAGCCACTGCTGGTAGACCCGTATGACCGTACGCTTCCATACACCTGCAGATTCAGCTACTTCCTTCACACTATAGTCTTTGGCATGCCCAAATGCAGTCACTCCTTTTAGCCAATCATTAACATCTGCTTTGGAGCCATTTTCCACACATGGAACGAGGCATTCACTGCACTGTACCACCTTACCACTGTACCAACAGCTTGGATGACTAGTAGATTGCAACTGCATCATTAGGTACTTTAATATGAACAAAAGCACAGAAGTAAGCTTTATTTGGTGGACTGCAACAAGCCCACCAATGGTAACTTCAGCACATGACACATTGTCCTGTGTTGCTATCAGTACGCTCCCATATTAATCAACATAGCTGGCTAAAGCGCAAAAATACTGTTCTTTTTAGGCTTGCCACACAGGTCATGCTAGCAGGTTCTAGACCAAAACAGCAAAGAAATGCAGTGTCTATGCTATTACATCTAATCCAGGCTAATAAAGAAACCAACATATGTAGTTTTACATCACTGACAAAGTGACAGAAACTCATGAGTAGGTTAATGTTGTAAACCCACATACGTCTCTCGTATCTCCATCATTTGAACTCAACAGCTGAGCTTTATACTGTGTAAAAATGTAAACGCTCCAAAACTGCTTGGAATAAACTCTATTTACAAGAACGTACATTGGACTTAAAGGCTTCTCCTGAAAAGTTGCCATTTTGGAGATACTTGTTTTTTCCTTTGGACAACAACATAATGCAAATATACAAAATTACGTCCTCTAGTGCAGTACACATCAAACTTCATATACACACAGGCTCTATACATGTACACACCCACTTTACAGACTCCAAATACTTCACACGAATGGCCAGTTCTGTTATACTGTATTAATGACAGCTTGTGCAGTAGATCTACTAAGGAAATGACAGACGTATTACATACAGTATCAGTCAAAAGTTTAGACACAGCTCCTCATAGCAGGTTCTCCTTCTGTTTATCTTAAAGCTTTACTATAGAATAAAAGTGAAGACATCAAACTATACACTAGCCCTCATGAAATTATACAGTCCACCTTAAAACCCTCCAGAATGGAACTTTACAGGAGGATGAACCAGCTTTCTTAACCTGCAGTAGAGGCTGACAGAACAAGGTTTATTTCTAAGCAGGTTTGGAGCAATTCTATTGGTCTGTCCATCATGCATATTCACTAAACTGAAAGGGGAACTAGATCTTTTACACAGTGCAGATCAAAGTTTTTACACCACTACATATATATTAGGGGTGGAGATATGGAGAAATATAATACTGTGGTACGTCAAGAGTATATGTGGTATACTCTCATTAGTTGGAGCTGTTAAGTGTAAGATTGTAGAGTCTTAAAGATCACCAACAACATCCCTTTAGTTAGGGGGTGTCCAAACTTCTGACTGGTAGCGGACCAAACAAATCTTTGCATGAAAGTCTTTTAAATGGCTAAAATATAATTTTAAAGCTTTTGTAAAGAAAATATTAGATATTTATCGACTGATACTGAAGCTTCAGGTACAACTATCAGTACAGGTACCTGAAAGGAAAGCGTGGTGTCACGCCATCTCTTGGCAGATCTATTGCTTCAGACAAAAGTGCATACATTGACTTCTGCATCCAGCCTGCAGATCAGGATCGAACTGCATATTGTAAAACACAATCACCTTTACAAAATTCACTGTTTAGACACTTCACTATGTGTCTATCTTCAAATAGCACCAGAAAGAAGCGATATAAATGCCACTGTTGTGTAACTGGGCAATTTCCAGTACAGACAACTCAGAGATCAGTTTAACTCACAATCTGGTGTTACTTAATGGCAATATTTATTTCCCCAGGTAGTTGTGTTTATTGCGTCAATAGTGCCTCATTATAGGAACACAGCAGACTGCTCTTGATTCCTTTATATCAATAAACTAGTGCATGGAAATGAGTAATTTTATGCAGGAATGTACTGTGATCAGGCCAACTGCATCATTTTAGCTACGACATTCGCTAGAAACTTTCACTGTCCATTAGAGGATTTACCGGCCAGTTACTGCCACTTTATAGGTGCAATAACACAACTTTTAATGGTGTGTTTCTCAATACTATGTTTACTGCTGGTCAGATGCCCTGTTACAATCGGATAGTACAGAATAAAGAGCTTTTTCTCTGTATTTTTAAAGGTTATTATCCTAAATTTTGTGTGGCTTCATGTATGGAACGACTTCTAGTATCAAGATCCTGGAAGCTAATTTCTATAGGCTGACATAAATACTCACACGGAGTGAGTAAGTTAGCAGGAAGTGTGTCTGAACACAGTGCAGCTTGTTGTTCACCTATCTGTTGTTCACTCTGAATTCAATTCATTTGAAAAAAGGGTTCAAGCTTTCCATTTTTACGTACTTGTTAAACATCTGAACATGCATGCAAGGTCAGTTTGTACAAACTTTGGCAGACATCTTCATAAAGAATTGCTACATTTACATTTACGGCATTTAGCAGACGCTCTTATCCAGAGCGACTTATAACCGTGCTTAGCGTTCTGTCGGATAATGTTTCCCCGCTAGTATAAGTAGGTTAGGAGTCTAAAACTCACCCTGAGCTCAGACACTACCCGAACAAGGACCAGAGCTGCTACCTAGAGAGAATAATACACAGACATATATAGCATAAGTGCACTACCTGGCAACCCAACCCAGTGCTCATACCTAGAGAGAACAAAGGTACAAATGGAAACTCTGACAATCCATCTTTCATATTGTTTCTGCTAAGAGGTCTATTACCGGCTCATCAGCCACAGGGCTTGGACACCGTTAACTGCCACTTGACACTATATTTGGTGCCCCTTAGCAGCTCACAGCAGTTACGCCTGTGCATAGAAATCAACATACACTAAGAAAAACTGAATCAACTATTGATGAAAAAATCTTTAATTAATGTTGGTTCATTTACACCCGCTTTTCATATCTACAGACTCCAACTTCACCCCTCAGTTTCAGCTGCATGAGGCACCAGGTAATGTTAACAATAGCTAACGTCTTTGTTAAGTTGATTTGGCATTGTTGTTTAATGTTTAATCTGGGCTGGAGTTTTCCATAACTGTTAACAATATCCCACTTCTCTACCAGAAAACTGTTATACCTCTTATTTCAGATATTTTTATTGATCATTGCTATTAATAATTATATTAGTCTCCTGGAGTTAGCTACTAGAATAAGCACAAACGAGTTGCCCCATGAAACGAAGAAGAGAGAAATTTCCTCTGATTGGCTAATACTTATTGCCTTTAACCCCATCTCCCAAAAATCTTCTTGGATCTGGACAAATATCATATTGTGACAAATTCTGTTTCCAAACGGTCGTTTTCATCGAAAGGTGAGGAGCTTGTAGCTCAGATTTTTCCATAATACTTAGCTGGAAACGCAGCATTAGTGGTAATCAGACTCATATTAACTAGCTTGTTCTAACATTAGGGATTTTTTTATACCTCTTTAGGCCTAAGAGCTATCATCAACATAAATAAAAGACCTGCTTAAGGACTGGCTTACTGGGGTGCTCAGTCTGAATACACTGATAATGGTACGGGTCTTAAATTTTGCTAATGCTATGCTCATGAGAACAGCTACTCTGAACAATGCTCTGTGTTATGCAACTTGCACTGAAAACAGGTGGGCGTATGGAAGCAAAGTTGCAATCCATATAAGCAACATAGCATATGGTTAGCGTGGTTTAACTCATCCTTGGGGCACAGGTGGCGGTGTAGTCCGCCGGGCTCCATTACTCTAAGCTAGTCAGCTTGTGTTGACTCTAAGCCGTGCTCTCTTAATGAGGACTCCTGCCTGTTGCCCTGCGGCAAATCACAGCCCAACACGTGGTGCCGACAGATGCACCACAGCAAACGGCACGCTCCCACCTTTCCCTCTCTTCCTTCTCCCTTTGAGATGACTACAGCTGCGCATGCTGAGGACGTGGGAAGATCAGTTGCTTCCATCATTCATAATGACCTGCATGCTGGATAGTAGAGCCTGAAGTAAAAGCTGTATTTGCATCTTAAAACCAATCAGTGGCCTTTATTCATCAAAGCTGGTACAGATTTGGCCCTCAGTGACATATGAAAGAGTCTCCTTCATGAACCGTATGACAAGGTGAGCTTTGATTTGAGTGTAACTGATGAATCAGCTTCAGCTCGTGGAATCAGGCCGTATTTACATAATGTCTGCATAGAAATATGCCTCATACACATACCATTTACATGAAGCTGGCCCAAATTCAAGCTGATGTTTTGACAGTCAGTAAAAAACAGTGTCTTTTAGCCAATAGCCGTCCTAATAGGCAGGGCTTGGGGATAGGTAGGGAGTGTACTGCTCCCCCTACTGGCCAGAGCTTAAATAGCTATATGATGTTAAAATTAGAGAGATTTGAATAGGTGTATTTGGGCTTATATACATATGATTTACATCAAGAACACCCTTTATTCAAACAGATGTGGGCAAACACCAAAGCCAATCAGCCAGTAGCTGTCCTAATAGGCAGGGCTTGGGGTTAGGTAGGAAGCATACTGCTCGCCCTACTGGCCAGAACTTAAATAGCTATATGATGTTAAAATGAGAGAGATTTGAGTATATGTATTTGGGCTTGTCAATGGAACCAGACTTAATCTTCCAAGTGATTTTGGGCCATTTCTGTTGATCCAGTCATCATGAAATTTTCACACAGTGTAAACAGCAGCTCATGTGATCAAATGACACATAAAAGTAAAAACTGACAAAAATGGAGACACATGTTTTTCATTGGACAGCGACGCTATGATTTACATGAAGTTACCCTTATTCAAGCATGAGCAGAAGCTCATGTGATAAAGCAGCAAATGCATTTTTTAAAAATAACCTTTTAACCTTTATTTAACCTTTATTTTAACCAGCCATGTCATTAAGAACAAATTCCTATTTGCAATGGCCACTTGAAAAAGACAAAAAAGGTAAAAAAAAGCAACAGAAACAAAAGACAACACCAAAACATCAACAGGCACATGTTGGCCCTAAAAAGAATCAGTTAGTGGGAAAACAGGCACGGGTATCAGTAAAAATGTCCTTTATGTGATTCTTGAAGTTAGAAAATGAGATAAAAGAATCCAGTTTCAATGTTTTTATAGTGAGGGCCAATGAACAAGAGCTATGGGCAGTGTTAGTTGCTTTAAGTTGGATATAGAGGGAAGACCTGGTGTTACATTTAGCAGATAGCGGCTGTATTAGGGCCTGTAAGTAAGATGGTGCTGATTTTGGAAGAGTCTTATAAATGAAGACAATCCAGTGAGTATTACATCGAGTGTGTAAAGAGGACCAACTAACCAGAGAGTAAAAGGAGCAATGATGTGTTTTAAAAGGAGCACTGGGAACAAAACAGACAGCAGAATGATAAAGAGCATCCCGCCTCTGAAGTGTACCTTTACATGCCAGTCATACTGCCAGACAATAATGTGCTGCTGTATTGTTTTCAGTGAAATACAGGTCAACAGCAGAATGATGAATCATCATTCCTAGTTTTAATTTTAATTAGCATTTAAAAATTAGCAGGGAAAATGTATATATAGCCATGTTTCAGTTTGCAGAGGACGTGTTAACTTACGTTCAACATGATATTTGACTGGGGGAGTTCAAACTTTTGCAGACCGGACTGCTAAGTATCTATCAGTGAAGTATGCATATGTGCATTTTATGATTCTGATATGACACTACACAACACAAAGATGAATAGGTTAGGGACTGTTAATAATCTTAGATGGTTATTAAACCTACTTCTGGACTTGTTTTAAGAAATTTGATCTTATTTTTATTTTATCCGGTGAAAACAATCAGTATCTTTTATTAGAAATCCTGTATTCATAATGATATACAAATTAGGATGTCATATGGCATACATAATACCTTATAATTGCAGGCGTCGGGTCGTCTAATAGGCCTTAAATAGTCATGTTTACACACGTAACACTGTATAAAGTAAGAACATATACGACTTTATAAAGTCAGGCTCCATAAGGCATTATAAGATCTGTTCATAGGAACACTGTATGCTTTATGGTTATAGAGTCTTGAGCCAAGTTATTACAAGTTTGGCGTGAAGTGAGGTAATCATACCTAACTGTTAATGCTGTTGTTTACTGCGCCGCCAACCATTTAGCTTTGGTTGCTAACTGCTAACAGCCTACCAAACATTTTCGGTTAGCTAGTTAGCTAAAAACAAACTTTTTCAATGCATATGCTTATATAAACACAAGAAATACAAGTATATATATTTATAGTTCATGGCAACATCTATGTTTACAACATCCTTATGAACAGAGATTATAATGCATTACGAAGTGAGACATTACAAGGTTGCATTCTCTTTATTTATAAAATGTTATGCACGTCATTATAGCTACTTATAAGCAATCATACAAGCAGGCATTACATATGCCATATAATGCCCTATGAATGCATTTGAAAGCATTATGAATGCAGGACTCATATGAAGTGTCACCAAATAACCTTATGCTTATTTATCAATCTCTCATCACAGCCTGTGACATTAAATGTATTACAGAACGTGCTGACACCGGGTGCGGCGTGGGGAACGGGTGGGGCATGGGAGGCTTTGAGAAACCCTGGACTTGTGAACAAGGCTTGAGTGAGTGAATTACAAGCCATCCATCTAAAAAAGAATGGACGAAAAATACTGCATCAGCCTCTCGGATCCAGAGCATTCAGCAAATCGGCTTACTCTCCATCAGCATCACCCGTACGACAGCCTGCAGAGAGTAAAGCAACAGCTGCTGGAATGAAGCATGCTGTTACAGTCAGTGTGTCAGCGGAGGGGGCGGAGGCTAGCTTTCCTCTGCATGCTAAATACATCCCCTTATAAATATACATTGAACTGCAGCTGAACCCGGGCTATAAATCTCTCTGTTTCTCTACACCTTACCCTCCCTCCATCTCTGTCTCTCTCTCTCTCTCTCTCTCTCTCTCTCTCTCTCTCTCTCTTTCTCTCTCTCTCTCTCTCTCAGGAGGACTGGTCAGCTCCGTGTTCTGTTAATTAGCACTCATTGACAGTGTTAGTACTGACCTGACAGAACTCCAGAGGTTTATGACCTGAGCTCTACCTGCCTGTGCAGAACTTCTTGAACAGCTACACCTCCTTTCAGACCTCCATGTTGAGGTGTCTTCTCACAGTGGAAGAAGGATGGACAGAAACACCTGTGGATGTTCTCAGATCTGAAGCAGGAGTGGAGCTTGATGTTCTCCCCTCTCTCAGAGATGAAAGTTTTAAATGTCTTTCCTTTCACTCTGATTTCTCTCTTTCACCCTCTTTCACTCGGTTTCATACTTTTTTCGGTTTTACCCTTTCCTCAGCTAGCCCTCCTGCACTCCTCTTTCTGTCTTTACTCCACCCTTTCCTTTCCTAAGCTAGCTCTCCTGCACCCCTCTTTCTCCTCTTTCTCTCTTTATTCCACCTATTCCTTTCCTTAGCTAGCTCTCCTGCACTCCTCTTTTTCCTTTCTCTCTTTATTCCAGCCTTTCCATTCCTCAGCTAGTCCTCCTGCACTCCTCTTTTGTCCTCTTTCTCTCTTTATTCCACCTATTCCTTTCCTTAGCTAGCTCTCCTGCACACCTCTTTCTCCTCTTTCTCTCTTCATTCCACCCTTTCATCAGCTAGCTCTCCTGCACTCCTCTTTCTCTCTTTTTTCCACCCTTTCCTCAGATAGCCCTCCTGCACTCCTTTTTCTCTCTTTACTCCACCCTTTCCTTTCCTAAGCTAGGTTTCCCACACTCCTCTTTCTCCTCTTTCTCTCTTTATTCCACCCTTTCCTCAGCTAGCCCTCCTGCACTCTTTTCTCCTCTTTCTCTCTTTACTCCTTTCCTTTCCTCAGCTAGCTCTCCTCCACTCCTCTTTCTGCTCTTTCTCTCTTTATTCCAGACTTTACCGTTACTCAGCTAGCTCCCACGCACTCCTCTTTCTCCTTACTTGTTCTCAGCCAGCCCTATTCCTCTTTCTATCCCCTGTTCTCCTTATTATCTCTCATGCTCTATCTCTATCTGCTAACTCTTTTTCTCCTCTCTCTCTGCTGCTGTCTCGCTCGTGTGCTGACTCGGCTGCTGTTACAAGTCAAACCTCCAGCGAGAGGCTGCTATCGATGCCATTCTTTCGCTTTTTTTTCTGCTGACTCTCTCCGCTTCTCAAAGCCTTTCCTCATCCTCTCTCTCCAAGAAAGCCTGTCTCTCACACTTTTTCACACCTGTCCCTCATTCACACGTTCTGTTCCGTCTCCGATCCCCACAGTGCCTGCAGCTACTGATAAGCCTTGTGCTGTCTAGCGAGCAGAGCTATTCCTGTTTCTCTCTACCTGTTCGTCTGCCTAAGCCCCCCAAACCAGTGTGGAACATTTCTTTCTGTAGGATCTGATCTTTAGTGGGACAGTGTGGAAGTCCATCTGTGTCTTTACGCCTGCTTTGGACTGTTCACGCTGTTTGCTTACAGATTTACTGATTAGCAGTGTTGGGAGGAAATACGGCCCAGAGTAGCTGTAATTACACTACAGTTACTGACTGAATAGGAACCATTTTGCTCACTGGTCTCTGAAAGACCAATATGAATTACAAGCACTGTAGTTCAGTTGTGAATCTGACCATCCAGTCATGCCTTCAGTAAAGGTGATGATGCTTTACACCCATTTTTAAATTTTGGGTACCTCTTTATATCTGCATTCACTATCCATCTCATCAGCTCCACTGACCATATAGGACACTCTGTAGTTCTACAGTTCCAGACTGTAGTCCATCTGTTTCTCTGTATACTTTATTAACCTGTTCTTCAATGGTCAGGACCCCCACAGGACCGTCACAGAGCAGGTATTGTGGGGGGGAGGTGGCCATTCTCCCCAACCAAAACTATCCAGCTAACAGCGTCCCGTGGGAGGCGTCCTGTGGGCAGCGTCCTGTGGGCAGCAGCATCCTGTGAGCAGGGTCCTGTGTCCACTGATGAAGGACTAGAGGATGACCAACACTGCACTGTTCAGCAGCAGATGAGCTATCGTCTCTGACTGCACATCTACAAGGTGGACCAGCAAGGTAGGAGTGTCTAATAGAGTGGACAGTGAGTGGACACAGTGTTTAAACACTCCAGCAGCACTGCTGTGTCTGATACACTCACACCAGCACAACACACACTAACACACCACCACCACGTTAGTATCACTGCAGTGCTGAGAATGATCCACCACCCACATAATACCTGCTCTGTGGGGGTCCTTACCATTGAAGAACAGGGTAATAAAGTATACAGAGAAACAGATGGACTACAGTCTGGAACTGTAGAACTGTATCCACTATGTATTATTCAGTATCTACTATGAATTATTCCTTAACCACTATATATTATTCAGTATCTATTTGCAGTATTGTAGAGATTCATTACCTTTATGTTTCAATAAACAAACAATAACTATATACAAAATATTGGATATCAGCATCTCTGCTTATGCAGTACTCTTTTATGTGAGCTTTTGATTCCTATGTTCTTTGATCCTGACTTTTTCAGGCTGGTCCACACGCACTTGCAATGCACAGGTGGCAGGTAAATGCAGAGCCAGCTTCACTGCAGGCCCATCCGCTCTGCACTCTGCAGAATTTCTGAGCATCAGATCACTGTTCCAGCCCCCGCCTTTCTTCAGTTCTCACTTACATAACCTGCCTGCACCAGCTAAAAATGGACAAGTAAAAACAATTATAGCTCCAGTTACGCTGAGCCTGCCTGACAGTGACTCATCGCGCGTGTGTGCACCACAGGATTTGTGATCATTCCTGCTTTTAGCATCACGGTAATCTATCTGTGTGGGTGTGAAGGCTTTCGCTCTCTGCCCGGGTTTGTATTGATGCCTTCAATTTGGTGGGTCAGTGCGCGATCCCCAACTTAATTAAAAAGGTGATTAATGGCGGCTCTGTGTGTTTGCATGTCTTTGTGCCACACCAGCTGACACAGAAGTGTTGCCATGGTGACAGAAGTCAAGCCAAAGCAAGACCCGAGGCATCCTAATGAAAACGTCTCCCTCGTTCTCCGACAGTCGATGCTCACCCAGCCCTTTATCAGACCTAATTCACTCCTTAGCACCGGAAACAAAGGTCACCGAGCCAAATGAGCAGGTCTCAACAAACTACTGCCAGTGGAGCATTACAAGCACCTCTAAAGACCATCCTCCCTCTGGACGTTCATCCATCCATCTCTCCATGTACCATCATCCATTCAACAGTCTTTATCCATCCATTCATTTCAATTCATTTCAACTGTTCCTATACACTCATCCCATCCACCCATCATCCATCCATCACCTTCCATCTGTCCATCACCCATCCATCCATGATGATGATGGACAATGATGATGGATACTTTTGTTTCCACATGTAATTATTTACTCATCCCACCCATCCATCCACCTGTCCACCATCCATCAGTCCATCTGTCCATGATCTATCCACCTGTCCACCATCCATCAATCCATCTGTCCATCATCCATCCACCTCTCCACCATCCACCAATCCATCCGTCCATCATCCACCCATCCATCAATCCACTCATCCATTCTTTCATTTTAAGTTTCTATTTATCCATCCATCCATCCATCCATCCATCCATCCATCCAACCATTCGCAAACCACTGATTCATGCCTATATTTCAGCAATTCCAATTAAATCATCCATCATCCAACCAGCTATAAATCCATCATCCATCCACACATCCATCCATCCATTCGCAAACCACTGATCCATGCCTATATTTCAGTAATTCCAATTAAATCATCCATTCATCCAACCAGCTATAAATCTGTTATCTATCCAACCATCCATCCAACCATCCATCCATGAGGGATGCTTTCGTTTCAGCAGTTCCCATTCACTCATCAACCCATCCATCCATCAATCTGCCCATCCATTCTTTCATTCTAAGTTTGTATTTATTCATCCACCCATCCACCTGTCCACCATCCATCCATCCATCCATCCATCATCCATCTGTCCATCATCAACCCATCCATCCATCCATTCTTTAATTTTAAGTTTTTATTTATTCATCCATCCATCCATCCATCCATCCATTCGCAAACCACTGATCCATGCCAATATTTAAGCAATTTCAATTAATCATTTATTCATCCAACCAGCTATAAATCCATTCTTTCCCTACACTGTGCATTTAGATGTCCTTAATAATGCATCCATCCATCCACTGTTTTATCTATCTGTCGATATATCCATGCAATTCATCATTGCGTCCAGCCTTTCAGCAGTCCCTTTTTATCCATCCATCCATCCATCCATCCATCCATCCATCCATCCATCCATCNGTCCCTTTTTATCCATCCATCCATCCATCCATCCATCCATCCATCCATCCATCCATCAATTTCAGCAGTCCATAATCATCCATACATCCTTTCATTTTAGCAGTCCCTGTTCATTCTTTCATTCATTCACCCAACCATTCATACCTCCATCCTGTATGCTGTTAGTGTGTTTTACCTGGGCGGGGGAGTATAATTTTCGGGAGCCGTTGACCTCCTGTCCTGGCTGTGAATTTGGGGAGTGAGGTGGAGCTCCGGAGCAGACAGTTCTTCCCTGCTTTTCTCCTTTTTCTCCTCCTCCTATTGCTCTTCCTCCTCCTCCTCCTCCACTGACGCCGCCCATACAACAGAGTGTGCCCTGGGCCAACTCCATCTCAATCTCAGCATCCATCTCTGCCTCCTCCTGTGCCTCCTTGTTGGAGTCATCCAAGTGCTTCATCAGAACGGCCACCACCACGTTGATCAGGACAAACTGGGCCGTCAGCACGAAGCTCACAAAGTAGAGCGGCGAGATGAACTGCAGGCTGGGGTTGCAGTTATATTCGCCCGGTGGGCACTCACGTAGGGTGTCCTAGAAGAGAGAGTTTATGGTTAAACATCTGCTTTTCAAATGGCTTTTATGTGCCCTACCTACATGACATGATGGTTACTTGTCCAGACCAGATATCATTTGGTAAGCGCTGTCACTGGCATGGTAGTTGCATGGTAGGTGGAGAGTGGTCCACCACCCAAAAACATCCAGGCAAGAGTGGCTTTGTGGTCAGAAACTGACCACTGGTGAAGGACTAGAGGACACCTAGAGAATTCAACCTGTGGAGCTATAAGGGAGGGGTAATAAGCTCGCAAGACAAAATGAGTCACCTTGTGTGTTTAAGGTGGTAGTACCTTCAGGCTCCTGCAGATGGCGCTGCATGAGGATGATGGCGCTATAAATACCTGTGGGGTGTGAGTGACGGGATCCATAGATTGAGAAGAGGTGCTACAGTGCAATGAATGTCTCGTTCCATGTGTGGAAACTGGCTCCAAAGCAGATGTTAATGATTGGCTAAAAGGAGTGACTGCATTTGGGCGTGCCAAAGACCATAGTGCGAAGGAAGTAGCTGAATCTGCAGGTGTATGGAAGCGTACGGTCATACGGGTCTACCAGCAGTGGCTAAAATCCCAGTCTACAGGAAACTCTCCTCGGAATTGTGTCAGGGAAGGCATCCACCAAATCTGGCCCAACTGACCAATTCTTTGATGTAAGAGTGTCTGAACATTGATGTGGCCTACGTCCAGTAACTTGTCCAGTACATGCCAAATACAATCACAGCTGTTATTGGTGCTGGTGGAGGTCTTACATGCTATTACATATGTTTCAGTCACAGGTGACTCATTTTGAATGCTTTTTGAATGAGGCAGCCAGTCAGCACAGAGCTTTACCTGCATACATATATTTACATATCAGTTGAACAGGCCCACTAACAAAACCAACCTGCTTAATTTCAGAGCATGAAATATGGTCACATGCAAATAAATTAGCACTGTTTTGACATGTAAAACCATAAAAGTCTCTCAAGCAGACCTCAGGACAAACAATAAACCACAAGGAAAATGTGGGATACGGGTTATTTCCCGGTGCGGTCGTTTATATATCCATCACAAAACAGTATGACAGCCATTTGGAACCCCATACTGAAGAGTTTGGAACGGTACAGCATGTTACCAGGTAGACTGCTGGTCACACACATACAATTATTCACTCAAAACAACACAGGATGTGCGTTTAAGAAGCTCCGCTTCCACACACAAAGCTGAAGCAGCATGGAGGCAGTGTTAGTGTGCGTCAGGTGAACTGTGTCCAGCCTCTGCTCATTAAAATGAGAGAATACACACCTTCGTGCTCATTAGTATGCAGTCCGCCGCTTCCCACAACAGGCCAGCGGTCTGGCTCTAATTCATTCTGAGAGAGCATAAACACCCAACCCTTCCTCTCTCTGTCTCTCACTAGGGGCTGAGTAGGGCAGACAGATCTAGAGTGACCTATACAGGCTCCGCCCACATGCATCCTTTCATGTCTACTGGCTGCATGTTATGAGGCTGGACAAGCTGTGCAGAGGGCTAGTAAAACTCCCATGTGACCTCAGTTTATATCAGTTTTGTGTGCACAGTAATCAGATCCAAAATGATGGGCACGTACCATTTAGTGTAGACGTTCCAACGACAATGAGCATCATGCATCGAGTCCAATCAGAGTGAGACAAGTAGCAGTCATTTTTAGGTGTTAGTAGCTATGCTTATGTTTTAGGGTGAGACTGGACAGGCAAGAACATAGTTTGATCATGCACTGGTGACCACCGGAACATTACAGACTGCTTAACTGCACACACTGCACTTTTTCAACATATCCTGGTGATTCAACGGATCACTTCTATTATAAGGACCAGCATTATTATGTTTATACTGCATTATGTACACTACGTG
This sequence comes from Semaprochilodus insignis, assembly GCA_034552555.1. NCBI lineage: Eukaryota > Metazoa > Chordata > Actinopteri > Characiformes > Prochilodontidae > Semaprochilodus > Semaprochilodus insignis. The sequence continues at coordinate 22,288,117 of CM067477.1, read as the reverse complement.
CATGATACATGTATACTTAATAAGGATACCTGAGTCTATAATTGCCTGCTATTGCACAGTTCTGTCATTAACACTAACACTGCATACTGTACATACGTTCTGCTCCTACGCCTTTCAGACATTATGCACACAGACTGTATTGTACAGCATTTATAAAGTACATTTTCTTCATTTATATACATACATATCTATTTTTCTTCCCTCTAGTCTTTTTTGTGCTTCTTTATTTACTACTGAGTATTTATATTGTAGTTATTAGTGCTTGTAATCCGGGAGGTGCAGAGCAAAAGTTTCATTGTACAGTGCAACTGCTTGTTTCTCTGTGCATATGACAATAAACTCTTGAATTTTGAATCTTGAATGTTGACACCGTTGCAGTCTTTGGTGACGCTGACGTGGTGTTAAGGACAGTCATCGTAACGGTCTGCGTGCATGTAGTCCTGCGTGGTGCAGCCGTCTGCCAATGGTGCTGGCACTAACAGAATGAATCATGGAGGACATCACTGCTCACTGAATGTCTACAAACGTGGCTGTTGAGTCAGTCAGGTACAGTGATAAGGCCTGTCTTTCTTACGTCACATGGGCAGCCAAGTGTGAAACTTGGGTCATCTGGATGTCTCATAATCTCAAACCTACCCACCAAGTTTCAATCCTGTGGGTTGATTCCTTCTTTTGATAATGATTGTATGAATAGCTGTGTCCAAACTTTTGACTGGTAGTGTGCGTTAACTAAGACTTGCTGGTACTGCGAAGTGAAAGTGTTGAGAGGATGTTCTGCCACCCGGAACAAGTAAATAGCTCACTAGAGGACTAAATAAGGCGAGTGGTCAAAACCCTGTGTTTTCAGTGCGAGCCAACATCCGCTTGGAAAATCACGGACATGTTGATCCAGACAGGACTAAAATTAGTAGACCGCCACTGAGTTCCGCGGAAAACAGTAGATAATTCAGCCTGTAATTTTCTCAGAGGACGAGGGAGAAGTACAATCAGCACCTGTCGGGATAATATAGGCCAGCACAGCCTTGATTTGGAAAAATGTAGTTAAACTTGTAGCTACTTGCAGCGACTCCACTGCCCACGCCTGTCCACTTCAGCCTCACAAATCCTTCTCACCTCTCTCCTTGTCTCTCCCTCCTTTAGCTGCTCTTACTCTCTTCCTCTGTGCATCTTATTGTTTGAAATAAGAGAGCGGAAAAGAACAGCTGGCTTCAAACTCTGGGGCCATTTCTGTCCTCTTTCCTCCACTTTAATTTGAAGGCCCTATGAGGGAGGAGGTGCTAGCTCAGCATCTCTTCAGCAGGGTAAAGAACACTGTGGTTAAATGAGGGCGGTAACGGGCACGGAGGCTTCCAGCAGAGAGCCGATCCTGATGGAGGATGACACCGTATTCTATTAAGCGCACACACTTGCTGCTTTATGGGTGCCCTGCCGCAGCCTCTTTGTGGCTAGTGTACTGTCACCAGACCCACAAATCAAAAGCAGAGACCAATGGCCGGTCCAGCCCACAAAATTTATGGCAGTTTGTTCTGACCATGCCCTGTTAAAAGCTTCACTGTACAATGACAGGTAATTACTGACTGCATTACTTTCACAGTCTGTTACTGTACCATGTTAACATCAGGTAACACTACAGGTAAATGTAAGCTCAATGGACAAAACATTTAGCCACTTTGTGTGTTTAAGGTGGTAGTAACTCCAGGCTCCTGCAGATGGTGCTGCATGAGGATGATGGGACTATAAATGCCTGCGGGGTGTGACTGACAGGATCCATAGATTGAAAAGAGGTGGTACAGTGCAGTGCTGTGGAAAATGGCTCCAAAGCAGATGTTAATGATTGGCTAAAAGGAGTGACTGCATTTGGGCGTGCCAAAGACCATAGTGTGAAGGAAGTAGCTGAATCTGCAGGTGTATGGAAGCGTACGGTCATACGGGTCTACCAGCAGTGGCTAAAATCCCAGTCTACAGGGAATTCTCCTCGGAATTGTGACAGGGAAGGCATCCACCAAATCTGGACCAACTGACCAATTCTTTGATGTAAGAGTGTCTGAACACTGATGTGGCCTACATCCAGAAACTTGTCCAGTACATGCCAAATCCAATCACAGCTGTTATTGGTGCTGGTGGAGGTGTTACACACTGTCAGGTACGTTTCAGACACAGAGTCACAGAGTCGTTTTTGGTCGGGTGAGCTTATATATGAAATAACTGACTCACAGACAAAATCATCATGATATCACTGAACATATTTATGCTTTGCACTGCATATGTACAGATTTCAGTGTGCAGTTTAAATGTGATTTGACACACTGGAGATAATAGAAGTGTTGATTTCACAAAGAGGGGCTGAATTGCTAAAGTGCTAAATGCTAAAACTTAACTGTGCTTACAATTGGATTACTTGAAAATGTTTCGGTTATATCTGAGAAAGTGTCCTAGAAAGTACCTTTACACTGGCAAAGAGCCTTGGGTCTACCAGCAGTGGCTGAAATCCCAGTCTACAGGGAATTCTCCTTGAAATTGTGCTGCCAAATCTGGCCCACCTCACCAGTTCTTTGATGTAAGAGTGTCTGAACATGGATGTGGCCTACATCCAGAAACTTGTCCAGTACATGCCAAATCCAATGCCTTTTAACCTTTTAACAGGTCTTCAGACCCAGATACGCCCCCTTTGGGATTCAAGAGTGCGTCCTCATGTCACTACACGAAGAACCATCTGTAGGACCTTATACACCTTTCAGGCTGGAGTCTCAATTCAGAGTGAAACCTGTGGACACTCTTCCCTTCAGAACATTGATTATTGATTTCTGACTGTACCTTCATGATGCCATTCCAGTTGTCGCCGGTGGACACCTGGAACAGAGTGAGGAAGGCCATGCCGAAGTTCTCGAAAGTAGCATGCCGGCTCATGCCCTCACACGGATAATCTTCATTACAAACTGCCAGAAAAGCAAAGAGATGAGGATTATTACTGTAGGAGTAGGAAAAAATGCCAACTTAAATATATTAGCATTCAAGTTTTTGATCTTAAAGACATGCTAAAGAAATAATGCATTCATTTCACTACATTCAAATGTTCGCTTATTCAGGTTTTTACAATTTAGGATGATCTAATTCTAGACAAATAATATAAAGTAAAATAAAAACATGATTTAATATGATTAAAACAGGTGATTTCAAAAGAGAAAAGATCATTCAATCAATAAATTAAAATTAATTAAAAAAAAAAAATCTAAAATCTAAAAAAGTTTAATTAGGATAATAAAGTATCACTACAGGAGAGAGATGCAGTCGAGCTAACAGTGTTTCAAACTGGCCTGAAAGCTGCTCAGGGAGGAACACTTTCAGCCTGTGTTTAAAAGTGTCTAGTGCCGGTGTCTAGTTCTTCTAACTCTGTTCCCTGCTTCTTCATGTTTAGTCTTTACTTTAGGCAGGACTAATTGACTAGTTCCTAAAGATCTGAGAGTTCTGCCTGGCTCATGATAGATATGCTGTTCCTGCAACATTAAGCCATTTAAGACCAGTAACAGTATCTATAATAAGTCTACTGTAGAACAGACTGGTATCCAGTGTAAGGGTTTAAGATTGGGGGTGATGTGTTCCCTTCTTTTACTCCTAGTGACTCTGGCAGCAGCATTTTGAGTGAACAGAAGTTGTTTGATTGTCTCTTTTGGGCGTCTGGTTAGGAGACCATTACAGTGATCAGTCCTGCTGGAATTAATAGCAAGAATGAGTTTCTCCGGGTCTAGTTTAGTCAGACAATGTCTAATCTTGTTGATGTTCTTGAGGTCATAGAATACAAATTTAGTGACCACTTTGCCATGACTGAGATCAGAGACCATCAGTACAGCATACAAATCCTTTGATAAAAGTAATTTCAGACTTTTTTTCAGTGCTTGTGTATGTAATGATATTTTACCCAGTTCCCCAAACAGCTCTACTCCTAGGGCAGCATAGATGAAGAAGAGTAACATGAAGAGGAGGCCCAGGTTCCCCACCTGAAAAGTAATACATTGAACAGATCCTTTTGAATACTGTATATGTGCTGGCCACTTTATCAGAAACCCCTCCCTTGCTGGTGCACAGGTAACAGTAGCCCATCTGTTGATGCACAGTTTGAGTTAGCCATGCCCAAGCGTAGGGGTCCCCAATCCTGGCACTCAAGAGTTCAGATCCAACATATTCAGCCCCTATATATTTAGATATGTCTGAAGGCCTTCATTACCTGCATCAGGTGCTTTTGATGTGTGTTGGCACACATTTCTACAGGGTGGAAGAAATCCAGAACCAGGAAAAGGCACCCCTACTCTACCCTTTCATCACTGGTCAGGTTCTGGCCACAGAGTTGTTTTTGGCCGGGTATTTTTTGGACAGTGGACCACTTTTAACCACACACTCTACCGGTATCAAGAAACTGGCCAATGAGGAACAGGGTAGAGGGGAGCCGATAAACTGTGCAGCAAGAAATGGAACACAGCCTGTAATTGCGCAGCTATTTACTGGCTCTGTAAGGCAGATGGAGCCCATAAAGAGGCCAGAGAGTGGAAATACAGGTGGACATTTCCAGTAAAATGAGAGGCATCGATTCCAGCTTGTACGGAAGCACAGATCTGTGTGTGCAGTACCTGAGGCAATGCCTGAACCACGGTGTCCAGCAAAGCTCGCATCCCAGTAGCCATCTTCAACAGCTTCAGCACTGCAGGAGAGAGAGCGGTCAGGTGAGTGGTGAAGGTGTAGTTGATGAGATCAGACAGGTGTGTGCACGCATACCCATGAACTGTGTGTGTATATGTGTGATAGAGAGAGATCATACATGCTTGGAAGCAGCTGATGAAGTCAAAAGAGAATAGAGAGACAGATTACAGATAGAGATGTAGAAGGACCACCCCCCATCCTGACCCTACATTACCAAGCTAGTCTGATTCCAGCCCCGCCAGCTAATGAGCAGTGCAGGAAAAGGTCAGGGCTAAATTTAAACCCACACAGCCGCACTGATGCTAACGCTATGTGGCCTGCGCAGGACGCTGTTAGATCAAGATCAAGATTGAGAAGAACATAATTGTCATCCCATCCTTATACCCTAACACAGCAGTTCCCAGCCCGTCTCCTAGAAGTTTCCTGCTTGGCACATTTGCTTGGAGCTTTTCCTGGTCCCAACACACCTGATCCAACTAATCAACTAGATAACAAACTATGTGGTCAGATGGCGGAGTATTTCAACTCAAAATACGGCTTTATCGAAATGCGGAACATGGATTCCAATATTTCCACTGTGGTTTGCATTTTATGGCATTCGTTTTAAAGCTGACACAGACAAAAACTGCATCTATGTACACTCATTCACTCACTCGCTCACTCACATTTAGCAGGCCAAAGATTCTGCACAAGGTGGTGCTATTTTGACTTTAGTAGTTTTTGTATGCGTCACTGAAAGAGACGTAGGAACCCACATCAGCATGATCTGCCAAATGCACACTTATGTTTATACCCAAAGCCAGAAACGTAGGGGTACATGTACTTTGTCACTGTACATAACTTGGCCTGCTAGGGTCCAGTCATCCAATAGAAAGCATTCAGTTCCATGTTTGACTGCCTCTGGCCTGGATACAAGATGAGCTACGGCTGGGCATGGAGGCATACAGGTTCCATGTGGCATCCTGCACCACATTTGCCCACAGATGTTCCAGCTGGGCCTGTAGATCCTGCACACTCGTAGTTTGCCGAAGTTGACGTCCCAGCTGGTCCCGTAAATGCTCGATTGGTGATATATGTGGTGACAGGGCAGGCCACAGAAAGTATTACGATCTGAGTTTTGAGGTTGCCAGTTGGAAGCCCTGCCATAAGAGACAACATATGAGGCCGGAGGATGTCCTGCACATAGCGCTGAGCTATTAGTGTCATTCGTATAGTGACACTTCTTGGGGTGACCGACTGTCGTATGCAATGGCGCCCCAGATCATCACACCAGTTGTTGAATCCAACCATTGTCGGAACCCAAACAGAACCTGGATTACACACTAAAGATGATACGGTTCCAGTCTGTAGCAATCCAGGTTTCTCATTCTCGACACCACTGCAAACAAATGCGATGGTGGCTGGTGGTCAGTACGACCAGTAATGGGCGCTGTGACACCAAATTTCCCTCTGCAAAGAGCCTGGAAATGGTCCAGCCAGAGACAGGGGTGTGTAATGAAGGTGCCACCTGTGTCTGGATGGTGGGTTTGAGCCCTTTAGTGTGCCCATTCAGCCATAACACACACCACTCTAACCTTATGCTCCCTCTAAAGACCCCAAAAGCAGTTCAATCACATCAGTGACCCACAGCTGTGTGACGTGATATTTAGCCCGCTTTTATTGGGTAATGGGGCAGATGTGAGATTTAACAGCTGTGGTACTTAAGTGCTTATTAATGCACAGAGTGATGATCATCCAGCCGAAGGGAGAAAATGGGGGAAATTTGGAAGGTGATGGAGAGAGGAAGTGAGAGAGAGTGAGGGCGAGAGAAATAGAGAGAGAAAAAAGCGTGTGGCATTTGGAAACTGGCTGCAAAGACATTTTCACAGCAGAGCTGAAGTGTAAGCGATGAGCTTTTGGAAATTGGTGGCTTTTGGGGGGTGGTATTTCTGGGTAGTTAGACCCTGTACATGGGGGAATGTATGTGCATATGAGTGAGTCACTAACCACGGGCAATGCGCAGCACTCTCATTATGCGGATGATGGTGGGGTTTATGGGTAAACCAGCGCTGATTTCAATCTCCTCCAGAGTGATGCCCATCACTGACAGCAGCACGATGGCCAGGTCCAGCTGATTCCACCTACACACACACCCACACAAGATGTCACATTCATTAAACCATTGCATACTACAGGCTACTGTTGTAGTCGATATCATCAGGTGATTATTACTATGTAGGTGAGCCCTAAAACTACTACACTCATTGTCAAAAGAATAGCTGCACCCAGAAGGAAGTGTGGGATTGCAGTGCTGTTGGGAAGGAAGATAAAGGTTACCAGGAACAATAAATGATGATAAATTTAGACTGATATGATCAATATTTATTAAGCTACACATACAGAAGTAGTGTCTCTCAGTCTGCTAACCCAACATGCCAGACGTCTCAGCATGGAGTTGTAGAGGTTCCTAATAGTGTCCTGTGATAATCCATCCCATGCAGCTTGAACATTCTCACACAGTTCCTGCAGATGGTGCGGTGGGGGTGGAGGTGGAATGACACCAGTCCTTCTGGACATGCGACACGTGACATCAAACCGTTCATCTTAGTGCTGACCACGGTGCCTTCACACACAGATTCGTTGGTCATCTCCACCAAGACAAAAGCGGGACTCACGGAAGATGACCCGCTGCCATTCTGAGTCACTCCATGACAGTCTGGCACGACACCATTTTCTCTTTGGTGACGCTGACGTGGTGTTAAGGACAGTCGTTGTAACGGTTTGCGTTCATGTAGTCCTGCGTGGTGCAGCCGTCTGGTTCTGGTACTAACAGGATGACTCATGGAGGACATCACTGCTTGCTGAATGTCTACAATCGTGGCTGTTGGGTACAGCGATAAGGCCCGTCCTTGCTTACGTCACATGCAGTGTGAAATTTGAGTCATTAGCATGTCTCATGATGGGAAACCTACCCACCAAGTTTCATTCCTGTAGGCTGATTCCTTCTGGGTGCAGCTATTTGTGCAGCTATTCTTTTAATGATGAGTGTATAACATTTTACTTAACACTTTAACAAGTATTACTCCAAAACATGTGCTCTCATCACATACAGTTATAGTGCCACCTTATAGTGCGCTACATCACGTCTTAATTCAAGCACTTGAGAGAATTTGTCTTTGGTTGATTCTAGGTTGAGAAGGCAGCTGGGGACTGCGCTTCTGGCTTGGGACCAATTAATCTTGCCCAATTACAGCAAAGACAATTAAGAAGGAACTCCATCTCAGACGACCTCGATAAGCTAATTCCGGAGGGGAGGCATCACAGTCTCTAATGGCAGATCTCCATCACAGGTGCCCTATTCACTTTGGGAGCGTGCAGTAGCATCTAAATGCATAGTGTAAAATATTCTGTGCATGCATGCAATCCCACAGTGCAATGCAATACCTAGCATGCAAACAATGTGTACTAATGGAAATGGGATACCCATAATGCACTGTGTTGTATAGGAGAAGTGAAGCAGACATGTGTAATGTTACTGTGCAAAACTATTTATTTAAACAGAGTTCTATGTAGCAATCCAATATATGGAATAGTGATCAGACAACATTTTGGTCCCCATAATAGTTTTCTACATAGTGCCCTGATATAGGCAATAGTGATTAGGGAACATTTTGGTCCCTATAATTGTGTTGTAAAGTGCTTCCATGCAGGCAATATTGATTAAGGAGCCATTTGGTCCCTATAATAGTGTTCTATGTAGTGCTCTAAAGTAGGGAATACGAATTAATGAACCATTTCTGTTCCCTATAATAGTGTTCTATATAGTGCTCTAAAGTAGGGAATATGAATTAGTGGACCATTTCTGTTCCCTATAACAGTGTTCTATATAGTGCTCTAAAGTAGGGAATATGAATTAGTGGACCATTTCTGTTCCCTGTAATAGTATTCTATATAGTGCTATATGGTGTAGGGAATAGTGAATAGTGGGTCATTTGTGTTCTGTATTGTGCTTCTGATTTTCCAATAGTAAAGTCAATACAAAATAAGCAAAGTTTTTATTTAGACTTTGTGTTTTGAAATAGCAAGAGGAACTTAAGAGAGCATAATTCATTGAATGTTATCATCATAAGAATATGATCTGATTCTCGTTTGATTCTGTAAAAACTCCAAACCAACAGCGAAATAGCAAAACAGCAGCAAAGTGTGGGCCACGGCACGGTGCAGCACACCACACCTGCTGGTGTGACCCAGTTAAGAGGCGTGGAGAATTACGCTGGTAAACAAGAAGGTGCATGAAAGCGAGCGGGTGTCAGGCCTGACTGAGCCTGTGTAAAGAAGACAAAGTGTCGGGGAATAACAGCCTGCTCATTTTCCCTTTAAATGGGTCAGCGTGGGCCATAAAGCTGCCCAGTACAGGACTGAAGATAATCAGCTGTGTCTGTATGTGTCGGTTTTAGAGGATGACAAGGCAGAAAGCCAGTCTGCGGTGACTGTTTAAACCCTATATTATCAAAAGCATCATCACCTCTGTCACCTTTAACTTATCGGTTTGACTTATAAGTCTGCCCCCAGGGTAGGGGTGAGCATGCATGTCCACGTTGGTTATGGTAAAATGGTTCAGCATGTGGAACAGGAGCTTTCTGTGAGCTACCGTGTTTCCTATCACTGTATAAACGGAGCTCCATGCTGCCTTTATTGTTGGATGCACTCTGAAGAGTGACGCATGGTCCTCTTCTTTTGCTAATGCTAAGCAAAGCAAAAACTCAATGATGTTCCAACTTACTAGATCACATTCTGCACATGTTGAAACAAGAATATTTCCAGATCACATTCTCAAAGCAGAAACATGGACTAAAGGCAGAAATAGCTTCCCCACAGGACGTAAAGAGTTGATGATGTGGAGCAGCTCTAATAGACAAACAGAAACAGCAGTGAGATGCTTCATTCTCTTCTTAACCCCTCCCTCTCTCCCTCTCTTTCTCTCACTCTCTCTACCTCTCACACTCTCCCTCTCTCTCTCTCTCGCTCCCTCTCACTCTCTCTCCCTCTCTCTCTTTCTCTCTCTCTCTCTCTGCGGCTAGTCATGTGCACACCGGAGCTAATGTTTCTTCAAAAATGTGAGTGCAGATCCAATGTTTTGCCAATAATTCACCCTCCGGTGCGTCACAGAGCAAACAGAGGCAGCACAAAGGCAGCAGGAGTCGCCTCCTAATTAATCAATTACATCTACTAGACAGACAGAGAGAGAGAGAGAGAGAGAGAGAGAGAGAGAGAGAGAGAGTACAAGGTATAGTGTGTGTGTGAGAGAGAGAGAGAGGGAGTGAGAGAGAGAGAGTACAAGGTATAGTGTGTGTGAGAGAGAGAGAGAGAGAGGGAGTGGGAGAGAGAGAGAGAGGGAGAGAGTATGTGGTAGAGAGAGAGGAAGTGAGAGAGAGTGAGACAAAGAGAGGCAGGGAAAGAGAGAGAGAGATGGAGAGAGAGGAGAGAGACAAAGCAAGAAGGAGAAAACAAAAAGCGAGAGAGCAAAGAAAGAGAGAGACAGAGAGACAGAAAAAGATGAAAGAAGGAGAAAAGAAAGCAAGAGAGAGGAGAGAACAAGAGATCAAGAGAAAGAAAGGAGAAAAGAAAAGCAAGATCAAAGAGTAAGAGAGAGAGAGAGCAGAAAGAGTAGAAAGAAAAGGAGTAAACAAGCAGAGAAAAAGAGCAGGAAATAAGAGAAAAGACAAACAGAGGTGGAGCAAGAGAAAAGCAGAGGACAGTAAAAGAGAAAGCAGGGAGAAAAAGAAAGATTGACCAGAAAAAGGAGAGAGAATGAGAGAAAGAGAGAGAGGAAATGAGAAATTACATAGACAGATGTCAGAAAAAAGAGAGGAAGAGAAAAAGGGCAGCAGAGAGAGAGAGAGAGAGAGAGAGAGAGAGAGAGAAAGAAAGAACAAGCAATAGACAGAAAGACAGAGAGATGTAGTGAGAGAAAACGAGAGAAATGTAGAATGAGAGAGAAAGAGTGGGAGAGAGGGGGAGAGAGAGGGAAAAAGAGAGAGCGGGAGAGAGAGGGGTTCCAGTATGCGTGTGTGTGTGTTACCTGTCTTTGAAGAAGCGGCGGAAGCCGAACGCGATGAGCTTCAGGACGGCCTCGAGCACAAAGGTGCTGGTGAAGAAATAATTACAGTACTTGAGAGCGATCTCCAGAGACTGAGAGGAAGGCAGGAGAGACAGAAGGAGAGAAAGTAAGAGGAGAGATGGACATGTGAGCAAATAAGTGCAAAACATACCTCTGCAGTTAAAACAGCACTTAATCTAATTGGCTACCTATGTAGAGACTTCATACCACATGCATAAAGGCTGAATAACCGATTTATAAAGCAATAATTGAGTGTTAATAAACAGCTCATTCCAGTAATCACAAAAGGGAAGATGTCAGATGTTTCATGAAGTGAATAGCCACTTCAGTTTAAGAGGCATTAAACTGAAGTGACTGCTAATTGTTCCATAACACTGTTATAAAGCATCGGCCCAGAGTTTTGTAGCTTATAAGGCCTTATAAGACCTCCTTGAAAATGAAGTGCAAAAGTAAAGCTTGTTTAAATGCGTATGGTGCACGGTTGTACGATTTCTAAGTTAGAGGTTACGTGGAGCTGAAGCCAAGTTGACTAGGGAATCCTTTGCAACGAGCAACTTTGAAAATTCCGACTTTCCGAAGTCAGTTACTCTTATTTTATAAGTTTTAAGTTATGGCACTCTAAACAGGTGAGCATCTCGGCAAGGCTGCCCAGGATGTACCTAATTTGGATACAAATTTGCAAGATTCTCTATCTCCGTTTCTCTCAGGGCTAGCAAGGCGATCCAGGACTTGTTGGAAAGGACACGTTATCCTCTTCTGAACTGTGGAGTCTGACGATCTGCGGTGCTTTGAAGATCAGATGTTGAACATTATCTGCTGTATCATTATCTGTATTGTTGTCTGCATTGTTAACATTGTTCAACATCTAGAGACGTTCACCAGTTCCAATGACTCCTTTAAACCTCAAGCTGTCACTCTAGGGTTCTTCGCTGGTTCTCCATTGTACCTTTAGAGAAGTAAGAAAAGTGTCCCGAATGTGGATTGTAATGTGCATTGCAGTGTTCAGCTGTTCATGAGTGTGATGGCATGTGGGAAGAAGCTTCTCTGTAGCCTGGTTGTCTTGATCCTCATTTGGCTGGCCTGGGGGGAGAAACTGGAACAGATGATGGCCAGGGTGTGATGGATCTGCTTCCTGGTTCTGGAAGTGTGCAGATCCAGCAGTGTGGGTAGTTTGACTCCAGTGGTCTTCTCTGCAGTCCTGATGATGCGCTGCAGTCTGTGAGTATCATGTTTCGTGGCTGAGTTTTTCCACTTTGCGATCTAAGGTCACGTGACGGTTCATTATACGAGATAAGGTCAGTGAGGTACGGAGGAGCGAGGCCATTTAGAGCTTTATATGTCAGAAGAAGAATTTTATACTCAATGCGGATTTTTACTGGCAACCAGTGTAAGTTAGATAAGACTGGGCTGATATGATCAAACTTTCTAGTTCTTTTAAGGACTCTGGCTGCAGCGTTTTGGACTCACTGAACTTTGTTAAGGCTTTTGCAGGAACAACCAGAAAGCAAGGCATTACAATAATCCAGCCTTGAAGTAATAAAGGCATGAACTAGCTTTTCTGCATCCTGTAGGGATAGTGCATTTCTTAGTTTTGCAGTATTGTGTAAATGTAGAAAAGCTATTCTAGTGATATTAGTAATATGCTCATCGAAGGCCAGATCAGGATCGATCGTGACACCAAAACTGTTTACAGATGTACCTGGTGTGACTAAGAATATAATATAATGATAATGCAGACAGCTTGTTTCTAGCAGTTTTGGGACCAACAAAGTACATCCTCTGTTGTGCTTTCTTGATGATGGAGCTGATGTTGCAGTCCCACTTCAGGTCCTTGGTGATTGTCGTACCCAGGAACTTGTGAGACTCCACAGCCATCACAGTTCTGTCTAGAATGGCGAGTGCTGGAAGGGCTGGGGGGCTTCTCCTGAAGTCCACCGTCATCTTCACTGTTTTTGCTGTGTTCGGCTCCAGGTCGTTGTGGTTGCTCCACAGAGCTACCTGATCAACCGTCCTTCTGTAAAGAGACTCGTCAGTCGTTCGTATTGGCTGGGTGCCCATTCGTAGGGTACTATAACTAGGGTACAGCTCTAAATAAACAGTCTGTCTAACTGCAGACTGATGAATACCTGAATTCTTCATTCCATACGTTGCACCCCTTTCCAGCTTTGTACAAGTCAACATGGTCTTTGGAGATCAGTAGATCTACTCAGATCTCTTTGAGGCATGGTCCAGACCAGTAGATGCTTCTTGTGAGAGCAAGCTAAAATGTTTGAATGGTCAAAATAACTATAACCCACACCACCAATCTCATTCCGCTGACTGGACTCCAGGTCTGCTAACTCATTAGCCTATAGATTCATATCCATTTACAAACCTACACTGTGAATGTCTGAATGACGTACTTAGTATGGATAAGAGCACTGCACTCTAAGCTCACCGGACAAAAAATGAGTCACGTTGTGACTTTAAAGTGGTAGTAACTCTAGGCTCCTGCAGACACGAGGATGATGGGGCTATGAATCCCTGTGGGCGTGAGTGACGGCATCCATAGATTGGGAAGAGGTGGTACAGTGCAGTGAATGTCTCCAAAAATGTGTGGAAAATGGCTCCAAAGCAGATGTTAATGATTGGCTAAAAGGAGTGAGTGCATTTGGGCGTGCCAAAGACCATAGTGTGAAGGAAGTAGCTGGGAAGTAGGAAGTAGTCATACGGGTCTACCAACAGTGGCTAAAATCCCAGTCTACAGGGAAATCTCCTCGGAATTGTGCCAGGGAAGGCCGCCACCAAATCTGGACCCAACTGACCAATTCTTTGATGTAAGAGTGTCTGAACATTGATTTGGCCTACATCCAGAAACTTGTTCAGTCCATGCCAAATCCAAACACAGCTGTTATTGGTGCTGGTGGAGGTATTACACGCTATTAGGTACGTTTCAGTCACAGGTGACTCATTTTTGTCTGGTGAGTTTATGTGAGTTATTGGTTTAAACAGATGCTCTTTGTTGACCAGATCAAATCCGAAGATGTTCCTAAAACATCAATCCAGGTATTTATAATCCAGGTATCTATATATAGACTTCATATGCTTCTTATGTATTACAGTACAATGCTGAATGCTGATTATACAGTGTCCATACAGGCCAGGACAGCCTAGGACAGTGCTTACATGAGGCTGGTTGTAGTGTTCCAGGGACATGGTGACCACGTTAACACAGATGATGAAGGTGATGAAGAGGTCCAGGTAGTGACTGGTGCACAGCGTGTGGATCATCAGGCGGGCATGACTGTAGCTGGCGTAATACGGCAACTTATGGGCTTCTGAAAGACGACAGAGAGACCAGAGGCAGGGTTAGGATTAGACGCAGTTTAGTATAGTCGTGTGCAGTATGTCAGCGACCACCCTTCATTTATGTAATTCCTAATTCCAAATATGCATGCATTTTTCAGGAGGTATTTCTGTATTTAGTATTAAAGGACACAGAGGAAATGGAACTCCTAATAACCATGCAAGACTTGGTAGCAGAGATGGAGGAATCACTTGGCTTTATATAGACGTTGGTCGATTTTTTAGCCCAAATAAGCCGATATCTCTCTAACTTAAGTGATCATGAGAGCTGATCACTGATATGACACAAATGAGCCATATTTTGTGGGTCAAAGATTGCTGCCGCCTTGTGCAAGGCACACCTTGGCCACAGGAGTTTGCTAGATGGAAATACAGACCTTTTGATGTAGAATGCTGGCACTGAGAGACGATAAAAAACAGGTTCAAGTTCATTTGTACACTTAAGTTCATGCTAGGTATCAGTTTACTGCCCCTTCACGGACTGACTGTTTACCGGGAGATAGATACATGATGAAAAATGCTTGGCTAGTAACATTGGCTGAAGCAACTGACCATTAACATTAGTCTGTTTCTGGGTGTTCTACTGTACCTTTCTGTGTCTGAATATAGTTGAGTGGCACATTGTGATGCACTGAGGTCTCGAACTATGTGCAGAGCCATGAGGCGCCAATGAGCATCAACACGCTGTGTCAGCTCCAGAGAGCGTACCTCCATTAAAAACAATGGATTTGAATTTTTGGATGCTGCATGACCCAGCGCAGTCAGTGTGTACGGGTCTTTAGCAATGGCCCCACCCTTGACAGGGATCGACTATCAGCCAATCATACTGAAAGAGGCTTGATCACTGATCAGGTAGCCCACCAAAACCGTCCACATCAGATGAACATATTCTCAAAAATGGTCCCAAAGATGGCAGCCCAGTACAAGGCATTAACATTTCATATACTTATGATGCCAGAGCCTTTAAGAATAACCTTGTGCGCATTGTTTAAAATATTGAGACAGCAAAGTGTTTACACTGATTCCTGCCAGAAAATAAAAGCTTAGAAAAGTGAAAGGAAGCCTACCATGCAATTGGGTTGTTTACATTGTCATGGCTATGCCACAGTCTCTGAAACACCAACATAACCCTCATCAAGCACAGAAGCTTGGGCTTTTCTATCCTTTTGAGTCATTTATGGTTTGCAGTCTCAAGGTCACACTAGCAAAAAATTTTGCACTATGGTGACAGCTAAATGAACCCTCTATCTCTATTTTGTGTATCTTCTCAAATTTGCCTTTTGGCATGATTTAAAATGATAGCCATATACGTTTCATATCAAACCGTGCAGATCAATCTCAGCTCTCTCAATAATGAGAAACAGCTACAGCAACTTAGGCAGCTGGAAACTTTTTGCACACTATTTCACATGTATTGTCGACTGAATCAACAATGAAGGGTTTCCAATATGATGGATGAGTCCTTAGTGACTTCTAGAGTGTCCACTGGTCAGTTTCACACAAAATGTAGATGGACACTTAAATCCACCAATTACACGAGGTGAAAGGTAGATTATCTAAGTGTATCTTAACCTCTCTTAATAGCTTCTTAACCCTGGATGTGATGTTTGAACTCGAATCGAATTTGATGCACAGTGAGCAGTGATGCCCTCCATGAGTCATCCTGTTAGTGCTGCGCCATTGACAGACGGCTGCACTATGCAGGACTACATGCATGCAGACTGTTACAATGACTGTCCTTAACACCACGTCAACGTCACCAAAGACTGCAGTGGTGTCGTGCCAGACTGTTATGGAGTGACTCAAGAATGGCAAGTCATCTTCAGTGACGAGTCATCTTGATGGAGACGACCAACGAATCCGTGTGTGGATGCGTCACATGTCCAGAGGCCATGGTGTCCCTCCACCTCCACCCCTACCGCACCATCTGTAGGAACTGTGTGAGAATATTCAAGCTGCACAGGTTGGATTATCACAGGACACCATTAGGAACCTCTTCAACTCCATGCCGAGACGTCTGGCATGTTGGGTTAGCAAACACGGCGGCCCGACACCATACTTAGAGACACGTGTAGCTCAATAAATATTGATCATATCAGTCTAAATTTATCATGATTTATTGTTCCTGGTAACCTTTATCTTCCTTCCCAACAGCACTGCAATCACACACCTCCTTCTGGGTGTAACTACTGGTGATCTCTAACTTGTGAAATGTACATATCTTGATACGTAATTTTAATGTTTAAGTTTAGATGTCTGTGTTTTCTAGCTAACTCTTATACTTAAAGATACTATGGCAGCAGTTAATTGTAGATGTACATCATTTTTATGCCTCTGACAGCTTTGTAGGAGCGAGCCTTAATTGCCTAATGTCCTCTAATTACTGTAGCTAATTCCTCTTCACTGAATCTCTCTCTCTCTCCCACCCTCCCTCTTACTCCGTCTCTTCTTCTCCATGCGGCGGAGTCTTTTCTCCTCTCTCCTCTTGGCCTCTTCCACCTCCTGGTGTTGCCGGCACTTGTGGAAGTTCTCCACCACCACACCTACAAACATGTTCAGCACGAAGAAACTGACAATGAGGAGGAACGAGATGAAGTACAGCAACATCCACGGGTTGTTGTTGATGACGGGCTAATGGAGGAAACAAGGAAAAAGAGAGCGGGTGGAGGTAGAGGTGATGAAAAAGAGGGGGAAAGAAAATAGAGGAGAGATTACTGCACGATAGTAGACAGGATGGGGTGGGGGGTTGTATTCGATCAACTGAGGTCGGGAAAGCAGTCTTCTCAAAAAAGTAACAGCGGCAGATGATGACGGAAATTGGTTGAATTACAGCGAAATGAATTCGGGCATCTGTTATTCTGCTTGTTACCAGCACGGGGTGGAGCGGTAGTGAAAGAAAGAAGGGCATCTAAATCAGCTCATTGTAAAACATGGACGCGTTTAGCACGGACTGCTGGATGCCTGCTTCATTACCTTTAGGATGTGGTGTGACCACAGGAGAGGCAGCTCGGTGGAGGAGAATTACACGTACTGTTTAGTGAGTTTTCCGGGGCGTGTACATGGTCACCCCGCCCCTGTACTCTTCTAATGTTTTATTTTGTTCCATGGTATAAGAAATATCAAATGCAATCACTCACTCGGGCATTTAGGCGCGAGGTGCAGATAAGGGGTCCTTTACAATTAGATGTATCATATGAACTATGATTGACTGATGAAACTAGGTACTATACTGGTGCTTAGTTAACTGTTCCAGGTGCCAGAATTTGCCTGCTGAAATCATTTTTTAGGTATCTATGGAAAATCTCAAGTCCCGAGTGGTTTGAGTCTAAGTTGGTTCTTAAGTCAGTGCAGTGGGGTTCGAGTACACTGGGCTTCGACTCCAAGTCGAGTCTTGAGTTAGTGGGCTTCAAGGATTTGACCTTTCCTCACTCAGGAGGCCACCCAGTTGCTAGTCCAGTCTCGTGTCATTTTAAGGCTTGACTACTGCAACTCGCTCATGGCTGGTCTTCCTCTGGCGGGCCATCAGGCCCTTGCAACTGATCCAGAATGCAGCAGCTCAGCTCGTCTTCAGTCTTCCCAGGTTCAGTCATGTCACTCCACTGCTGCGCTGCCTTCACTGGCTTCCAGCAGCTGCCCGCATCAAATTTAAAACTCTGATGCTAGCCTACTAAGCCAAGAATGGACCAGCCCCTCCCTACCTTATGGCAATGGTTAAGATAAGTCAAGTCTCGAGTCACTGGGCTTTAATTCCAGGTCAAGTTTCAAGACACTGGGCTTCAAGTCCAAGTCAAGTCTTGAGTTAGTAGGCCAACTCAGGTTTTAAATCCCATCTTGATGTCTCTGGGGTTTAAGTCTGAGTCGAGTCTCAAATCACTGGGGTGTGAGTGCGAGTCCAGTCTGGAGTGTTTAATAGAGCATTTCAGTTATTAATTGAATCCAACTCTATCTCTTTCTCATCTACTCTCCCTTCGAACCCGGTCCCCACCTCTAATATACTGGCTGTAAAGCGTCATGGTTTTACTCTGACTTGTAATTATAACAGCAACAAAACATTACTGCCTTAACATGAGTGCTTTCCCAGGACTTTAATCACTGCATAACTGGCCTAAAGTTGCATCTCCATTTTCTTTCAGCAGAATGCCTATTAGCATAATAAATGTTAAATTAATAAATGTTCTGTCTAGTGATGCACTTGTGAAGGTTCTTTAAATAACAGGCCAGTTCAGAGTTTTGGGTTAAAGACCCCTTGAGCCTTGTTGGTCTTTTCATGGCCAAGACTAAGCCCCTTGTTTAGGATGTTCACAGCCTGTGTTCTGTCGGCGCCTGCGGATAATTTATGATACAAAGAAAACAAATGGTTTATTAATGGAATTCATGAGTCGTGGCCCACATTTGGAATCCCGTGTGTTGGTACTGAGGCCTGGCTTGTGGTAGAGTTTGCCGTGTACATAACCGAACACGACTACTGCCCCATGTTTGGTTTATTTGTACTAAAGGATTAAGGTCATCCTAAGCTTAAAACTGACTAATTTTTACCTTGTTAATTTGTGCCCTTTTTCATGTTAAGCATGATTCACCATGTCATAACTTCCCATTAAAATGGGAAATGGGAAATTAGCCCCACCTCTATAACGTCTTCTGAGTTTTCATTATGTTGCCAGGCACCTAGTAATAATGTTTCATCTCCACCTCCTATTTATAACTATCAACAGAAAGAAACCATGTAATTATTTGACTTAGACCCACTTTAAATGCACATATAATTACATAATTAATTGAATAGTTTGCCATGTAATAAATTACATGTATAATGCATAGATGTTCTGTTGACACAGGTTCAAAAAGTGACAAAAATACATATAAAAAATGTTAAGGACAGTTTTTCTTTCTGCCAAACAAGACAGTGGTGATGCCAATAACTTCTCATTAAGTTCAAATCATAATAAAACACCTCCTCCTCTACTTGCAAACACAAATATGGCGGTCCAGAATCTTCACTTTCCCGCAACTTAACAGGTTTCAATTAGAAAGCTTCAACACTTCAGGTAAAATTGCCATGTGCTGTTTTATATCACTGTGTATGGTCTAGAGACTACGAGACAGGTTGTAAAAGGACAGACTGTACCTGTTGGTCCACTCCAACTGCATCTAGGCCATGGTACATTATGTTAACCCAGCCGTCTTTTGAAGCCAGTACAAAGAGAGACATCAGTGCCTGCAATGGAAAGAACATACATATTATATGGTAAATAGACTGAAAAATTCTTTATATTTACTTGATTTAAATGTTTTTTTTCCCTTTAAACATAAAGAAATGGATATGATATAATTTATCTATAAGGAAATTATGTTGGGGAAAGAGGGGCACAACCTGACACATTTTGACTAATTTTGACTGCTAAATAAATTAAATAAGAAAACGAGAGTTGCACGACCTCACGGTTTTAAGTCGGCTGTTATGTGATAGTAGTGCAAGTTGACAATGACTAATTGCCAATAAGTTGAATAAAACCATAGGGGAAGAGAATGATAAATGGATAAAGTCACAGCAAGTGACTTAAAGAAATCCAGCGTTAAGCAATCTACCTTTACTCGTCTGGCTTTAAAATTCCAACAAATCTGAGACAAAGCCATTCCCAAAGAGCCCTGGATGGCGTTTCTAGCCTTCAGGGAGCCAGGGATACGGACACTGGAGTCTTGCAAACTTGAATCTGGCTTGCACCTTAGGTGGCCTTACAGAGACGCTCCCCCACGATGGAGGTCCAGAAAGCCAGAGAAATTTAAAGTGCTGCAACTTAAGAAAATAAGAGTAACCAACTTCAAACTATACAGGATTATAGGGCATTATTGCCCCTCTCCAGCCACATGATAAAACCACATGAGAAGGGATGAAGCTTAACTCCACAGGTCAGTATAGCGTGACGTGCCATTTCCAAAGAGCACTGCATTTTTAGCCTTCAGGAAACCGCAGATATGTACACCAGACTCACCAGAATCTATGTACACCAGAATCTCTAAGATTTGCATCCATCTTAGATGCATCTTAGGTGGCCTTGCAGAGATGCTTGTTCACAGTGGAGGTCCGGAAAGCCAAAGAGATTTAGAGTGACACAATTAAAAGAAAATAATAGTGACGACTTTAAACTTAAGGGCGTTATTCCCACTTTCCAATGGCACAATGACACCACAGGAGAAGGGAATGCTTTGCATCAAGCGACTTTGACTGGTAAGGTCAAACTTCACAGGTCAGTGGAGCGTGACATGGTCTTTCCAAGCCCTGGATCACTTTAACCTTCATGAAAGCAGAGAAATGGACCCCGGAATCACTAGGCTCCACACCTGTTGTCTTCTCTGAGGCATCCATGTTGTTAGTGTCATAATCACATGACCAGCAATTAGTCAACATCAAGTCAGCATCAGTAAAGTCATCATGTCAAGGGGGGGGGTCTTGAAAAATGCTAGCTGTCAAAATGCCAACATTCTCTGAAGTTGTTGTCATGGGAATATGAAAAGATGACCTAGAGCGTGTTCTAATAGAGCCGCCTTATCCACTTAACAAAGCTGTTGCGATTTAACCCTTATTAGTTTGTGGTGCGTACTAGATACATGACACGACACATAGACACCAACATAGACATTGTTTTATGACAGGAAGAGAAAGTACGTATAGCATCCCTGTATTCCAAATGACTGAGATTCTTTGATGCTACATGAAAGGCCGGCTGTGATGAAAGCATAAATAACAAACTAACCTGGCCCAGATTGTCAAAGTTGTACTTGTGATGGACCCATTTGTAATTGGCGAGCAGGCAGTCGGACTTGTTGGTGATGTTTTTGACGTCCAGGCCCAGGCAGTAGAAGAACTTGCCTTTGAAAAGCTGTCAGGGTGAAACAAACACACGTCGACACGTAGTTCACAATCATGTCCACCTCCAACAACTCACGGGCAGGCTTACAGGCGACGCCAGAACAATGAAGCGAAAGAAAATGCGAGAGATGAAGATGGGGGAAAAGAAACGCAGGCAAGTGAAGATGCATGAGAAGAAAAACGAATAAATGAGCTACAAGAAAAAGCCAGAAGCCTAAGCAACACTACAGAGAAGGACAGCAGAGTCTGTTTGGGAGAGAACGATGGGGAAAGAGGGGAAGGGAATGGCCTGAGAGAAGGTGGTTTGCTGGAATACCTGAACTCCGAGGATGCCGAAGATAATGAAGAAAGCGCAGCAGATCAGCACGATGTTGCCGATGGGCTTCAGAGAGGTGATCAGAGTCTCCACCACCAGCTTCAGGCCTGGAGCCCGACTGATAACCCTGACGAAAAGGAAAGGAAACAAAAACTGTTCCCAGTCTGGCCGAGCTGAGAGAAGATAAACTGACCACTGTGCTGAAACGGCAAATCCAAAATAATATCAGATACCAAGAGTTAGGGGCAAAACTACCATGTTGGTCATGGTAAAAAGACTCAGCATGCTTAACTGGTGTCACCTTCTGTCTTGTCTATCCCTTGTTTATCTACGTTTTCTCTGGTTTTCCATTTGTCTTGTCATTTCCATGTGCCTTTTGTTTTCCCGTGCCATGTGCTTCTGTTTGTTTTGGTTATTGCTTCTCCTGTTTGTAGCTCCGCCCCTTCCCAGGTGTTTCTCATTAGCCCTTGTTTTATACTCCCTGTTGTGCTCTTTGTTCTTGTTTGGTGTTTTGTCTCCCTGCCGGTCGTTTGTCTCCATGTCCGTCGATTTTGTCTGTTAGTGTTATCCTGTTCCCCTGTAGTGTTTTGTTTCTTAGTTTTTCTAGTGTCTTTGGTTTTTGTTTTTCACCTGCTAGTTTGCTATTAAACACTTGCACTTGCATCCAGCCTCCTCGTCGTGTCCCATGTAACAACTGGAGCTGTTTGCTAGCAACCATATTTCCTATCACACTATAAAAGGCAGCTCCTTTATGCTGCCTTTATTGTTGGATGTACCTCACTACAATCTTATTGAGTGTGCATACATTTACATTAATCAATCAATCAATCAATCATGTTAAGCCTTATTATCAGAGTAACAATGAAACAGCATTGGAGTGTGAAGAACTGCGCCCACCCCGCCTGCTTACCTGAGGGGGCGCAATGTACGCAGAAGCCTGAGGACCCTGAGCACCCCCAGGATCTTAGCGCCACCTGCCATTGACACCACAATGTCGATCAGTGAGACAAACACCAGGAAGCCGTCCAAAACATTCCAGCTGCTCCGCAAGTACGCCTGCTCTCCAAGGTATAAACCCATGGACACCACCTGGACAGAGAGATACAGATCTGTATGCTTCTTGTGCACATTTCTCTAACAGCTAGGGCTTAAAGGATGGAGTGATAGTTTCTGTGGAAAGTGTGGATTCTAAACCTTTAATCCACACAACCCTATTTCCAAAAATGCTGTGCAAAATGTAAATAATGTAAATAAACGGAATGCAATTATGTGCAAATCATTTAAACCACTTATTTCTGAAAGTTCTGAATGCTTTAACTCTTGCTTGATATCGGATTCTAGCTGCTCCACAGTTCAAAATCTTGGTCCAGTTTAACACCCAAACTTGCAGAACGTGGTTCATTATCCTGCTGAAATAAGCAAGACCTTCCCTGAAAAGGACACTGTCTGGATGCAGCATCCAAAACCCGTATATACCGTTTAGCATTAATGGAGCTTCACAGATGTGCAGGTCACCCAAGCCAGGTGCGCTAATGCCCCCCACATACCATCACGGATGCTGGCTTTTGAAGTGTGCACTGATAATAAGCTGGATGGTTCCTCTCCTCTTTAGCGCAGATGATAAATTATTTCCAAAAGGTATTTAAAATTTTGATTGGTGGGACCACGGGACACTTCTCCACTTCTCCTCAGTGCATTTTAAATGAGCTGAGGTCCAGAGAAGGTGGTGGTGATTCCGGATCTGGTTATATCTGGGTTCTTCTCTACGTGGTGGAGTTTTAACTTGTGTTTGTTGAGCAGTAATGAACTGTGTTCACAGATGATGGTGTTGGGAAGTGTTCCTGATCCCATGCAGTGACTCCACTCCAGAATCATGGGCTTTGTTTTTACTGTCCCGTCTGAGGGCCCAAAGACCACAACCATCCAGTACTGGTTCCAATTCATGTCCTTTGCGTATAGAGATTCTCCAGATTGTCTGGACCTTTTAATGATATTATGTAGTGTAGATGATGATCACCTCCCAAGTTCTTTGCTATGTGACGTTGAGAAACATTTTTCTTGAATTGGTGCATTATTTGTCGGTGCAGTCTTTCTTACTTATAAAAAGACTCTGCCTCACCAGTCTTTTGTTTCTGCTGTCCCAACTTCACAAGTCTTTTGTTTCTGCTGTCCCAACTTCACAACTCTTTTGTTTCCCCTGTCCCATCTTCACAAGTCTTTTGTTTCTGCTGTCCCAACTTCACAACTCTTTTGTTTCCCCTTTCCCAACTTCACCAGTCTTTTGTTTCCCCTTTCCCAACTTTACCAGTCTTTTGATTCCCCTGTCCCAACTTCACCAGTCTTTTGTTTCTCCTGTCCCAACTTTACCAGTCTTTTGTTTCCCCTGTCCCAACTTCACCAGTCTTTTGTTTCCCCTGTCCCAACTTCACCAGTCTTTTGTTGCTCCTGTACCAACTTCACCAGTCTTTTGTTTCCCCTTTCCCAACTTCACCAGTCTTTTGTTTCTGCTGTCCCAACTTCACCAGTCTTTTGTTTGCCCTGTCCCAACTTCACCAGTCTTTTGTTTCCCCTTTCCCAAAGTCACCAGTCTTTTGTTTCTGCTGTCCCAACATCACCAGTTTTTTGTTTCACCTGTTCCAACATTACCGGTCTTGTTGCCCCTGTTCCAAAGTCAATTGGCATATAAAACAACATTTCTCAGTTTCAACATTAGATATGTTGTCCTTGACTCAAACCTGACAATGCAAACTAAATGTAAATTTTATCTATATTGTAGCATATATATAATATTATATAATAGCAAAATGAAAGTAATCAACTATTTTACACAATGAAACCATTACACAGTGTCAATTACTTGCAATTTCACGTAATGTAAAGCCTCTTGGGGTTCACACAGATAACAGACTGTGTGGTCATGCCAGACCATTTTTAATTGAATCAACATATTAATAACAACAGGACGTTCCCTGGAAATAAAGTTTCCAATTAACCAATTAGCTTAACCAGCTAGCCAGCTAACTTCTACGCTGTCAATCCAGATCAATCCATATATATTCCAGATACTCCATATACCAGATATTGCATTATGATTTTAATTTGATTGTAAGATGTTGTCTCCAGTTTCTCCACCATCCTTTACACTTTCATGTTTTACACTGAAATAAATGGAAAATATCTGTTGATGCAGAATGCAAATTGATTGTAAATGTAATTCATTATGTAACTAACTATAATGATGTTATAATTTAAATACATTTTAATCATACAGAAAAAGACACTAATAACTCTCTCTACACACGGGCTGGCTACACATTTTCCATAAACCACTAATTAGCCCGTTCAGTAATGCAGCAGAACCTGGTTCCGTATCACCACAACAAGACAATTTACCCCGGGAGTGCATGTCAGTTGGACAGTACAAAGTCATTACGGAAGCAAATCACAGATAACATCCCGAGCGATTAATAAATCATGGCTACGTGAGGGCAGACAAACAGCTTGTGCTCAGGACGAAGTGAGCGAACGTCTGAAGGTGAGCGAGTAATCCGAGGAGAAGTGGTATTACATGCTATGTGTAAGGTCTGACAGACCCGTCCCTCATCTGCTCCGCTGCTTAATAATTGATTGGTTTGCATAATGGGTGGCCTACATGTGCCAAGCGCCCCCAGCTGAATGGATGCAGCCTACTAACTGCGCCTCTGAGAGGACACTGCCTCTAATTAATATCATTGCTTAATTGCTCATCATGTGAACGACGGAGAGAGCCGATGTGGGGGCACCCCCAGCCCGGAGAGGATGAGTGGACAGAGTGTATGTGAAAATGAAATGAGGAATCGCATTCAGATGGTGTTACTTACATTCATTTGGTGTTAATTTAGTGCAACTGGTTGTGAGTTGCATGCAACGGTTACACACAGCAATTAACATGTCAAGATTTTGGTTCTTGTATTCCAGCCAGTACACTGAGCCACTGCTGACTCCACCCACATCTTCCACAGGGGGCGTGCCCAAACGCCAGCACACATTCTCTCATTTGACTCTCACCTTATTCACCTCCTTATTCCCCTGCTGATCAGATGAAGCTAATCTTACAGACATTCAGCTAACAGACTAACAGTGTTAATGTTACTGTGGGTTCTGCAGTGCCAGTAAAGCCAAGAACTATCTAGAACATTAGATCTCCATCAATATATTACTTCAACTGTTATTGCTAGCAAGTGCTAAATGCCAAGAACTATCTAGAACATTACATCTCTGTTAATATATTACCTCAGCTGTTTTTGTTAGCAAGTGCTAAATGCTAAGAACAACATAGAAGATTCCAGGTCAGTTAATATATTACCTTAGCTGTTAGCATTAGCTAGTACTAAATGCCAAGAGCTATCTAGAACATTATATTTCCATTAATTAATTCATTAGCTGTTTTCTACACTGTTATCCAGAGATTATAACTCCATTCATAGAAACAAATATGACAAAGCCAGTGCCAATGAGTCTGACTGCAGCACAGCCCGAGAAAGAATGAGCTATGGATTTTATGTGCATGAAAATCATACATATCATAAAAATCACATTTACCTTCAGCGTCATCTCACCCACGAAGATAGCAGTGAAGATGTAATTAGAGATGGTGAGGAAAAGCCTCTCCTACAGAGAGAGAGAGAGAGAGAAAAATGTGCGAAAGGGGGAAGAAAGAGAGGGAAAGAAAGATGGATGGTGGACAGAGATGAAGGGAGAGAGAAACAGAAAGAGAAAGAGGTAACCAGGTAGTGATAGAATGTAAAAATGATGGTGGAAAGAGAGAAAGAGAAAGACACAGAGAGAGATAGAGAGATAAAAAGAGAGGGACAGAAAGCAAGAGAGAAAGAGAAACAGGGTGAAAGGAAGAAAAGGAGCAAGATTATTGGAGGAGAGAGAAAGATGAGAGAGAGAAGTAGAGAGAGGGAGACAGAGAAAACAAGAGAAAGAAAAAGATTGATAGAGAAGGAGAGAGATAAATGGGGAGAAGGGAAAGAGAGTGGGAAAGAGAGAAAGAGGCAAAGAGAAAGAGCAAGACAAAACGAGAGAAAGAAAAAGAGAAAAGGAGAGGGAGAGAGAAAGAAAGAAAGGGAGACACAGAGAGGTAAAAGAGACATTACAAAACAAGATTATTATTATTATTGTTGTTATTATTATTATTATTAACTATGACACATAACGTGAATACACACTGACACATTAGCCACGTCTAATTTCACCCCATCAGACTCCATCATCACTTCCACTAAAACACACTACCATTACATACTGTTAGTGAACTGCAGAGCTGTAAACACACCAACATTCTGATTAATACTGTCTGTGCAAATCCATCACTGTGTGTCACAAATCAAGCAGTACCAGTCAGACCAGGTCAGGTCGGGTTTCACAGCTGCCTGTACAGGTGAGGTCCAGGCTTCATTTTCATGCTCATGCAGACCTCTACCTGTCTTTACTGAACATCTGTGTCAAATAGTCATCAGTGGTCCGGCTTACCAAACTGCCCTGGAGGATTTTGGGTCTCTCCAGAGCCACAGTGATGCAGTTGGAGAAGATGAAGGCGAGCACCACATAGTCAAAGAGCTTATGGGCTATAATAGACTGACACAACAGTCTGAACCTGAGAATGAGAGAAAAAAGAAAGAGAGCAAGAAGAGATATGATTAAAGTCTATCATGGCAGCCTTGAAGGAATGTGCATTGCAGATATGGTGCTAATATGAAGAACATTCCTGCTATGGCACTGACAATTTCATGAGTTTAAGACATATATGACTACAACTCTCCTTAAACAGGTGGTCTCTTTAAGACCCATGCATTAACACCTCAGATTATCATCCCTCATTGCCGGCATCGTTTGGTACATGAATTGATATTATTGGTGCTCTTTGGTGGTGTGTGCATCCATGGCAGGTGGGACCTGGTAGAGATGAATGGAATTCAAGGATGAGGTCAGGATACAATACACTTATCCTACATGCTGCACAGGATAGCATTTGTGGCGTGCATGGGGAGTGGGCTGAAGGGCAGTGGCTCATGCATCTGTGCATGTTGGCTACATGCACTCCAGTGCAAAACTAAAGCAGCAAACTTCAGACACCAAACAGGCCTTGAATGACACTTGTGAATTATCACTTTCAACTGTAGTTAATTCTGCCGTCCACACTTGAAGTTGACCTCGAATGGGTCAGCTCACATGCACATACCACATATTTAAGGCACTTCCTCGCTTATTGACCCAAGTGCTGTTTTCAAAAACAGCAGGCCGACACACAGAGAGGGGGGAATTACAGGCTACTATCTCACTAACGCCAATCAATATCGTAATCAAACCAGTCTCTAAAGGACTGGCAGACCATCACGACTATTGATCTGCTGTGTGCGAGAGATCAGAAGACGTTCCTATACCTGCAGCACAATCCGGGCCCTAAAAGGAAGCTTATCAGTGGGCTACAGTCGAACGAAATAGCTTAACTTAGCCAGGACAGTCTGTCTGCATCCCGTAAGACTCTACTGGGTGATTATAAATAGCATCCCTTATTGTTAGGAAGTTCAATACCGAGTAAAATCAATCACATAAGAGAAATTCACGCCAGCAAGTTTATATACGAGTAGTTTAGGTATGCAACAACATCTCAATGGAAGTATCAGCTTTCTTTCTTATTGCATGCTCTAATCCTTTCAGGCCCATACTGAGGCCGTTCAATGAGTTTACTTGGCCCTATGTTCCTTTATTTGTTTTCTGAAATGTCTAGGGGCCAGCTCCATGTTCTCAGGGCCCTATGTTCCCATGGTCACATGCCTCAGCATAACACACAAGAATGGGAGTATATAGAGTGCCAAACATTCACAAGGCCTTGGCTGCCTCTAAAGGCTCTATGTTTATAGGGTCCTATATTCTCAGGGATGTATATCCCCAATCCTGTTCATCTAGGTCCCTATGTTCCTTAGGCCCTATACTCCTAAGGCCTTGTGATTCCAGAACGCTATTTTCAAGGCCTTATGTTCCCAGGACCTATGTTCTCATTGCTTCCAAAGGTTCTATGTTTACAGGGTCCTATATTCTCAGGGCTGGTTCTACATTCCCAAGGCCCATTGCTCCCAAGATCCCATGGTTCTAGTTTACTTGGTAGGTTGGACTCTTACTCTCTTACAAGCCCACCAGGTGGTAGTCCAGTTTCTTGACATCTCAAGGGCCATCAGGCTCCTGCAACTGATGCAGAAAGCAGCAGCATCTTTTGTCTTCAGTCTTCCTCTTCAAAGTTCTCCCATGTCAATCCACTGATGAGCTCTTTTCACAGGCTTTCTGTGGCCGTCTGCTTTGGATTTAAAACTGATCCTACAAACCCAAAAAGGGACCAGCTCCTCTCTATGTTACATCAAAAGTTGTTTTGTACCTCAAACCTTTAAAGTTTCAAGTACAGCTTGGCTTGACCTGCCATCCTTCAAGACACAAAGAGGATAAGCATGAAGTTTTTTTTGTCCTGGCACCCAGATGGTGGAACAAAGTTTCAAACTGCTGAGCACTAATTTAGGTACTTCTTGTAATATATTGCACTGCTCTTATGCTGAGTTTAATTCTGTATCTGTACCAGCATTTGTTTCTGGTAGCATCTAAGCTCAAGAGTGGGTTTAGACTAGTTTGAACCCATTTCTACCAGGATACGTTCTCTGAGTGGACAAAAAGGAGCTTTAGTTGGTTGCCCTGAATAAAAAAGTCTGCTAAATGCTGTTAATGTAAGTGCAGTTTTTATAAGTCCTGTTTTCAAAGCTCCCGGAGTCCACATTCCCAAAACCCAAAGGGCTCTATATTCCTAAAATTCTATGCCGACAAGGCCCTGCGTTCTCAAGGCCATATATTCCCAAGGCCCTCTGTTCCCAGTATCCTATTCGCTAGGTTTCCAAGGACTTATGTTTCCAGGGCCCCGTATTCCCAAAGCCATACATTCCTAGGGTGCGATATTACAAAGGGCCTATATGTGCTTACCACTCCACCATGTAGCTGAAAACTGCAGTCAGCCATTTTACACAATGTGGTGTTGCGCTCCCAAACATTAGTCCATGATGTCGAAAGGAAAATATTTTGAACTGACCTGTTCTGAGGTGAGAAGAGGAAGACCGACCAATCCTCCCGTGTCTCGCACCAGTCTGGTCGGTACACCTCAATCATCTTCTGAATTCGGAAGCACAAACTCTGCATAGAGAAAACGAGTGTATGTTATCTTCAACTGCATTAATATATAGTTTAGCTAACTAATTTTGACTGACTGGTTCAGTTCAGGCCTATGCATTTGGAAAGGTATGGGATCACATGTCTTTGTAAACAAGGGCTTGGATTAATTCTGGAGCAATTAACAAAGAAGCAAATGCAGGGGAATGCACTGGATACCAGTCCAGTTCTGAAACAATACTAGCATATGATTTATGTCCCTCTGGAGATGGCATAATGTTGTTCTTAACTGCTTACAAGTGGCTCTAAATTAAAATGTGGGAGCCCGCTGCCATCTGTTAATGCCTTGCCTCTTCGGTGCCATTAATTGGGGCAGCTTCATTGTTTGCTTTGATTGTTCATTGTGTGCAAATTGGTTGTGGCTCAGCAGCATCCCTAAAGAAAAGATTCCACTTGACATGCTAGATGTGTCTTGTGGACAACTTCACCATATTACCAGGAACAGAAATCAACATTGCATGAAATGTTGAGCTGCTAACAAGCAATGAGGAATGAAAGAAAAGGCGTAAGAACTCCCCACTGGGAAATCAACCCACTCCTCTTTGCAAAGTTGGCCGTGCTAAGATTTAATGGACAAAGCACCTACAGATTTTAGCAATTGACTTGCTTGCTCAACTGCAATATACAGTCACAAACTTACATAATCGATTTCATCCTCCAGGTCCTCTCTGTCTTTGCGCGTGTTGACTTGTGGATAGACGTCGCTCAGGATTTGTTGCTGGACCGATGGCGTTTTCCCATTGCAGTCCTGATGCTCTCCCACGTTCCCCGGTGCCCCTGAGAAGCTCTTCTTTCGCTGACGAGGGTGCAGGGGAGGCAGAGGTGGTCCTGGCACCTGCAGCAGCTCAGGCAGCTCCAGCGAAAGAGCTCGGCGGTCCCGTCGTGGGACAAAATGTCTGGACAAAAGAGGTGGAGGAAGGTGCGCAGGAGGAAGGGACAAAAGAGATTCCTGTTCATGGGAGATGGGGCCACGGACCCTAAGGCTGCCCCCAGCCCCTACAGCCAGGCTCCTGGAGGGCCGGGTTAGGCTGTTCCAGCTGGACCTGCGGTTCCACGGTCCCTGGGGAGGCGGACGACCCCAGTTATGGTACAGAGAGCCTCGGCCTGGACACTGAGAAAACACAAGGGGGCGAACATTGATTAGGAATCGCTCCTCAGCAAAGCGTCTTGCTGTATCAGTAACTTCCATTAGTATAAGTCCTGGACCTTCATGAAATCAAAGACTGCACCACAAAGACTGCTGTTGGGTCAATGACATGATGTGCATGCATTTTCCTATTACATCATTCAGTGAATACATGACATTCTGATTATACAAGGAATTCTGATTCTCTCAAATGTCATGTGGCACAACCAACAACAGACAAAACAAAAGACTTTAATTCTGGCATGCTTTTATGAAACCATGGACTAGGTGTTGCATCATAATAGAGACCCTGAATGACCTTCATAAGGCAATACCAAAGTCAGTTACCCATTAACAAATACTGAAACAACTTTCACTTCTGACTCATGGTCAGGCTGGTTCAGTTTACCAAACCGGGTAGTTTGATCCCAGGGAACCGTGAAAATGTGTTTCTGAGGGCTTTATTAGGAACACCACACTAATATGTCCCGCCTTTGCTCCCAGAACAGCCTCAAATCTTTGTAGCATGAGTTCCACAATATTCATGCTGTAAATCTCCTGTTCTGCCACATCCCAAAAGAACTCTATTGGATTTAGATCCAGGAACTGAGAAGGCCATTGAAGAATACTGAACTCATTGTTATGTACATGGACATGGTGCATCATCATGCTGGAAGTAGAATTCAGAATTTTAGAATTCAGAATTAGAATTAAGAACCGTCTGCACACAGAGCAATTTGTCTAGGTGACGTGAAACACCCACATATACACACTAGTGAATGCACACACTAGTGGGTAGTGAGCACACTTGTGGTGGGGAGCCCTATCCATGGCACCCGGGCAGCAGTTGGGGGTTAGGTGCCTTGCTCAAGGGCATTTCGGTCATGTCCTGCAGGTTCAGGAAATCAAACCGGCGACCCTCTGGTCACAAGGCTGGTTCCCTAACCTCCAGTCCACAACTGCCCCCAGGTTAACCTTTAGAAGATGGTTAATTGTGGTTAGGAAGGGAGGCCCATGGTCAGCAGCAATACTCTAATGTTCAGCCCATGGATTGATGTAGTTGGTGCAAAATTTTGACCCTACCATCTGTGTGCCTCAGCAGAAACTGAAATTGATCAGACCAGGCTATATTTTTCCAGTCTTCAATTGTCCTGCTTGACTGAGCCTGTGTCCACTGCAACCTTAGCTTTCTGTTCTTGGCTGACATAAGTGGAACCTGATGTGGTCTACTGCTACTGTAGCCCTCAAGGTTAGATATGTTTCTATCAGTTCAAACCAGTCTGACCAATCACCATTCTCATCCAAAAGGTGTTTCCATCCATACAACTGCTGTTCACTGGATGGTTTACCTTTAGTGTCCCTTTCTGATTAACTGTAGAGACTGTTGAAAATCCCAGAGTCTACTGTGTCTCCACCAGCACCAATAACAGCTGTAATTGTATTTGGCATATACTGGACAAGTTTCTGGATGTAAGCCACATCAATGTTCAGACACTCTTATATCAAAGAATTGGTCAGCGGGTCCAGATTTTATGGATGCCTTCCCTTGCGTTTTCCTGGTTGTTCCAGGTAGTTCCACAGATTTCCAAGAGGATTCAAATCTGGGGATTTTGCGGGCCAGTCCAGATGTGTGAATGCTCCTGAATGTTCATCCAGATGCCAATCAATCACATTTCCAACGTAGAACGTGAGAACTGTCATCTCGGAATAGGATATGAATAGGAATGTTATGTTCCTCGGTAAGATGATTAACAAAAGAAAAGACTTGGTTGTCCAGCAGCTCAGTGTAGACACTGTGGTTGAAATTTATGGTCACCTCAACCAAAGAACCCATTTCCACGTAATTATAACACCCCAGAACATCACAGATGTTATCTGTGGAGCTTATACTATCAATGCCCGGTTACACCACATGACATTTTCTGTATAGTAAAATTGATGAATTGTTAGAAAAATTAATGTATACTATTAAAAAAGCTACAAAAAATATCAATACATTGAATAGATTCTTGCAGATATAAAAATGCACATCATTGACCATTTTGAAACCCTCATTCATCATTGACCCTATTACAGTTGGTTATAATTGATCTGTATCATTCCAACGTCGGCTGATGCAGTTGAATTCCTACCTGCAGGTCAGTTCACTGATGCATTTTTACACCCCTGATTACTGCACTTTTAAACCAAGAATAAAACTGTTGGGCTTGTTATAATAAATTGTTCCCAGGTTTTCAAGTATCTGCTCAACAACCTTGCCTTCGAGCCAATTCTACCTGCACCAGCTCCTTCAACTGCAGGCTCATTATTCAATATTGTTCATAAGTCATTCGGAAAGTACAAAGTAAATTACATAGGTATGACAGTGAGGAAGTGAACTGTGGACCCACATATTAGCCCTTCCTATTAAGAGGCTGAAAAGTCTTCCTAAGCCACACGTCCTGCTTTATTAATTATAACACTTTTAATACAGAAAACACGGTTGTTGAGTTTATCGTAATAAGTTGCTCTCAGCGTTTTGAGTACATGCTCGACGACCTTCTGTGCGAATGCTAATGCTGTGCTTGGTTGATGGCTAGTTATAGCCCTCTAAGTGCTACGTAAGTGTCCTATTAATGGTGCGCTAAATGCTAATACATGCAGAGCTGATGGCTAATTATTGGGTTCTTTTGTGCTGGTTTAAGCGATTTGCGGAGCTCAAGTGCCGTGAGTTACCCTCCTTGTTCTCCAAGAGAGGAGGCATTTGTTCCACTGAGTATCAGCACTCACCAGTGCTCTCTGCTCCAGATTAGCCCTCCCCAGGGAGCTAACACTGCTCTTGCGCGAGCCCAGAGCAAAGCTTAGCCTTTCAGCGGAGTACACGCCCAGGGCGTTAGGCGTGGGAGCGAGGTCCAGATGTCCGTTCGGGGTCAGGGTGGAGATTTTGGGATCTGGGTGAGGAGCAAAAACAAACAAAT
Source organism: Semaprochilodus insignis (assembly GCA_034552555.1). NCBI lineage: Eukaryota > Metazoa > Chordata > Actinopteri > Characiformes > Prochilodontidae > Semaprochilodus > Semaprochilodus insignis. The sequence continues at coordinate 22,254,463 of CM067477.1, read as the reverse complement.
TACTGGATGTCCATGTCTGTTAATGTTAGCCCATGTACTAACTTACCATAGCGGCCTTGGGATAAAGAAGGAAAAGCAGGCCTGGCATTGAAAAAAAAAGTCTTTCTGGGCAAAAGAAACCAGAAACATGCCAAGACTAGGAGGGAAAAGGGGTGGTCTAAAGAAACAGCAGGCCCAGATCTACCCTAGTATGGAAAACAGTATTCCAAGATAAATGCTGCATTAGCATGTTGCTTTTGACATAATTGGTGATGGTATAGTGGTACAGTGGTACCCAATACCCAGTAGGAACAATGTTGTACAGATAAAGGAATGAAGGGGTAAAGGAACAATGTTGGAGATAGATCAAGAAATTAAGGGATGAAGGAACAATGTTGGTGATGGATGAAGAAATTAAGGGATGAAGGAACAATGTTGGTGATGGGTAAAGGAATGAAGGGATGAAGGAACAATGTTGGTCATGGATCAAGTAATGAAGGGATGAAAGAACAATGTTGGTGATGGACAAAGGAATGAAGGGATGAAGGAACAATTTTGGTGATAAAGAAATGAAGGGGTGAAGGAACACTGTTGGTGATGGATAAAAGGAATTAAAGGATGAAGGAACATTATTGGTGATGGATCAAGAAATGAAGGGATGAAAGAACAATGTAGGTGATGGATAAAGGAATTAAGGGATGAAGGAACAATGCTGGTGATAGATGAAGGAGTGAAGGGATGAAGGAACAATTTTGGTGATGGATGAAGGAATGAAGGAGTGACTGCAGACAGGCTGCAGACAGGAGGTGTAGCTTGCTAGATTTTGATTTTGCTGGTTAGCTTTAGTGTGGGTGGAGCAAGAGACGTCAGGATTATGATTGGTCAGGGGAATGATTACGGACCACCCAGTTTAGAGAAAATGATGTATGTGGGCTAAAGAAGGTCCTCAGGTCCCCCGAGACAGTCCACATTTTTGCTCCATGCATTGTAAATTAGGCTATAGCTAAAATGTGCACTGTCCTGGGAAGGGGCCAAGGGCCAGTTTGAAGACCTCCGGTCTATAGAAACTAGAAATAGGTCTAGACTAAGCCTAGCATGGTGGGAAAAGTATTGTTGGTCTAGAGAAAGCAGAAGCAGAAGCCCTGTCTAAGCAACCCAAAATAATAAAAAAGAGAGTTTCCTGTCTAGGAAATAAAAGCAGAAAAACAGATGTTTTCTGCCAAGCCCATTAAAATTTCATGCTTTCCGGAACGGCTGTATCCTCTTCCTGTGCCAGGCTACAGTGGCGGAGCTTGTAAGTTTGTCTTTCGTCAGCCGGGAGTTGGTAAGGAGGCCTGTGCATGCACGCATCTTTGATCGAGCCATCTCGCATGGTGCCAAGTTGACTTCTACAACTGTGCTGTCTTTAAAGCAATGCCAGTGCTAGTTAGACATGCTTCACATAAGTCAGAACTTCCTACACGCCCCTTGGCTGCTAATCGCTGACTGATGCAATTGAAGGAAACGTAGAATTCATTTGGCCAAACAAACGGAAAGAGATTAAGAAGGCTCAGAGTGAAGCGCTAGGTTAAAGTTTCCATTCAAACAGATGGAGACGCTTGCTGCTTAGGATGCAGCTAAGCTCAGGGACATCCGCAGGATGTGTCCGAGGCTCCATATTATCAAGGTACACGCTCAGAGCAGCGAGGGGAAATCTCCAGCCGATCTGCTGCTCCGCACCTGACAGCTGGAGAGGATCCTTCTCTTTTTCAGTTTCGTCAAAGTTGCAGGAGGACCTGTCGTCATCCGAGTAGGACCGGTTAGCATCTCCCTGGTTTGAGGGACAGGGAAGGGGAGAGAAGGAGCCAGAGAGAGGGAGAGAGAATGATGACATATCAGGAGTGTGGGAATGCATTTTCAGATTCATACACACTGCAAAGGGCTATGATCAAATTAAATGAGAGGTCCGTGTGTCTGCCCTGTTGGAGTGGCCAAGGTCCACTTGTTGCATATATAGTTAGTTGCACAAATAGCTGGGCCCTGAAGTAATCAACCAACAGGAATGAAACTTAGTGGGTAGGTTTGACATTGTGAGACATGCAGATGACCCAAGTTTCATGCTCAGCCCTATCACCGTACCTGACCGATCCAACAGCCACGATTGTGGACATTCAATGAGCAGTGAGTCCTGTTAGTGCCAGCACCATTGGCAGACGGCTGCATGACGCAGGATTATGTGCACACAGACCGTTACGACAACTGCCCTTACCATTTCGACAAAAACTTTAGACAGATATGGCCAATATTTATTGAGCTCTCAGCATGGAGTTGTAGAGGTTCCTAATAGTGTCCTGTGATATTCCATCCCATGCAGCTTGAATATCCTCACACAGTTCCTGCAGATGGTGAGGTAGGGGTAGAGGTGGAGGTACACTAGACCTTCTGGATGTGTGACATGTGACAACAAACAGTTCATCTTGGTGCTGACCACGGTGCCTCCACACACGGATTCGTTGATCCACCAAGACAAAAGCGGGACTCGTCACTGAAGATGACCCGCTGCCATTCTGAGTCACTCCATGACAGTCTGGCACAACACCATTGCAGTCTTTGGTGACGTTGACGTGGTGTTAAGGACAGTCGTTGTAATGGTCTGTGAGCATGTAGTCCTGCGTTGTGCAGCCGTCTGCCAATGGTGCTGGCACAAACCAAAAAATGAATTACTTGTACGTAATGGCATTTGAGCTGGAATTTATCAACAGTGTTGCTTCATCAAACATCATATTTTATGTCCATATTGTGTAGCCCTACTAAATGCTATGCCATTTTGAAGTAACTGAATACTCTGGACAATTTATGCATGTTTATATTGCAGTTTACATCAAATTGGTACACAATGCACAGAGAGATGAACTACAGTCAGCAATACAGCAACGGGGCTAAGGGCTAAGTCAACCACAAATGACCATGATAAATATGCTAATAGAGTGCTATGCTAATCGGCTAGTGCAGATTTTGAATACACCTAAATCCACAATTTCTTCCCTGCAACAAGAGCACATTTGTCTAAACTAGTCTAGCACACTTAAAAAAACAACGCTGGAACATTTCTGAAAGTAGGGGGCGCTGTAGCACCCTCAGCACCCTCAGCACCCCATTCCCTGGCATACATCCAGGAAAAGTCACTAAACAGCCATGAGCGATCTTTAATGGGCGTGTCGCTCTCCGTGACCTTCTCACGGAGATCAGTCTCAGCCTCGGCCCAGTTCCCCACTCTCCACGTCTCGGATATAGACCACAACCTGGAAGCCCACTTTTCTACTCTCTCTGGGGAGATAACCTACTACTGCAGTCTGCCTACCTGCCCGGATATCCCAATTTAGAGGCCCGTGCGTGCGTGTGTGTGTGTCAGAAAATAAATCCCGCCATCAGACACCTCCCGAGAGCTCGCTGGAAAGAGCTCAGCTGCTACCAGGAGGAGATAAAAGCTAATGACCCCTGCTTTAACCTTCTCTGCTTGCTGTGCAACAATAAAAGAGATCAAATAGACGGCAATGGATGGGAATGAATCACAAGCGTTCCCGAAAAGTTTTCAGCAAGGAAGGAAACAAACAACTCAATTCGGAATGCTTTCTTCAGAGCCATTCTGGGTATGTTTATTACACTATACCAAAGTCAGGTCTGTATCACTCAAAGTGCAGTTTAGCGTCGACAGTAAAGATCGAGTAGAGATCGCCCGACTCCTTTTGCGGTCTTCCCGAAGCTTGCTTCTTCTTTATGAGAATTCCCAGGGAAGTGAAAACGCTCTCTCATCAGTAAGGTCTGTTTGACTCTACCACATACAAGATATACCGCATGTGTCAAAGTATCCAAACATCTGTTTGTCCAGCACTCCTCCAAAATTGAGACTACAGGTAGCTGGAATCCCTGTGCCGCCTCTATTCTTCTGTGAAAGCTTTCCACTAGATCAGGACCCTTCTTCCTACTTCAGGCCAGATTAATGACTGATCAATTATTGGGTCACAGGCCACAGACTACAACAAGGTAACATATATCCAACTAAAAGGGGCATAGAGGAGGCACGGCGGTGCAGTGGGTAGCACTGTTGTCGCCAAAGACTGCAATGGTGTCGTGCCAGACTGTCATGGAGTGACTCAGAATGGCAGCGGGTCATCTTCAGTGACGAGTCCTGCTTTTGTCTTGGTGGAGATGACCAACGAATCCGTGTGGAGGCACCGTGGTCAGTGCCAAGATGAACAGTTTGTTGTCACGTGTCACACGTCCAGAAGGCCTGGTGTCACTCCACCTCCACCCCTACCGCACCATCTACAGGAACTGTGTGAGAATATTCAAGCGGCATGGGATGAATTATCATTGGACACCATTAGGAACTTCTACAACTCCATGCCGAGACCTCCGGCATGTTGGGTTAGCAAACATGGTGGCCCGACGCCATACTGAGAGACACTACTTCTGTATGTGTAGCTCAATAAACATTGATCATATCAGTCTAAATTTATCATAATTTATTGTTCCTGGTAACCTTTATCTTCCTTCCCAATAGCACTGCAATCCCACACTTCCTTCTGGGTGCAGCTGTTCTTTTGATGATGAGTGTATGTCTATTTTTGTAGCAATGGGGCTCTCATGGGCCTTGAACCCTGGTCACCAGCGTGAAGAGCAAGCAGGTGTTGTCTGTCAAATGTGTGAAGCAGCTGGATACAACAAACTCGCATCATCGTAATGATAGCTCAACTGCTGGTGCACAGTGTGTGTTGGTCATTCTGTGGGGGTCCTGATCATTGAAGATTAACAGAGTAACAAAGTATACACGGGACAATAAAGGACTACTGTCTGTAATTGTAGAAATTGTAGAACTAAGCTGCATGTATTTGGTAAGTGGAGCTGATAACATGGTCCTTTCTGTGTAGCGTTTGCATGTTTTCCCCACTTTAGGCCAGATTAATGACAGCATATCTGGTTGCACAGGACAGCACCTATGTTATTAGTTTCTCAACCTTTTGGTTGCATCGGGCCCATTAATGGAAGCAAATCTTCTCCGCCAAGTTTTCCCATACAAATACTGGCTTGTGGTTGTCCTGGCTCTTGTTCCATCTAAAGCCACTGAGTTAAACTCAAAATCCAAGACAGAATCTTTCATAGACTTCACTATCTTGTGGCATGTCATCAATACAATACAGTTTCGGAACAGCTTAAGCTTTTCTGGAACCACTACCTGGGCAGCAGCACCTTCAGAACCAGCCTCATTTATGTTGCAATCAAATCAATCACCACATGTCTCACCTTGGTCAGACCTTATAGCTCCTTTTTGGGTTGCTGGAAAGAAGCCTGCTAAGCAACTGAATTATGCTTGAGCTCTTTATTTTCTCCATTCGTACCGTGGCCGAGTGGTATAATTTGCTTGTTTGGTGGTGTTTTAGTACTGCTTTTCTCGAGAACGATGATGGCTTTGCCATTTTTGCACGCCTGACCTACTTCATATCAGAAAGTCGGTTCATGCAGGGAAAGCAGGGCAGGGATCCTCCAGGACCAGGGTTGAGAAACATTGCATTTGAACATTGCACTCCAACTCAGCTCATGCCAAACGAGCTCAATGGAGCTTAACCCCTCAGACTCATCCCAGAGGTGTTCAGTGAAGTTGCATCACTCCAACTCATCCTGAAGGTGTTCAGTGGTGCATCTTTATCCAGCTCATTCAAGTTGTTCTATAGAGCGTCATCACTTCGAAGACCATGATTCCACTGCTCTACAGCTGAGTACTAGGAGCCTTGCACCTCTCTAGCCGGAGATGTTCGCAAAGCCACTTCAAACAAGTGCACATCAAGTCTTCAGTCTCTAGGGTTGGAATCTGGCAGTTCTAGGGATACAAGTCTGAGTCGAGCCTCAAGTCTTTAGTATCGATTTTTAGTTTAATCTTGTTATTTGCTGCAGACATTTCAGTGTGCTAAAGCAAACAGCTGCTAATAACAAGTATTTAATTACAGAAGAACCTTCAGTCTGATGGGGAGAATGGAAGGGCTGCACAAACTAAACTGTGGTGTTTAAGGGAAAGTTGCAAAACAACTCTGAAGCTTGTATAGCAAACACGCTAGCTAGCTGAAACTGAAATGTAATTGTGATCTGTGAGCTAGGCAGTATACTTGCCATCCAAAGTAAGCTGTTTTTTTTCCTTTGTATGCTGCATGTACTGTATGCAGTACTTCGTTCCATCTATCAGTCTAGAAGGTTGTTAAGGCTTGTTAAACACTCATCTTTAAAAGAATATCTGCACCCAGAAGGAGGTGTGGGATTGCAGTGCTATTGGGAAGGAAGATAAAGGTTACCAGGAACAATAAGTGATGATAAATTTAGACTGATATGATCAATATTTGTTGAGCTACACATACAGAATAAGCAGTGTCTCTCAGTAAGGTGACGGGCCGCCGTGTTTGCTAACCCAACATGCCAGACGTCTCAGCATGGAGTTGTAGATGTTCCTAATGGTGTCCTGGGATAATCCATCCCATGCAGCTTGAATATTCTGACACAGTTCCTGTAGATGGTGCGGTAGGGGTGGAGGTGGAGTGACACCAGGTCTTCTGGACATGTGACGTGTGACAACAAACCGTTCATCACGGTGCCTCACACACGGATTTGTTGGTCGTCTCCAACAAAAGCAGGACTCGTCACTGAAGATGACCCGCTGCCATTCTGAGTCACTCCATGACAGTCTGGCACAACACCATTGCAGTCTTTGGTGACGCTGACGTGGTGTTAAGGACAGTCGTCGTAACGGTCTGCGTGCATGTAGTGCTGCGTGGTGTCGCCTGCCAATGGTGCTGGCACTAACAGATGACTCATGGAGGACATCACTGCTCGCTGAATGTCTGCAATCGTGGCTGTTGAGTCAGTCAAGTACGGTGATAAGGCCCATACTTGCTTACTTCACATGCACGGCATGAAACTTGAATCAATTGCATGTGTCACAATGTCAAACCTACACAGCAAGTTTCATTCCTGTCTGCTGATTCCTTCTGGTTGCAGCTATTCTTTTGATGATTAGTTTATGAAGCTGTATAGAAACTGACACAAGAGAACAGCACTGCACTAATGCCTGCACATGGCTGTAGCAATTCTGACAGGAAAGATGATACCATGTCTCCATCTCTGTCTCTAGCTAAACTTGGCAGTGTGCACTGGAGTACATTCAAATAAATAATTTAAAACATATAATGCAATTAAATAAATGTGGTGTCTAGACATTGTCTGTGCATATGATGCATATGTTGCTATATATAAGATCTTTCTATCCTCACCGGACAAAAAATGAGTCACCTCGCGTGTATGAGGTGGTAGTAACTTCTGCAGATGGCGCTGCACGAGGATGATGGGGCTATAAATCCCTGCGGGGTGTGAGTGACAGGTTCCATAGATTGGGAAGAGGTGGTACAGTGCAGTGGATGTCTCGTTCCATGTGTGGAAAATGGCTCCAAAGCAGATGTTAATGATTGGCTAAAAGGAGTGAGTGAATTTGTGCATGCCAAAGACCATAGTGTGAAGGAAGTAGCTGAATCTGCAGGTGTATGGAAGCGTATGGTCATACGGGTCTACCAGCAGTGGTAAAAATCCCAGTCTACAGGGAATTCTCCTCTGAATTGTGCCAGTAAAGGCATCCACCAAATCTGGACCAACTGCACAATTCTTTGATGTAAGAGTGTCTTAACATTGATGTGGCCTACATCCAGAAACTTGCCCACTACAGGCCAAATTAAATTGCAGCTGTTCATCATGCTTGTGGAGGTATTACATGCTATTAGATACAGTGGCTAATTTTTTGTCCAGTGAGCTAATGACCCATGAGGGTAATCCATCTCAACCCACAACCCAAAAGCCCTGAAGTGTACCTCAGCCTGGAAGCCTTCCACCAAAATGGCGACCAGCAGGTTGAACAGGACGTAGTTTCCAAAGGTCATGAGGGCCACAAAATAGAGAGCAGCGAGGGGGGAAGTGGAGGCCATGCCATTATACAGCACCATGTTCCAGTCTTCCTGAGTCAGGATCTACATGAACAAACACACATAAACACTTAACATATACTTATATATAATTATATTATAATTATTCATTAATGGAATGGAAAATAATACATCTGCATATGTATCTAGGACATATTGACATCGTTTGAAAAAATCAGTTACAATTGAGCAATAATTGCGTTTTGATTAAACAGACTGGTTCCCAGCATTCCGCTGAGCTTATCCGACCTGCCACCGTTCGCTGAAAAAATGTGTTTGTGCATTAAGCATAGGCAGGTCCATTAGTGTACTTCTATTCGGCAGTTCTGCTATAACTGTGAAGTACTCATACCTGAAACACGGTCACGATAGCCCAGAGCAGAGAGTCAAAGTTCTTCCGGTCTGGCACTGTATCTCCAGCCTCTGTCTTCAGACTGAACTTGCAGCCAAATATGTGCATCCCCAGGATACTGTTCAAACAGACAATGGAGTATTATTTAGTTCACACTCCCCCACTGATTTCAGTACACTTGAGTTTTATCTGTATGGCACTCTCGACAACAGCCATTGTCCCAAACCAGCTTTGAAGAAATGTGGGTGCAGACACCTAATGAGCATCACAGATGGAGACCACGTCAGAAAAATAAAACTTTCTAAGAGCATCAGGAACACACGCTGGGAGGAATCAAGACTCAAAAGTAAAAACTCCCTAAGAGCATGAGGAAGAAACATATGGCCCATAATTATCTCAGAGCATCTCTCATCTATCAGAGTAGAAACACTGATCGAAGATCAGCCCACATCAAGCCATGTAGTTGTATTCAGTGCTATGTAAAAAGCTTAAACTGAGCCCAAACCAGCAGAACCAGGACTCAAAGAAAAACACACAGAGCATTAGGAAGAAACGCTGAAATGAACGAATACTCAATAGGAAAACTCAAAACTAAATCTTAAGAACATAAGAAATAACCATTGAGTGGAATCAAGACTTAAAGAAAAGCTTTCTAAAAGAATGAGGTAGAACTACTGAGAGTAACCAAGGGACAAAACAAATAACTAAGAGCCAAAAGAAACTCCTTAAGAGAATAATAAAAGAACCACAGAGAGGAACTGAAGGTCAAACGGAAACTTCCTGAAAGCATGAAGAGGAACACTAAGATGAACTCACATTCAAAAGGAAAAGGAACTCCCTAAGATCATAATGAAGGAACACTGAGAGGAACCAAGACTCACTAAAGGCACTTGGAAAAACCATTAAGAGGAACCGAGACTCAAAGAAAAACTCCCTGAAAGGAACTCAAAAGGAGAAAAACACTGAGATGACCAAAGCCTCTGAGAGCACAAGGAAGAACCACTGAGAGGAATCGATACTTAAAAGAAACACTCCCTGGGAGCATGAGGCAGGAACACAAACCAAAGCTCCAAAAGAAAAAAAATAATGAATGTGAGAAAGGAGTGCAGAAAGGAACCAGGACTTAAAAGGAAAACTCCCCAACACAATGAGGAACAAACCCAATAACCAAGACTCAAAACAAAAGACTCCACAGGAGCATGGAGAAGATCCATGGAGAGGAACAAAGAAGCAATAGGAGACACTTCCTAGGGGGAAGAGGAAGAACCACTGAGGAAGAACACTCCCATAAGAATGAGAAAGGAACACTGAGAGGAACCAAAGTTCAGAAGAACAACAATACTGACAGAAACCCAGGCTCAAATGGAAAAAGCCTCAGAGAGCATGAGGAAAAGACAAATGAGGGGAACTAAGTGTCAAAAGGGACAAATCCCTATGTAGATGATGGAGAACCACTGAGAGAGCTCCAGATTCAGAGTGATAAAACTCCCTAACAGCATGAGGAACAACCACTGAGAGCAACCATGACCCAAAGAAAACCTTCATAAGAGAAAGGGGGAAAACCACTGAGAGGATCCAAAACTCAAATAAAAGACTCCTAATAGAAGGGCTAGAACCACAGAGAGGAACCAAGGCTTAAGATTCAAAGAGAACCTTTCTACGAGAATGAGGCAGGAACACTGAGAGGAACCAAAACTCAAATAAAAGACTCCTAATAGAAGGGCTAGAACCACAGAGAGGAACCAAGGCTTAAAGAAAAGCTTCCTAAGAGAATGAAGTAGAATCACTGAGAGGAACCAAGGCTTAAAGAAAAGCTTCCTAAGAGAATGAGGTAGAACCACTGAGAGGAACCAAAACTCAAATAAAAGACTCCTAATAGAAGGGCCAGGACCACTGAGAGGAACCAAGGCTTAAAGAAAAGCTTCCTAAGAGAATGAGAACCACTGAGAGGAACCAAGAGGAACCAAGGCTTAAAAAAAAGCTTAATAAGAGAATGAGGTAGAATCACTGAGTGTCAAAAGGGAAAAATCCCTACGAGGATGATGAAGAACCACTGAGAGAACCCATCCTCCTTTGGGCTGCACCAGATACTGCTGTTAGGATACAATCAAAAAAATGTTGAAAGAAAACTTCCTGAAAAGTATCTGGAGGATCTCCTGATTGTGTGGGACACCTAGAGCATGGAAGAGGACGGAACAATCACAGGATGGTGGATATTAAACTCAAGAAGAAACAGGAGTTCATGCAGAGGTTACAAGTCAGCAGGCAACTATTGGTTAAAGCCTCTAAAGCTTCCAAGCGAGCCTTTCTGATTCCATAAGCGTCGTCTGTAATGAGATCTGCATTTACATTTCAACAAATTTACTGCGGAACCGAGGACAGCCAAATGTTAATTGGTCATGATGTGTGAAGGAAGAAGACAGTAAAGGCTCAGGGCTTCGTGGTTATTTGATTTGCCAGAAAGGAAAATGATTGGCTTGTATTTGAAACATCCCTAAAGGGAATGACTCCATAGCCACGGCCTCAGCAGTCGAGTCGGTATCGTCTCCTGGAAACAGAAGCTAACTCCATCTGAGTCATGGAGCTTTTCTGACCTTCTCCTTCTTCCACTGTATTACCCACAGAGGCAGAGACGAATGGCTGTGGCAGAGATATGCAGATAAAAGTGACATGTGTCCTCAAGAAAAGGAAAAGTAAAGATCCCCGTGGGACATCAGTGAGAGACACACTTAGATAGACATGCCAGGATGAAATGCCCGTAGGCTGGTGGACGGAGGGCAGAAGCTGTTTAACAGTGAGGAAACTTAATGAGAGAGATGGGAATAGTCTCAGTGTCCAAATCCTGCCATTCTGTACTGTGTGAAAGTGGCTGAAGGTGAAAGAGGGATTATAAATGTAACTCTATGGGACCTGGTGTCCCAAAACCATCAGAACACAGCAACTCATCATTAGCTGGCGCAGCGAGCATGACCTGAAGCATTCTACCGTTCAAGGCCAGAAACATACCCCCATGCAAACGCAAATATATATTTCACCCAATCTTCCTCCGTATTTCAGACATCAGGGCTGAGCAGGCAGCACTGGTGCTAGGAGAGTTGCAAGTGTTGTAGCACAATTACAAATACTACAGCCCTGATTTATAGTTATAGTACTGAACAAAAAAGTCAATAATAATAATAGTGTTAATCATAATTATTAGGAATAAAGTCAAAGAACAGAAGCAGCATGTAAAAGGTCAGCGTTTTGAAACTTATAGATTAAGATAGATAAAAAATACAAATACAATGACAGACATTTATCTCCACAAAAAATCAGGTTCTCCACAAAGTGGTGCTATCTACTGCATGCAAGAAACAATAATGTGCACTATTTAGAGAGAGGAAACCCACACCAGCAGAATCTTTTGAACATAAATGGTGAAGTTCTAAATCCTATTCCAGGGAATATATAACACGGGGAACATAGTGCCTAGAGAACATAGGGCTCTTGGAACTTAGGGCCTAGGGAAAAATTGCCCAGGCAACATAGGACCCTTTGTACATAGGACCCTTGACACATAGAACCCTGAGAACATAGGGCCTAGGGACCATAGGTCCCAGGGAGCATAAGGCCCTAAAACATAGGGTCCAGGGAACTGAGGGTCCAGAGAACATAGGACCATGAAAGAATAGGACCCTCAGTGTAGGACCCTGGGAAAATAAGTCCATTGGAACATAAGACACTGGGAATTAAACACTGGACCCAAGGAACATCGTACCCTTGTAACATAGATTTCCTGGTACATACAGCCCTGAGAACATAGGAACACTTGAGCATGACCTTGGAATGTAGGACTCCTCTAACAAAGGATCAGTTGAGCAAAAAACCTTTGAAGGTTAGGATTCTGGAAATATAGAACCCTGGGAACATTCGACCCTTGGAACATAGAACCCCGGAGAACCCAGGGTAAATAGGAACTTAGGAATACAATAGGAACATGGAATACAACACCTTGATAGCATAGTGCACAGGGAACATAGCTTCCTGACAGCATAGGGCTCAGGGAACATAGGACCCTGACAGCATAGGGCACAGGGAACATAGCTCCCTGACAACCTAAGGCTCAAGGAACATAGGACCCTGACAGCATAGGGCACAGGGAATGTAGGACCCTGACAGCATAGGGCTCAGGGAACATAGGACCCTGACAGCATAGGACCCAGGGAACATAGGACACCTGACAGCATAGGCCACAAGGAATGTAGGACCCTGACAGCAGAGGGCCCAGGGAACATAGGACCCTGACAGCATAGGACCCAGGGAACATAGGACCCTGACAGCATATGCCCCAGGAGACATAAGACCCTGACGGCATAGGTCCCAGATATCCATGATTGGCTGAATAGAGGCCAACTTTGCTCTTATAGACTCCCAGCTACAAATGGCAGTGGCACTGCCAGGTATTGTATGTACTGTATGCTGTATTGTAAGTAAACCACACCTGCTGTTATTCCAGCTTCCACACCGATGATAAATCTCACCGCAGTTTAGGAGTTCATGCTGCTTTCAAACAGGAAAGACAAAATTGACGGGAATTGAGTCTCTCTCAAGAGAGTTGTTACTCTCTCTCTCTTGTCCAGTCTATTAAGGGTTAATGCAAGCTATAGAGCCCCCTCGATGAAAAGCTCCGAAAGCTTTAAAATGCAACGACATGTTAAAATCAATTTAGCATAGCTTGAAGGATTTGCACTTAGGTACTCATGTGGGGTATGATTCTGGCCAAGCAGTGAGCTGTTTAAAGGAGATTGGATCAATAATTTCAAGTCGCTTTCAAATGATACTGTTGATGCATATTGCTCATTTATAATAAAGCGCAGCCATCTGTTCCACCAACACCAGTACAGGGTCCACAGGCAGGGATGGAGACGGGCGGTAAGTGTATTCATTTAGGAGTTGTAAATCAGGCCATTGTTTGGAGCTGACAGGCTGTAAATTCAGCAGGACAGGGGGACGGAGCTGGGTGAAGAGGAATGGAAGGCAGAGGTTAATGCACTCAGTCCGACATTACCCTCCGTCTGTGTGGAGCACTCAGTAAGAATTGCAGTGCTGCAGGGGGGGTCACTGGGGGGCTTTGTGTTATTGCACCACCTGCAATACATCTACCTCTGATACTCATGGGCCTGTCAAGCTGGAGAGGGCTAATGCTGGTACTCAAGCCAGGCAGGTAAAGGTTGAAATTCTAAGACTGCAAGGGTACCATGCGAACAGGAGATAATGCTGCAGTTGGAAAAACACTGAAATTCCTGCATTCCTACATTTCTCCATAATTAAATGGTTAAGAAGTAACATCACAGTCATTCAGAGTGTTATTGTAATAAGAACCAGAAGTCCACCTTGAAAATCTTCCTCACATAAAGAGTTATTACATGAAATGGTTATGAATATGCTGCCTGACACCTGAGATGTTTTATGCTAATGTTGAAAAGATTTTGGCTTTAAAGTCATTCATGGTGGAGGGATACATGCTGCATGAGGCAAAAAACAGTCCCCAGAGAAAACTTATTATTTCTAATTTTTCATATTTTACCATCACCATTTAAATAGTGCATATGTATATAACATACACTACATTGCCAAAACTACTCACTCACCCATCTAAATCATTGAAATCAGGTGTTCCAATCATTCCAAGGCCACAGGTGTATAAGACCAAGCACCTAGGCATGCAGACTGCTTCTACAGGGATTAGTGAGAGAATGGGTCGCCCTCAGGAGTTCAGTGAATTCCAGCATGGTACAGTGATAAGATACCACCTGTGCAACAAGTCCAGTCGTGAAATTTCCTCTCTACTAAATATTCCACAGTCAACTGTCAGTGGGATTATAACAAAGTGGAAGCGATTGGGAATGACAGCAACTCAGCCACGAAGTGGTAGGCCACGTACAATGACAGAGCGGGATCAGCGGATGCTGAGGGGCATAGTGCGCAGAGGTCACCAACTTTCTGCTTCATGTGGACTTCAGATCAGCTCAAGAACAGTGTGCAGAGAGCTTCATGGAATGGGTTTCCATGGCCAAGCAGCTGCATCCAAGCCTTACATCACCAAGCGCAATGCAAAGCGTTGAATGCAGTGGTGTAACGCGCACTACTGGACTCCAGAGCAGTGGAGACGTGTTCTCTGGAGTGACCAATCACGCTTCTCCGTCTGGCAAGTCAATGTATGAGTCTGGGTTTGGTGGTTGCCAGGAAAACGGTACTTGTCTGACTGCATTGTGCTGAGTGTAAAGTTTGGTGGAGGGGGGGTTATGGTGTGGGGTTGTTGTTCAGGAGTTGGGCTCGGCCCCTTAGTTCCAGTGAAAGGACCTCTTAATGCTTCAGCAGACCAACAGATTCTGGACAGCTTCATGCTCCCAACTTTGTGGGAACAGTTTGGGGTCGGCCCCTTCCTGTTCCAACATGACTGCGCACCAGTGCACAAAGCAAGGTCCATAAAGACTCAACCCTGACCTCAACCCGATAGAACAACTTCGGCATGAATTACTTCTCGTCCTCCTCTGACCTCACAAATGCACTTCTGGAAGAATGGTCAGAAATTCCCATAAACACATTCCTAAACCTTGTGGAAAGCCTTCCCAGAAGAGTTGAAGATGTTATAGCTGCAAAGGGTGGGCCGACATCATATTAAACCCTATGGATTAAGGATGGGATGTCACTCAAGTTCATGTGCGTGTGAAGCCAGACGAGCGAATACTTTTGGCAATATAGTATATCAACACAGGTATACACTTTGAGATGACATACATCATGTACCATACGCCAGGGCATACACAAGCATACACAGCTGCTTACCTGAAGATGAAGATGAAGAGCATGAGCAGCATGCAGAAAGTGGCCACATTGTCCATGGTCTTCATGAGGACCACCAGTTGCCTGCGCAGCGCTGGCATGAAACGCACCAGCTTTATCACCCGCAACAGCCTGAACGTCCGCAGCACGGACAGGCCGCCATCAGACTGACCAATGATCTCACACACGCTGCAGACAGACACATACAAAAGAAGACAGAGATCTGATTGTGCAAAGTCATTATTTTGAGATCTCATTATTTCAGTTGTTGAGTCTGTATTCTGAGATGCTAGGTCACTATTTAGCAGTGCTAAGCTCACCGGACAAAAAAATGAGTCCCCTGTGACTGAAACCCAATGAGTACCAATAACAGCTGTGACTGGATTTGGCATGTACTGGACAAGTTTCTGGATGTAGGCCACATCAATGTTCAGACTCTCTTACAGCAAAGAGTTGGTCAGCTGGTCCAGATTTGGTGGATGCCTTCCCTGGCACAAATCCGAGGAGAATTCCCTGTAGACTGGGATTTTAGCCGCTGCTGCTAGACGCGCATGACCGTATTGGCACCCCCAAATGCAGTCACTCCATTTAGCCAATCATTAACATCTGCTTTGGAGCCATTTTCCACACATGGAACGATGAGACATTCACTGCACTGTACCACCTCTTCCCAATCTATGGATCCCGTCACTCACACCCCGCAGGTACTTACAGCCCCATCATCCTCGTGCAGCGCCATCTGCAGGAGCCTGAAGCTACTACCACCTTAAACACGCAAGGTGATTGATTTTTTTTCCAGTGAGCTTATATCTAGTGTATCTAGGACAGTTTCTATTTGCACCAGAGGGGGGGACAAAGTCTCAAAGGCCTTTTCCCAGCATGCCGTGTTTTATTGGCAGTCAGTCTTTCATATAAGTGAAGTTCCGTTTAGAGCACTGTGATATGCGTGCCTTTGCTTTCGCTGCCTTTCCAATACCAATACTGCATCCAGATCCTCAGCTGCACTGACCTGATGATAACGATGATGCCATCAAAGATGTTGTACGGGTTCCTCAGGTACTCAAAGAAGCCAAAAGCTGTCAGTTTGAGGATCATCTCCAGGGTGAACATGCTGGTGAACACTATATTGCAAATCTCCAGCACATTGGTCAGCTCCTCAGGCTGAAGAGAGGGAGAAGAAGAAAGGAGAATGAGGTGGTGAAAACACTTCTATAAGCTATTATCATGCAATCTGACTTTTGACGCTGAGTTTCTTTAATGTGAGGAACTGGACTGTGGAGAGTTGGAGCACCAAACACTCATTTTACCACATTTATACACAACAGAAGAACAGAAACGACAGAACCAGTACAACACAAAGACAGAAAAGCAAACACATGCAGCAGAGGAGCTAGTCTTCCATGTGCTTCCAGCAGCTTCACTCCATAAACGGCAACTTGCAACTATCAGTAGCAGATTCAGGGCTGCTGATTCTTCAGCATCTGTCTTAGTCTGAATTGTTCAGTAGGGAACACAGCAAAACCCTTTTCCAGCCTAGAAAACGATGTTCACTGTGTTTAAACATGAAAACGTGTGTGTCTAATGTAGGATGTGGTTCAAATACGACCTCCTATAGCACCAGGGCAAACTCTCATAGAACAATGTGTCACAATTTCCTTTTCTAAATATACTGAGGCTATCAGTACTTCAAAAGCACTAAAGCAGCTTTATGTTTCAGTACAGAGAGAACACAGAGTTGGGTACTCAAAACAATTTAATTTCCCTTTCCCTGTTTACGTTTTCCCCATCCTTTCCTTTCATATCCTTCCCTTGTTTACTGTTTACTTTTTTGCCAACTTTTTCTTTCCTTTCCTTTCCTGTTTTCTTTTTCCCATCCTTACCTTACCTTTCCTCTCTTTTCCTGTGTCCCTTTCCCCTCATTCTTTCCTTTCCTTTCCTTTCCTTTCCTTTCCTTTCCTTTCCTTTCCTTTCCTTTCCTTTCCTTTCCTTTCTCTCCCATATTTTGCTCCCATGCTTTCCTCTTATCCTTATCCACACTTTCCTTTTCTTTCCTTTCCTGTGACGCTTCCGGGTTTCCCCGGCTTCCCCGCACCCCCGGACTCCACTTCCCAGAGGGCCACACCCTATGATGTCACGTCCACAGGCTCCCGGTCGGTTTCTCCGATTCGCTCCGGGTCACCGGCGTTCTTGTCCAGCTGTTATTAATGACTGTCTGTATTTAAAGCCCTGGTTTCCATGTTCTCCCTGCGAAGCTTTGCCGACACTGTTTGCAATTCTGAGCGTTTATTCTGATCTGTGTGTATTCCGGTTTTGACCTCCTTCGACTACTCTTTTGCTATTCCCCTCTTGGATCTCGTCTGTTTCTCTCTGGCTTTGGACCTGTATTTTCCGTCCTCTTACTCTCCCTCTCATCTCGCCCCTTCAACCTGTTTGCTTCCGCTGCTTGTTCTCACTGGTTCCCTGACTACGTCCTTTCTTTCTCCCCACGTTGCTCTGAGTTTTGCTGCTTGGTTTGATTGTGCTGTTGTTATTAAAGCTACCCTGACTTTTAGTTCTGCACACGTTGGTTTGGAGTATTTTGTCCTGACACCCATAGTTTCCTCTTCTCCCATCCTTTCCTTCCTTTCCTTTCCTTTCCTTTCCTTTCCTTTCCTTTCCTTTCCTTTCCTTTCCTTTCCTTTCCTTTCCTTTCTCCTTGATTTGCCTTGCACTAAATTGCCTTGCCTGTTTCTTTCCCCATCTCTTCATTTCCTTTCCTTTGCTCCCATGTTTTCCTCTTATCCTTATCACACTTTCCTTTTCCTTCCTTTCCTGTTTCATTTTACCCCATCCTGTCCTTTCTTTTACTGCTTCCTTTTTCTCCCATATTTTCCTCTTCTCCCATCCATTCCTTTCCTTTCCTTTCCTTTCCTTTCCTTTCCTTTCCTTTCCTTTCCTTTCCTTTC
>CM067477.1:22182411-22216395 GCA_034552555.1 Semaprochilodus insignis | reverse complement strand
ATATATATATATATATATATATATATATATATATATATATATATATATATATATGGAGGAATATTTATTGCTAACAAAAGTGCTTTATTAGCATATTACCATTTTACAAATCATTAAATATCAGAATACAGAATTCTGTTCAGCTTCATATCATGGGGCTGAACAGAATACTGTTTTGAATGTAGCAATTCCTACATTCAAAACATAAGAACTGACGCAAACATGATTCAACAGAGTGTACGGTTCTAGATCATTTGCCTCAGCTTAAAAGACAGCTAGTCACAATTTTTCAAAGTCACAATTACTGATTTAACAGACTTGTTTGGTCTTTGTATGCCAGGGTTTGGCTAGTTAGCTAGCTTGCTAGTATACTGCATTGTTCCGCGCTCACATGCTAACTAGCATAAATGCTAACAGTGTTAGCCTAATACGGGTGAGAATGGCCCAAAAAACGAGATCATTAGACTTAGGTCACAGTTTGATATCCCAGATAGTGAGCATACATCGGTCAATTTACCACTGTTGGTCCATCCTTGAACCACCCAGATAATATTATTATGATATATATGCCCAGATAACTGTATTATAATATATATTATGAGTATTGTGGTTTATTATAACCACACAATTTCCTTTGGCGGACTCTCATCCTTGTGCTACGTTTTGCAGGAGCTGTAAACGTAAATTTGCCCCCCGAGTGACTTTTGTCTACTGCTATACAGTAGTTTGGACAGTGTAAGATAGCAGTCACCAGTCCTCTGTGAGTTAATATGTTGTTTATAGTCACATTCTTGTTAGATTTTTATTGTCCCACATTAAATGGTGCAGCAGCTGTTTCCTGGTGCCTGCACCCTTTAAGGTGGAATGGGAAGATTCAGCGTTAGTTGCTGCTGTTGCATCCAATTCAGTTCTCCCCCCAAATTCCTGTTCCCACCTGATATAGTAACGGTTACAGGCATTATTCATATGGCATTGAAGAAATGGAAAGCGGGAGAGCTCAAAACACCCACCTATATATCCTAAGGAACAATTTTTGCTAAAAAAAAAGCTAAATTGTCAGTGGCTGCTGTGAAGGACTGGCAGCTTGTCCAGGGTGTTTCCTGCCTTCCATCCAATGAGGACAGGAATAGGTTCAAGAGCCCTCCGTGACCCAGAAGGATAAGCGGCTTAGATGATGAACGAATGAACGAATGAACAAACCAATGAACAAACGAATGGACATCATAAGCCCTTTTTACCCAGAAGCCCTTTTCACATTTGCACTACTACATGCTTTAAGGGTAGGGATAATGCCACTAGGACTGACAAGATAATTTACACAAGATTAATCTACACAGGATTTAGTACAACACCCGAGAAAAGACCAGAGGGCTCACATGTGCACAATAGCTGACATCAGCAGGAAATACAGACATTGTAGTGCCCAGCTCCTGGCTGATGTGCCTGTGGAGGTGTGTGGGCTCATGGGAGGCACCAGACTCATGGTAAGAAAGACCTAAATAGATGTGACTGTTAGCATAATGATGTGTAGATACACTGTACTGCCAAAAGTATTGGCTCGTCTGCCTTCACATGCATATGAGCTTGAGTGAACCTATTGATCCCATTTTTAATCCACAGGGTTAAATATGATGTCGGTCCACCCTTTGCAGCTATAACAGCTTCAACTCTTCTGGGAAGGCTTTCCACAAGGTATAGGAATGTGTTTATGGGAATTTTTGACCATTATTCCAGAAGCACATTTGTGAGGTCAGACCCTGATGTTGGACGAGAAGGCCTGGCTCACAGTCTCCGCTCTAATTCATCCCAAAGGTGTTCTATCAGGTTGAGGTCAAGTTCTTCCACACCAAACTCGCTCATCCATGTCTTTATGGACCTTGCTTTGTGCACTGGTGCGCAGTCATGTTGGAACAGGAAGTGGCCGTCCCCAAACTGTTCCCACAAAGTTGGGAGCATGAAGCTGTCCAGAATCTGTTGGTCTGCTGAAGCATTAAGAGTTCCTTTCACTGGAACTAAGGGGCCGAGCCCAACTCCTGAAAAACAACTCCACAGCATAACCCCCCCTCCACCAAACTTTACACTCGGCACAATGCAGTCAGACAAGTACCGTTCTCCTGGCAACCGCCAAACCCAGACTCGTCCATCGGATTGCCAGACGGAGAAGAGTGATTGGTCACTCCAGAGAACACGTCTCCACTGCTCTAGAGTCCAGTGACGGCGCTTTACACCACTGCATTCAACGCTTTGCATTGCACTTGGTGATGTAAGGTGTGGATGCAGCTGCACGGCCATGGAAACCCATTCCAGGAAGCTCTCTGCACACTGTTCTTGAGCTAATCTGAAGGCCACGTGAAGTTTGGAGGTCTGTAGCAATTGACTGCAGAAAGTTCATGATCCTGATAAGGTGATACCAGTGCTGCAAGGAGACTCCTGATGGATGTCTCAACCCTGTTACGTTACTGAGAGATGAATGTGAACGTGAGCGAGGCTCAGACTCATCAGAGCAGAGGGCCTGCTTTCATATCACACTCCATTCACATCACTGCAGAGCGAGGGCTGTCAAAACACGCACTCACAAAGTCCCAGATCCGCGCTTAATGAAACATACTGCAGCCTGGCTGTGAGAAATGAGGATCAAAGCATCCGGAGGTGTGGAGGGAGGGAGGGAAGCAGGGAGGGAGGAGAAGAAGAACAGCTGTGGGCCTGTATGTGTGACTCAGTGCAGCTGTGCAGGTGTTTGTCCTGCCCCTTCATCTGCCCGTCTCGTTTGGGATTCGGACGGCCAGACTGCGCTTAATCATCAGACGGAGCTCGGCAGCGCACTTCATTTACCCACCTGCAGGAACGCAGCCTGTTCGGAATCACGGCTTTATATGGTATGAATTCTGCTGTGTTGTACAGTAAACATGTGTACAATCGATTGTGAATGTGAATGGCAGTTATAAAATTATAACACACATGGTAAATGTGTGCAGAGTGATGGTCAGAGCTGTGAATGAATCTAGAATTGAAGATTTAAATAAAATTAACCTGCAAAATGACAAACAAATATTACTATCCAGAAAGATGTTCTAATAAAACGTATTTCTTGAATAAACTTCTATGTTAATATCCAGAAGAATATGCAGACTGAATTTCTAATAAAATCAATATAAAAAAATACAATTATAATACAATCAATTATAATACAATCAATATTCTAATGAAATTAATCTTCAGAATTAATGGTCTAATAGAATAGTAAAATTAATATCTAAAATGAATATCTAGTAAAACTCATATCCAATATTAAATCCAGACTTAAGTTCTAATAAAATTATTATTCACTATTAATTTCTAATAAAATGAATACCCATTCTGAAGTTCTAATAAAAACTAAAAAGTACTAATAAAATAATATCCAATTTGTCCAAAATGAAGTTGTAATATAGTTAATACCTAGAATATGCTAAATGAAGTCCTATATATAAAATTTGAATAAAAGTAATATCCAAAACAAAATATACATAATGACGTTCTAACAAAATTAATATCCAGAATCAAATTCTAAGAAAAAAAAATAAACATAACAAACCTCTAATAAAAAAAGTAATCTAATAAGTAATATTTAGAACGAAACTCTAGTAAATGAAGTTAATACCACTATCCTGAATGAAGTCCTAATACAATAAAATATTAAAAATCTGTTACCAAAAATTCATATAATCACTATCCAGAATGAAGCTCCAATGAAGCCAATATCCAGAATCCAATTCTAATAAACGTTTTTCCACAGCATGTCAGTGTTTGCTAATAGAGTTTTTGCTGTGACTGAACTGCATTCTTATCTGCACTTTGTGGTGCTATTCCATACATTGACTCTAAGTGTTTGACTGGGAAAATGAAATTCCATAATGATTTTAAGACAACACAATTTCCCACAATGCACTTTGAGTCACTTATCCTTCTGGATCATGGGATGCTAGAGCCTATCCCAGTGCTCATTGGGTGAAAGGCAGGAAACACCCTGGACAGGCCACCAGTACTTCACATGGCTATATGAAGGTAAACATCGTTAATCCCTACAACAACTCAATACAGACCGCTGTGCAAAGCAGGTCTCTTATTACCAAGGATCAGTAAAGTACTGTTAGCTATGTTAGCTATTCCATGTTGGCTCGAGCTCCTAATCCAGGAAACAGGTGATGAGTACTGATGCAGAAATGAGTGTACTGATTCACATGTTTTTACTGCTGTCTAGTAAACTAAGATCACAGTATGTAAACAGCAGTAAACTGTGTGGTAAATTGCGGCGGTTAGACGATGTGACGAGGTATAGAAGAAAAGGGCGGAGGGGAGGACAACTGAGCTGAACTGCAGTGAAGTGAATGGAGGGAATCAGCAGGATTCGGCACACTGATACTACACTATAGCCCTTCTCTACAGGTAATGGCACCTGCCCGGGCGGTTGCCTGGTTACAGAGAGAGAGCCCGACGACCAGGGAGTAAATAAAATGTGCTGAAGAGAGAATTGCACGCGAGCGCACGCCAGCACAGTCCCGAGTACTCCAGCCAAGAGAGACATTTTAATCCCCCTGAACAGCGTTGATTACTAGGGACTTGACGGCTGTTGTTTTCAACAGGGAAGAGGCCGCTGGAGAGCGTCCGGAGAGCGGAATCGCTACTGTAATGCTCGGCTTAAACTCACACAGGAAACCGCAAGATTACAAACTAATTAAACAGAGCCGGAGCCAAGACAAATTTGATTTCCTTCAGGAAGAAAATGGCATATTTACTTGGGTGCATTTGGGAGACTAATGGAATGATTACATTCTGCTCTTTGGCAAACAGACTCTTTATGACATTCAAAACACGGGACTTAAAGGCTTCAGGACATCCTGAAGGTCACATACATGAGGAATTTGCTGAAAAGGGACCTACAGTCCATACAAGCTTACACTAAAGATGGGTCCCCTTGTGTGTTTAAGGTGGTAGTAACTTCAGGCTCCTGCAGATGGCGCTGCACGAGGATGATGGGGCTATAAATCCCTGCGGGGTGTGAGTGACGGGATCCATAGATTGGGAAGAGGTGGTAAAGTACACTGAATGTCTCGTTCCATGTGTGGAAAATGGCTCCAAAGCAGATATTAATGATTGGCTAAAAGGAGTGACTGCATTTGGGCGTGCCAAAGACCATAGTGTGAAGGAAGCAGCTGAATCTGCAGGTGTATCGAAGAGTACAGTCATACGGGTCTACCAGCAGTGGCTAAAATCCCAGTCTACTGGGAAATCTCCTCGGAATTGTGCCAGGGAAGGCATCCACCAAATCTGGACCAAGTGACCAATTCTTTGGTCCAAAAGTGTCTGAACATCGATGTGGCCTACATCCAGAAACTTGTTCAGTACATGCCAAATCCAATCACAGCTGTTATTGGTGCTGGTGGGGGTATTACAGGCTATTAGGTAAGTTTCAGTCACAAATGACTCATATACTGGCCACTTTATCAGAAACTGTTGCTGATGTTGGCCATCATCTAGTCCAGTTTTCTCAGTTACTAACAATGTGCTCCCTCCAGTGTTGCGGTCCGCATTCCCTTATGACTCCAGCAGGAGTGAAGTCATGACCCTGGGAGCAGGCAGTTAACCAGTCCAGCGCAAGCTGGATAGACACATCCAGGTAAAATGATAAGATCACACAGTAAATAACGTAATAACATACTTATTAAGAAACTCACTCTACATAGTTGTGAAGCAGCCAATTAGACCTGCAACACATGAATTGCAGTGCTACAGAAATGGTGGAGCCTTTGGAAGGTCAGTCAGTCTCAGCTGTGGACAATGGTCTAAAGAAAGGCCAGTACACCACAGTTAAGTTGGCAAAAGGCTAGTCTGACATATCTCAATCATTTTCAGTGCTGATTATTTCACCATTTCACCAAATCATTTATTTGTGAATAGAGTGTCAAATACTGGATGCCATTTACCCTCGTACCGGACTGCAGGTGGGAGCGAGATGAGATGTAGCGGGATCAGGAATTAAACATCTGTCCGGTGCAGACCTCTACTCTGGCACCTATCATGGGGGTGCCAGTGGTACATATTAAATACACACTTTACAGCTATGTCTGCTACATAGCATTCGTTTACCCGTACCATAAACATGTCATAGCAGATCTAGTGATATAATATGCCATAGCAGATTATGTCCAGTAATATCATAGTGTTATATTACCATTACTGGTCACGGTCATGGCAGATGACATAATGGCTATATAGACTGACCTAAGCAAAATCAGAATATGACATAAACTTGTACAGCATCAAACATTATGGCCTCTGGCACCTACGTTATTCTTTAAACTGTAATCTAACATGAATGGACCAAAGGGTACGACATTGAAGAGCCTCCACAGAGTGTAAAAGTTTAATATCAATAAAATATTTCAACCATTAACCTCATGTTCAAGCCAAGAATCACTTAGGAACCTTTGGTTTGGAATGAGTATCATAACGTTCTCTTTCAACACTCAGACGTATTCCCGAGGGAAACCTGGTAATAGGGAGGGTCTCCACTCTCGAAAATAACTGCTCTTTGACGCCACATAAGAATCACAGGAGGTTCCTCTGAAGAACAGTGACTGGAAAAGAGTTCTGTGGGTGTGGAGAACCTTTGAAAGGTTTATAGAATGTTCCTATAGCCATGTGATGTACTGGTGGCCTGTTCAGGGTGCCCAAAGAGTGCTGGGATAGGCTCCAGTATCCTCCATGACCCTGAAGAATAAGTGACTTAGAGGATGGATGAAAGAATGAATGAAACTTCATATAATGTAAATTATCTAAAACAAAGAAAGGGTTTTTCCTGGAAATGTTACACAATGCTGAGATTCAATGACATGATCCCTGATGTTAACAAACTAAGATAAGAGAGGTCAGGATCAGGTATTAATTCCTCTTTGGGCTCTCTTTCCTCTGAAGTTAACGAGGGAATGTCTTTAAACAGTGTGAAATGCTCAGCTGATTGCTCAGCAAAATGCCCAGAGCTTTTTATAATCCTCTGAATAACATTAATAACCAGAGGCCGGGCGGGCCAGTCAGGGAAATGTCCTCAGAGCGCAGTTTTTGACAGCCAGGCTCATCGTATTTGATTCACTGAAACTTTATTAGGGCCAGTTTTGCTTGGCATAGTGAAGTGATCTCATTTTAAGTGTGAAAGGCTCAGCATTTTGTAGTGTTCATCACTCGCTGGGATGGACAGCAGCCAAGAGATGCTGTTATTTTTTGTTCTTTCTTTCTTTCTGACGTCGCATGAGGCACTAGAGTCTTCTACAAAGGTCTTGAGGAAACACCAGGGAGGGAACGTGACCTTTACATGTCCTTCTCTGTACACACAAACGGGTCTCACCTATAACATGAGTAAAGTTCACAAAGCTCTAAAGTTGTCAGCAGAAGACTCTCCACACACATTCAGGGCCAAAGATGATCAGTCAATCAATCAATCAATCAATCAATCAATCAATCAATCAATCAATCAATCGATCTGCCCAGCCATCTATCTATCCAAATACTCTATCTATCTATCTATCTATCTATCTATCTATCTATCTATCTATCTNATCCAAATACTCTATCTATCTATCTATCTATCTATCTATCTATCTATCTATCTATCTATCTATCTATCTATGTCCATCTGTCTTTCTTATGTCATTCAACTATTGATTCATATTTGTATTAATGTCTATTCATGTCTGTCTGTCTGTCTATCTATATGCTTGTCCAGCTACTGTATGTGTATTCACTGAATGAACTCTAGTGCTGCTGATGGAACTGAATAAATCCATGTAAAGGCTGGAATGCAGAAGCCAGGAACCAAAACGGTGTTCTTCTCTAACTGCACTGTTTTAAGAAAGATATTAGGAGCATTCCTGAAACGTAACCTGTATCAGTGTTCATTTGCATGTGCTGTAGTCAAAAACATGCTTACGATGATGAGGAAGATGAAGTAGATGAAGTTATAGAAAGAATGCGCATCCATCACGTAGTACATAATCTCCACCCAGCCCTCCAGAGTGATGACCTGCACACAGCACCATAAACACCATCAGATCACAGCAAACACAAGAGCACAACAGTTTCATCAGTTCATATCAGTAAAGCATTCAGCACAGCCTCAGTCACAGTGTTCAACTCACCAGCACACAAGAACACTATCAGCAGAGCATCCACAGAGCATCAGCCCCGAGATTACTATGACTCATCATGACAGTCACCTACCAAATATCTGTCTGTCTGTCTGTAGGTCTGTCTGTTTGTGTACATGTCTGTCTGTCTGTCTGCAGGTCTGTCTGTTTATCTCTGTCTGTCTATGTCTGTCTGTCAATATGTCTTTCTATCTGTCTATATAAATGTTTGTCTGTCCATTCATCTGTCCATCTGTCGTCCATCCATCTGTCCATCCATCCATCTACCTGTCTATCTATCTATCTATCTATCTATCTATCTATCTATCTATCTATCTATAATCTATATCTATCTGTCTGTCTGTCTGTCTGTCTGTCTGTCTATATGTCTGTCTATTTATCTATCCCTCCATCTGTCTGTCGGTCTATGTCTGTCTGTCTGACTGTCTTTCTTTCTGTCTGTCTAACTATATGTCTCTCTGTCTGTCTATGCGTCTATTTGTCTGTCTATCGTTCTGTCGTTCTGCCTGTCTGTCTGTTTATATACATGCTTGTCTGTCTATTCATCTGTCCATCCATCCATCTGCCTGTCTATCTATCTATCTATCTATCTATCTATCTATCTATCTATCTATCTATCTGTCTTGTCTGTCTATCTATCCATCCATTCATCCAGTTGCCCACCTTATTAAGGTGAAAACAAACGGAGTGTCTAAACCAATCCAATGTGGATGTGGGGAGAACTCAGTGCAAGCGGGAAAAACCAATACTTACTGTAAGGAAGATTCTGTTAGCTAATTCTGTTAGCTAATAATAGCATTTTGCTTACTTATTTTGTGTACTTGAG
The DNA here is from genome assembly GCA_034552555.1 of Semaprochilodus insignis. Lineage (NCBI taxonomy): Eukaryota > Metazoa > Chordata > Actinopteri > Characiformes > Prochilodontidae > Semaprochilodus > Semaprochilodus insignis. Next base: position 22,207,389 of record CM067477.1, on the reverse strand, counting down.
GATTTAGGGTGAGTTTTAGGGGTCTTTTAGGTCTTTGTTATCAGCAAAAGTTTAACAGGTTGTTATATCCTTCATACACAAACACTTCGGACCCTGTGAGACTGCCAGACTCACTTCAAGCACTGCAAGCATGTACCTGAAATATGACTATCCAGGCATAGCCGATGTTGTCGAAGTTGATGGCACCTTTGTGCGGGTTGCTGTTGCCGGTGAAACAGCGGGTGTAGTACTGGTTCCAGTTGACACAGAGGCCCATGGCAGAGGTGCTGCCATTCACCAGCGGCTCGGCGCTCAGCCCGAGGGCGTGCCGGTGCAAGACATCCTCCTTATCCAAACAGCACTCCCTGCCCCCCTCCCGCCGCGTCGGCACGTCCGAGCATGACATAATGCCATTATCCTGTGCCAGGGAGCAGATAAAGGGCCGTTCGTCCTCCTCCTCTGGCTGGTAGTATGGAGTCGGCAGTGTAATGCCAGAGGGTCTAAGAGGAAAGGAAATAAAGGAGAGAAAATAGTTAACAGTTTACCCCCATCTTTAAAAGCATCCAATCAGACCGGACATGGTTGCTTCTTTACTTTTGCATTGGAGCTACAAGGCTAATGTAGCCTACGAGGCATTGTTAATGTTGCGTTGGAGCTACGAGGTGTCTTTAATTTTGCATTGGAGCTATGAGGCTAATGTAGGCTATGAGGCTTCCTTAGTTTTACATTGAGGCCACGAGGCTGATGTAGCCTAAGAGGCTGCTTTAGTTTAGAATTGGAGCTACGAGGCTGATGTAGCCTATGAGACCTCGTTAGTTTTGCATTGGAGCTATGAGGCTAATGTAGCCTATGAGGCTTCTTTAGTTTAGCGTTGGAGCTACAAGCTAAAAAGTAATGGAAGCTTATACTACAGAAGGAGCAGCAACGTGGAAAGCTCCAGTTCTCCTTGAGAGCCTATATACAGGTAGATATATACAGTTGTGAAAGCTTCAGGAGCTGGACTAAAGGCCTAGCATGCCAAATTGACCACTAATAGGAACAGGACAAGCAACCCGCCAATTATGTTGTCTGATGTGTGAACAATTGTGTGAGAACAAAATGTCACTCTAGGACATCTGGAGGTTCTAGATGTAGCACCCTGACTGTGAATAGGAGTGGAAGGCACACCAACACGTTTCGGTCAAATGTTAGCAATTGAAGACAGCGGTAGCTCTAAAGGCGACACTGTTATAAACTGAAGTATAATGTCAAGCTTCAAATATCCATGTTCAATCTATAGCAGTCAGGAAAGTCCATGTGAATTACTGCTTAGCACTAACATACTGGTTTGGAGGGGCGCTATCAGAAATTAGCGTCATTGTAGAGGTGACTGAGTTCTGAAGTTTAGCAGCTATTAGAAAGTGTTTTATTATAAAGTGTTAACGTGATAAGTTTTTCTTTGGGTCCTGCTGTCCAGTCTCTGTTCTACACTATTAGTCACTGTGTAATTTAGTCTCTAGAATCAAACCAGTTATTCTGTGATTATTAAGTGATGATAAATTACAACACAGGGAACCTCTGCTTTCCTTCTAACACATTTCCTTTCAGTCTGGAGCTGTCCTAAACTCAGCATGTGTGTGTGCGTGTAGGTCATTTCTCTGAGAGTGACCCAATGGGGGCAGCTTAGCCCTCAATCTCAGTGTTTTCCACACTGAAAACAGTCTTTTTCGATCAACCACTCTATCACACACACACACACACACACACACACACACAATACGGTAAATTGAATGGTATATACTCTGATAGCAAGCCCCCCTTCCTACCCCCTATCAACATCAACGGCTCTGGAGTCACTCAGGTTCTTGGGCACCATTATATCCAGAGACCTAAAGCATGATAGGAGCATGGTCTCTATATATATACACACATCAATCAGTCAATCAATTTGTCAGTCTGTTTCTGTCTATCTCTCTTTGTCTGTCTGTCTGTCTGTCTGTCTGTCTATCTGTGTATCAGTCAATCAATCAATCAATCAATCAATCTGTCTGTCTGTCCTTCTATCTGTCTGTTAAATCAGTGATTCAGTGATTGAGTCCATCCTCACATCCATAACCATTTGGTTCCTCCACCTCAGACAAATGAGCCAAACTTCAGTGCTGACCCCTCTCACTCTGGACATCACCTCTTCCAGACACGTCCTCCTGGTAGAAAACTCAGGACCATCAAAACCAGCCTGACCAGACATGCCAACAGCTTTTCCTTCAGAGCCGTAGCTCATTAACCACAGTGACAGACACTTTAAACCTGATCTGAATCTGCCTGCATTTCAGCACTACCTCTGTAACACAACACTTATTCCCACACAAATGTTCATCTACTCAGACCTGCATATGCATAAAATACCCATATATGTATAACCAGATATTCCGGCTCTATTCTTGTTCTTTATTCTGTTTATTGTATCCTAGTTAAATACTTGTTAACAGTCTGTGTGCTTGTCTGGTTTGTTCAGTACATTACGTGTTAGCGTGTTACATGTTAGTGACTCACCAAGACTAATTCCTCACATGTGGACTGTTTAGCAAAATAAAGACATTCTGATTCTGATTCAGATTCTGAGTATAGGGGCAGAGCTGGCGACCCACTAGTGCTTAGCTCAGTGTCCTCTGGGCGGCCCAGCGCTGGTTAAGCAGATTATTAGACAAAATGCCACTGCTCATTTCCCACTCCCAGTCCAATTCATTTCATTTTCGTTCTTTTCTTTCTCTTTCTTTCGCCTTTGTAAATTAGCTCTGTAAATCATTTCAGTATCAGCAACAACATTAATAACTAAACCAGTTTATATGTTCTTGTTTATTTCTGTTTGAGGGATTAAAAATAGTTAGACCTTGCGGGAAAATAATCTGGGTGTTACTACCACCTTAAACACACAGGGTGAGTCCTTTTTCAAGCAGTGGAGGCTCATTTTCTGGAGTACTGGAGCTCCATCCAATACCTTTGGGATGAGTTGGAGTGATCATGAGATTTAATTCACATTCATAATGCGGGTCTTCAGTAGCCTATATCAATGGACTGTCTGTGAAACCCAAACACAAAGACTCTTTACCTCCTCACAGTACACTTGGTGCCAGTCCCCTCAGTAGTGTAGGGTAAATTAAGGAAGCTTTCTCTTCGACCTTAAGGATTCTTTTAAAGCCCAAACAGATCGATAGCTGATCAGACTGCATCAGAGGGGCTGTTCATTTAGATAAGCTACTTAAACTAACTGAGCATACACAGTGAGGCTGCATGTGGTTTCTGACTTGTCCTTTATATTTGCAAAGACTAAACAGCTCCACTGACCGTATAGAAGCACAGACTGTAGGCCATCTGTTTCTCTGTATACTTTATTACCCTGTTCTTCAGTGGTCAGGACCCCCACAGGACCACCACAGAGCAGGTATTATGTGGGTGGTGGATCATTCTTAGCACTGCAGTGACACTGATATGGTGTTTGGATGTTAGTGTGTGTTGTGCTGGTAACATTTGGAAACACAGAAGTTCACAGTTGAGTCACATTATTATGACTAGCTGATATCCAGAGTAAACGCCATGTGCGGCACGGACAGCAGCTAGATGGGCTGGGAGTGACTCAGTAAGGTCCTGGTAGTTTGTCACAGGTATCTGGAGCCATGCTGACTGCAGTGCATCCCACAGCTGCTGGAGGGGGTGTGGGGGAGGAGCCATAGAGCGAACATGACGATCGAGGTGGTCCCAACTGGGTTCAAGTCTGGGGAAATAAGGGCCAGGGTAGCACTTGGAAGTCTTTTGAAGTCTTAGTCATGCTCTTCCAACCAATGTCGGATATTTCTTGCCATGTGACATTGTCTTGCTAAAAGATCCCATCCACCCCAGGGAACACAATCAGCATGTATGGGTATACGTGATCTACAAGGATGGATTCATACCCAAATCCGTTCAGAGTGCCTTCCACATGGATGAGTGGGCCCCGAGAATGCCACGAAAATGTGACTTCCTTTATGAGCTACATGTTGCCGCTGTCATAAGTAGGAAGTGGTCATAATAATGTGACACGAGCACTTTAAGAAAGCACTTTGCAGATTAAAGCTAGATGGCTAGCGTTACTACTAGGTAGCAGAATAGGCTGCTTCATCCGCAGCTATGCCACAATGAAAAAGGGTTCTCTATTGCATGCTTGGTATTGTAGTGTAGTACCGAATGCTGATCATTCAATGATAAGGTTAAGGGATGCAATGCTACACAAAATTACATAGCAGGACAAATAACTTACTAAATGCCATCTTTAGACTACCATGCTATTCCCGTTTTAAAAGGGCAAATTGAAATTCTTTAGGCCCAAATGTGGTTTCAGTGATTCCCATTTATTTCCTAGACTGTAATGGCCCACAGCAGTCTAATTCGTCCCGCCATAGTTTCATAATAAACCAGAAATATCTTTACACTTCGTATAATAACATAAGTTATGTTGTCTTTTGGCCCATTGCTTTGGCAAAGCATCTTTGACTACCAGCCAGCCCCCCTGCTGTACGCGGGCATGCTCACACATACACGCACTGACTTGACTGTCTTGTCACCTGGCTGCATCCAAGGCATGAATTTAACGTTGACTTTACAGCGTCCACTGCAGTTATCCACTAGTCATCTACCAGTCAGTGTTGTCAATGTAAGACAGCAAGTTGATAATGTCAATACAAGTCTTCACTGATAATTAACATTAATCTATCGTTAGCTTAGTTAGGGAATGTTAATGTCTTTGTGTCCGACTCTCATCTCCTTGCTTTGTGCTGTTGAATTTGAATGAATTTGCAGAGTCATATCGTAAGCTCACCTGTGACTGAAACCTAACCTAATAGCGTGTAATCCCTCCACGAGCACCAATAACAGCTGTGATTGGATTTAGCATGTACTGGACATGTTCAGACACTCTTACATCAAAGAATTGCACAGTTGGGACAGATTTGGTGGATGCCTTCCCTGGCACAATTCTGAGGAGAATTCCCTATAGACTGGGATTTTAGCCACTGCTAGTAGACCCGTATCACCGTACACTTCCATACACCTGCAGATTCAGCTACTTCCTTCACACTTTGGTCTTTGGCACGCCCAAATGCAGTCACTCCTTTTAGCCAATCGTTAACATCTGCTTTGGAGCCATTTTCCACACATGGAACGAGACATTCACCGCACTGTACCACCTCTTCTCAATCTACGGATCCCGTCACTCACACCCCGCAGGGATTCATAGCCCCATCATCCTCGTGCAGCACCATCTGCAGGAGCCTGAAGTTACTACCACCTTAAACACACAAGGTGACACATTTTTGTCCAGTCAGACTACCATTGCATGCTCTAACCAGAGCTGCTGTGATATTTCAGCCAGTTGTGAGATATCATTGTTAGGGTCTTTGACTCGGCCGATTATGTTGTGCACAAGATTAATGCCTTTAACTTAAGATATGCAACATTTTCTTTTGGAGGGAGTATACCCCCCAGACTACTCTAGAGGGTCAAAATGAGGTCCACCAGCCATAGTCTATCAAAATCCTGTTGGAAACATGTTTGAAAGTGTTAAATGCTGATTGTGTTGATATCACAACAGGGGGGATCAAATGTGTAGTTTTCCACTTTAATCCCAATTTAGCACTAGTCACTAATACTGACACAAAGACTTATTGTTATCCTTAAAACAAACCTCATGAGACATTAATATGGTCAGTTGAATATGTGAAGTTCATACTCAAACATTAGAAAAATGCTGGGTGTCCCACAATCCCACAGTGTGCCTTTAAACAAACACTGAATGGCTGAATGACACTGGGGCCCATACGATAAACTAAACCAACTCATCACGCGCACTCCAAACACACTTTCTCGAATTTCACTCCTAAATGTCACTCTTTATTAACAAATCAAGCAGGTGATAAGCCAGAGCAAAGGTGCAGAGAGTACCTGTTCTGAAAAAACAAACAGAGCCAAACGACAGAGAAAGAGAAGAGGGGGAGCTGAAGAGAGAGAAAGCGAGAGTGAGACAGACAGAAAGAGTACGCTCGTCATCAAAAGAACAGTAGCACAAACAGCTGCACCCAAAAGGAATCAACTGACAGGAATGAAACTTGGTGGGTAGGTTTGATATTGTGAGACATGCTAGTGATTAAATGTTTGACGCTCGACCGCACATGTCAAGTACGCAAGGATGAGTCTTATCTCTGTACCTGACTGACCCAACAGCCACGATTGTAGGCATTCAGTGAGCAGTGATGTCCTCCATGAGTCATCCTGTTAATGCAGCACCATTGGCAAACGGCTGCACCACGCAGGACTACTTGCACGCAGACGGTTACGAAGACTGTCCTTAACACCACCTCAACGTCACCAAAGATTGCAATGGTGTCGTGCCAAACTGTCATGGAGTGACTCAGAATGGCAGCGGGTCATCTTCAGTGATGAGTCCCGCTTTTGTCTTGGTGGAGACGACCAATGAATCCGTGTGTGGGGGCACCGTGGTCAGAACCAAGATGAATGTTTTTTTTGTCACACGTCACACATCCAGAAGGCCTGGTGTCACTCCACCTCCACCCCTGCTGCACCATCTGCAGGAACTGTGGGAGAGTAGTCAAGCTGCATGGGATGGATTATCACAGGACACCATTAGGAACATCTACAACTCCATGCCGAGACGTCTGGCATGTTGGGTTAGCAAACACGGAGGCCCAACACCATACTGAGAAGATACACTACTTCTGTATGTGTAGCTCAATAAATATTGATCATATCAGTCTAAATTTATCATCATTTATTATTCCTGGTAACCTTTATCTTCCTTCACAACAGCACTGCAATCCCACACTTCCTTCTGGGGGCAGCTATTCTTTTAAAGATGAGTGTATGTTGCCATGAGTTATCAGTATCAACCTGTGTTGCATCTCTTGTAATATGCCATGCAGGTTTATGTGCTCTGTGTCTACTTCAGTACAATGTAGGGTTACATGCTAATCCCTGCATCTGCATGACCTCAAGATTCGTATAAAAGCCTTTCATAGAGCTCATACTGATATGTACAAGGGTAACATGTAGACCTGATGCCTGTACCATCATTAAGGGCAGCAGCAATTACAGGCAGTAATTGTCCCATTAGCAGTGTAAGGCTTATGACTGCCTCTGTACTGTATGTGGCTAACAATTACAGTCTACAGTGTAGAAACAAATAACTGCGCCATATAGTCAATATCAAAGCTTAATAAGAATAACAAGCTTAATAATTGTAGGATTAATTATTACTTAAGTTTGTAACTGTACTACTGGCAATTATTAAAGCTGGTTATAAAAATGCAGAAATGCAGTGTGTAGGCCTACAGTAAATAAAAGCACCAGTGCAGCAAGCAAAACTACAGATTGTACCGTTACAAATCATTAAAGCAAATAATTATACCATTAGCAATTGCTAAAGCTAAAAATCCTACCAGGGAGGCATATAAAACTAACAACTGTATATAAGCCATTTTTAAAGTACATAAGCTAAAGCTAATGATTGTAACAGTGCCAGATGTGAAGCTAACAGTTGTACCATTACCAATTATCAAAGCTTAAAATGTTACCAGGGTCACATATAAAGCTATATGAGCTAAAGCTAATGGTTGTACCTGTGCTGGATGTTAAGCTGACAACTTTAATATTAGCAGTATTCAAAGCTAAAAATTGTACCAGAACCACAAATAAAACTATATGAGCTAAAGCTAATGACTGTACCAGTACTGAATGTGTATATTTGTATATTTGTACCATTAGCAATTGTACCAGGGTCACACATAAAGCTACATACCCCAAAGCAATGACTGTAGCAGTGCTAAATGTAAAGCTAACAGCTGTACCATTAGCAAATTATCAAAGCTAAGACTTGTACCAGGGTTGCAAATAAAGCCATATGAGCTAAAACTAGTGATTGTACCAGTGATGCATGCAAAGCTAATAACTGTACCAGTGATGGATATAAAGCTAGTAATTGCACCATTGGCAATTAAAGGAAAAAAAACTGTACCAGAGTCACATATAAAGCTATAAGCTAAAGCTAATGATTGTACCAGTGCTTTATGTGAAGCTAATGACTGTACAATATATAGTTATTGTATTATTAGCAATCACTAAGGCTAATAACTGTATTAGGGCTGTAAGAAGGTAAAAATTGTACCAACACAGTTAAAACTATATAAGCTAATGACTGTACCAGTGCTGGATGTGAAGCTCACAACTATTCCACTAGCAATTATTAAGGCTAAAAAGAGTACCAGGACTGCACACAAAGCTCTATGAGCTAAAGCTAATGATTTTACCAGTGATGGATGTGAAGCTAATAACTGTACAAGTGATGGATGTGAAGCTAATACCTGTACCATTAGCTGTACTATTAGCAATCACTAAAGCTAATAATTGTATTAGGGCAGCATGAAGATAAAGGCTTGTACCAGAACATGAGCTAATGACTGCATCTGTGCTGGGTGTCAAGCTAATAACTGTACCAACGCAGAAACCAGCATGAAATGCTTATACAGTCAAGCTGTTAACAGGCAAATAACTTTACCTGTGCGGTGTGCAAAGCCAATAAATAGGTGATACGCGTACAGTTTATGATTGTATCTGTGCTCGGTGTAAAGCTAATAATTTTACCTGTGTGGTGTGTAGGAGCATGCAGAGCATAACACTGTGTAGCAAAAGCCAGTATGACACCTGGCAAACACCCGCCGAGAGCCAAAACGCTACTATGCTCTTAATAACACACCACACGGCTAGAGATAATTGACCTGTCAGAGTGACTGACAGCAGCAGTATGCGTGTGCGTGAGCGACAAAGGAAGCTGGCAATGAGGATGTGCTCTAGAATGAATAAAACTCAAACAGGGTGAAAAATGAATTATTGTAGAAGAAAAGAGAAAGAACACAGCAAAAAAAGACAAAGAAGAACTGACTCTCTTGTGGGAGAGCTTGGAGAACAGACGGGTGTATAAATATGCGAAAAAATGGAGAAATCAAAACAACACCTCTCCATACATTTAGGATTCATCTAACCCCTGTCGCACATGCTCTCGTCCGCACACGCTCCATAAGTGCTTTCAAATCCAGTCTCTCCAAAGACAGAGGCGGCCAGGCGGCTGTTGGCACGGTAACCCCTGGCTCATGAATACGGACGCCAAACAGTTTTTAATCAACCGCAGCCATCGACTGGGTGGAACCACATTTGCATTTGAAATGGGAGCTGGAGAGTAAAACCGGAGAGATTTGAAGCGAAGGACAAAAGTGACAGGGAAATGGCTTATTGTATAGGCAAACGTTAGAGCTCATTTTAAAGTAATGACATGGTCACGCTGCTAAGTATGGGGTCAAAAGGAAAAGCTCTTTCACCAAGCCAGAGCCAAGAACAAGCGGGAATTAAACACCCAGCAAACCGGAATCCGCGAGTTCCTTTTAATGAGGTTGATCTTGTTTGTGCAGGCAAAGAGTAAAAATTACCAACAAATGACTCTGATATATTTCACTGTATTTCCCACCTCTCCATGTTAACTGTGCGGTCCTAATCTTGGAAAACACTTCCGTGAGCATTACCTAAACCAGTCATAAGTCTGACACCTCTTGCTCCGCCCACACAAAACAGCTTCAGAGTCAGAGAAACTTAGCAAGCTAAAGATAACCAGCCTAAGCAAAATCTCCCAAGCTAGACCTCCTGTCTGTACATGCCTGTTCACCTGTTCATCCATCACCAACACTGTTCCTTAATCCGTTCATTCCTTTATCCACACACCGGCACAGTTAATATAACAAGCTGCATTAATGATAACAAGATGCCTATTAGCCACACACACTCAGTTCTCAGATAGAACTGATCAGTGTTTTATCATTTATCTAAGCTTATCACTTAGATAAAACTAGGTTTAAAAAAAAACTAGGATTTAATACAAAAAGGGGAATCCAAAAACAGAGCCAAAATACAGTCCAGGGTCACAACCAGAGTGCAGCAAACGGTCATTCACAGTTTGCTGGATGTTTAATATAAAACTCCAGTTTAATATCATTTTTAATGTTTCACTCTCATGGAGTCCAATTAGCATCTGTAAAAATTGACTACTCGTGATTACATAATAGGAAATGACAGTTTTTTATTTTGTTTTACAATTTATTTCAATTATTAACATGTCAATAGAGACATTCAGAGTGGGTTTGGTATGAAACGTTCCATTCTAGAGAAGCTGACGGAGTCAGAACTGTTCACAGTGGTGGTGAATGGAACCAGACGTCCACCTCTAAAAGCTCCCTATTACAGGAAATGGCTAGGAATACGCTGTCTGATATCTGAGACGCTGTTTATGATAGTTTCGGCCTTAAACTCCATTCATGGTGGAGGGAAACATTTATTATTTATTATTTTAAGGTTTTCCCCTATTTTCCCATCATCAACTTTCCATATAAACTCAGAAGACACGTATAGCTTCACCGGTGTGTTTTGACCCACTCTCAATCTCTCTATTTACACCTCACACCAAACCCACTCTCAATCACTCTGTTTACGCCTCACACCAAACCCGCTCTCAATCACTCTGTTACACCTCACACCAAACCCGCTCTCGATCACTCTGTTTACACCTCACGCCAAACCTGCTCTTGATCACTCTGTTTACACCTCACACCAAACCCACTCTCAATCACTCTGTTTACACCTGACAGCAAACCCATTCTTAATCACTCTGTTTACATCTCAAATACAGAATTATGCTTAAACACTGGAAACAAAACAAGGGAATTCCTCTTTATTAGCTTCACCTGATTTGGAATTCAGGTTTCAAGATGGCTGCTGCTATTGTTTGTAGCTATATGATCAACAACTGTTCATATTTACAGATAACAGTGTGTTGTAAGCAAGTCTAATGGAAATTGCTCAACAACTTGATGTGTTTTGATGCAAGGGATGATTTAGACATGCAGTTGCACCATGCTAATTGGTAGGGAATGACCTTGCATTACTTGTTAGCATTGTAGATCCAGTGCACATCTTCATGAAGTACACATCAGACACCAAACATGTCTTGGTTGATTGACATCATTTGAAATAAGGAAGTACTGTGTTAAGTGATGCAGTATGTTTCCCTGTGTAACTATTGCTGTATAGCATCTTCCCCACGTCTCGTTCTCTTTGTACTCACAGTGTGAAGTTTTCTTCAGGATAGCAGCGGTTGCGCAGCAGGCCCGCCCACAGCTGCACGCCGATGATGCCGAAGATGAAGAAGACGAAGAAGCAGAGCAGGAGAACGTTCCCCAGCATGGGTAGAGTGTCCAAGAGCAGGTTCACCAGGATCCTCATACCTACACAAACACAGGGCAGCTTTAGGCATCTTCGGAGAAGGCCTAAAGATTTCGGAACACTACAAAACACATATGTGTAGTTCATTTTCATTCAGTAGAATCATCGTTTTTGGTGTATTGAGCTCCTGCAAGTATCATTTTATAAGCTGGTGGGTTTGGTTGAAAACAAAACCCTTCAAAACCCTTAAAACACCCAAGCGAAACTTATCCAATCAATATTTCTATCTATGTGATATCAAGATGAACACAGCCCCTGGTTAGGAGTTCTGTGATGGAAAATTGTGCCACCGTAAGCGACAAAAGTCCGCAAGCCTCAACAGTAGGTGGAATGGTCCCTCAAGAGTTTATCCCAACTTTTAGCCCAATGTTTATTCCTTCCCCGGCAGCAGTGCAATAAACCGGATGTTGATTTTGTTGGGAGAGATGCACACTAAACCTGATGTTGTTGAATTCCAGACAAACCCAGTGTTATACACAAAAATAAAAGAGCACGTCAATCAAAGACACACAATCCTGTCTTTCATTCATTCATTCATTCATTCATTTATCTTCTAAGCTGCTTATCCTTGTGGGTCCCAGGGGATGCTGGAGCTATCCCAGAGCAGAAGGCAGGAAACACCCTGGACAGGCCACCAGTCCATCACAGGGCAGATACAGACACACACACACACACACACACACACACACCTAGAGGGGCAATTTAGCACCTCCAGTTCACCTGACTGCATGCCTTTGGACTGTGGGAGGAAGCCGGAGCACCTAGAGGAAACCCACACAGACACGAGTAGCCCTCTACGACCCTGGATCTTGAGATGGTTCCGTTCAGGCTTCCTAGAACCTTGGGGCTATTCAGGGAACCAGCCTGTGTTTGGATCGTCACCAGCCCACTGGGGGGCACCATTGAGGATTCTCTTTCCTCAACAACTGATACCCCAACAGAAAGCTGATATATATAAACAAACGAACTCTTAAATCTTGCATCTTGAATATTTAATGCTTGAACTGAAGACTTCGCTGTAATAATTATGTCACATCCCTGGAGTGTTGTTGACACTTGTTTTTCCTAATTTTAAGTCCTATTTTCCATATTTTTATTTGCTTGTCAGTAAGTAGTACTAGTGGTGATGGTGAAGCAGGCAGATCTTGTCAAGGTTGAGCAGTGACAACCTCCAGACTCTCTGATGATAGTGAAAAGTCAAGCTTGCGAGATGAGAGAAGTCCTGGGCATATCGGGGATGTGTGTGTGTGTATGTCTGTGTGTGAGAAGCTCTACCGGGGCTGAATGAAGGGTGTGTGTCTGTGCTGATTGGAGAAGTGCAGTATATGATTACCTCTCTGTGTGTGTTTATGTCAGCTGTGTGGCTATGGAGGAGGGGGCCTGAGGGAAGGAGGAGGGGGGGCGTAGTCAGTCTAGTTTGGAAGCCAGCCCCCCTCCTGCCCCCCAAAAGGTTTCTGACTGCTCAAGAGAAAAAAGGCCTTCAAATTTGATGGACATGGCACAAACTCTATAGCACATGGTGAATCTGAAGGTGCAGAGTTTATCCACCTTAAATCAGCCCAAGCTTTCCATTCATCATCACCAATTTCCAGCATCTGTGATCACCATGGCAACGTTTACATGGCTGCATGCCAACACTGCAATATGGCTTTTTTTCCAGCGGCAACATGTAACATAAACACAAAGCCAAAAACACACATTACGCTATATGGGCCACGCTCCCGAATTAGTGTGAACTGCAGTTCTACAGTTAAAGAGCTACTTTACACTAAACCCTAACCCTTACATTCATACTAAACCCTAAACCCTACATTTACACTAAACCCATAACCCCTATGTTTACACTAAACCGTAACCCCAACATTTACTCTAAACCCTAACACCTATATTTACACAAAATATATACATTTTACACTAAACCATAACCCCTAAACCTGCACTAAACCCTAACTCCTATATATCCACCTGTATATTCACACTAAAACCTAACCCCTACATTTACATTAAACCCCTAACCCCTATGTTTACACTAAACCCTAACCCCTACATTTACACTAAACCCTAACCCCTACATTTACACTAAACCCTTACCTCTATACTTACACTAAATCTCTAATCCCTACATATCCACTAAACCCTAACCTACACATTTACACTAAACAATAACCCTATATTTACACTAAACAATAACCCCTATATTTACACTAAACCAAAACCCCTATATTTACACTAAACCCTAACCCCTACATTTATACTAACCCCTAACCCTTACATTTATACTAAACCCTAACCCCTACATTTATACTAAACCCTAACCATTATATTTACACTAAACCCTAACCCCACATTCATACTACATCCTATATTCACACTGAACCCTAACCCCTACATTTATGTCCCTACATTTATACTAAACCCTAACCCCTACATTTACACTAAACCCCTAACCCCTACATTTACACTTAACCCTTAACCCCTATGTTTACACTAAACCGAAACCCCTGAACTTACACTAAACCCTAACCCCTAAATTTACACTAAACCCTAACCTGTACATTTACACTAAACCCTAACCCCTACATTTACACCAAACCCTAACCTCTACATTTACACTAAACCCCTAACCCCTACATTTACACTAAACCTAAACCCCTGAACTTACACTAAACCCTAACCCCTAAATTAACACTAAACCCTAACCTCTACATTTACACTAAACCCTAACCCCTACATTTACACTAAACCCTAACCTCTACATTTACACTAAACCCCTAACCCCTACATATCCACTAAACCCTAAACTATACATTTACACTAAACCATAAGCCCTATATTTACACTAAACCAAAACCCCTACATTTACACTAAACCCTAACCCCTACATTCATACTAAACCCTAACCCCTACATTTACACTAAACCCTAACCCCTACATATACACTAAACCCCAACCCCCTACATTTACACTAAGCCCTAACCCCTACATTTACACCAAGCTCTATCCCCTACATTTACACTAAACCCTAACCCCATACATTTACACTAAACCCTAACCCCCACATTTACACTAAACCCTAACCTCTACATTTACACTAAACCCTAACCCCTATATTTACACTAATCCCTAACCTTTAAATATAATAGGGGGGTGTGGAAGAGTCAAATGGAGTGGAAGGCAGGAGAGAGAGAAGGAAGAGAGAAATGGACGGGAAAGAGATAAAGAATGTGCTTGATTTTAGTTTTATGGAGTTTGGAGTTGCTATTTTTGATGTAATATATAAACGCAAATCCATAGGGCTGAAATAGTACAAAATATCCCCAATACTAGAACACTTGAAACCAACACCAGAAACAGTACTCAACAATTGCACAGACACTGTGCATTAACATCTGCAGAACATACCAAATATAAGTGTGATCACTGTGGAGAGTTAACTTAGATTCACTAGAAAATCAACATGTGGTTTGACTGGGCAGTTCAGACGTTTGCATATGACTTTATGTGTGCAGCTGTACTTTGTCATCCTTCTCCAAACGACTCAAATGAAAAAAGGAAAAACAAAGAATGATGGAAGAACGTAGGATTTAGCGCATCACGGATATGCCGCTTAAAATTTCAGCATCTCAAACTTTAAACACCTTCCTGTGTCCCCCGTGTCAGGAGTGTGTGGCGTGTGTGGTGGTAAATTGAAATGCAGCGCTGCACTGCAGGCAGCTCATTACAGGAGAACTGCATGTGGCGTAATTGGATGAGAGAGAGGAGGAGAGATAAGCACTGCTGCAAAGGGAGGAAGAGGAGGACAAGAGACAGAGGTAAAGAAGTAAAGAAGAAGGAGCTGCCACTACTGGACTGAGAATAGCCCAACTACCCATACTATCCAGTCAACTGCATCCTGTGGGCAGCGTCCTGTGACCACTGATGAAGGACTAGATGATGACCAACACTGCACTATGCAGCAGCAGATGAGCTATTGTCTCTGACTGTACATCTACAAGGTGGACCAGCAAGGGAGGAGTGTCTAATAGAGTGGGCAGTGAGTGGACACAGTGTTTAAACACTCCAGCAGCACTGCTGTGTCTGATACACTCACACATAGTACCTGCTCTGTGGTGGTCCTGTGGGGGTCCTGACCATTGAAGAACAGTGTAATAAAGTATACAGAGAAACAGATGGACTACAGTCTGGAACTGTACAACTACAGAGTGTCCTATATAGTCAGTGGAGCTGATACAGTGGACAGTGAGTGTAGATACAGGGAGGTGTACTTATAATAATAATAATAACTAATAAAGTGGTCAGTGAGTGTAGGTCTAAAGGTTTGTTGGAACCTGAACCTCCAGCGCTTCTCCTGAAATGAAGGTATTAACAGCCTCTAGTCTTGTGGGTAGGCCTTACACTAGAGGTTGGAACATAGCTGTGAGGACTTGATTGAGTATTAGTGAGGTCAGGTACTGATGTTGGATGATCAGCTCTGGTTCACTCCACCTCTTCCCAAAAGTATGGAGCTCCATCACTTCAGAGAAGACTGTTCCACTGCTCCACAGCCTAACGCTAGGGAGCTTTTTACTCCTCTAGCCCATGCTTGGTGGCTTGGAGACCTTGGCTCATGTATGGCCCATGCACAGCCCCTTCTATTGGTCACTGGTCTGCGACTCATGCCTCACCAGTGTTCCTCGCTATCCCCTCATCGGTTTTCATCTGCAGCAAAACCACACGCATGCTGATTCAATTAGCATTCATATTTCATGAGCTACAGTTTGCTGAAATATTGATAAAGACGGGCGCTTACAGAAGGACCGCAAATAAGGCAGCTGTGTTTGTGCGCAGGTGAGAAGGGTTGTGAATTATGGCTGGCGCTCGGAGAAAACAGTTTTGCAGACTAATTACGAGACGGTTTAATCTAGCTGCAGTTCAAGCTGTGACTCACAGGTAATGGCTTTCAAATCTGCTTTGATTCAGTCCCACTCAGCACCCACAAACACCTGCATGAGGTGGCATGTGGGTGCCAACGTGGAGGAGAAAGAATTGCACCCAAACTGCCTGTCGGAGGTTTCAGGGACAGCTTGTCTTCTTCTGAGGATTCTCCAGTTATTATCTGATTTTTCTGGTGCCTGCATGTTTTTCCTTGAGCTGCACTTTCGAGGAGCGTTCTAGTTATATTGCTCCCACGCTACAACACAAAAAGGAGAAAACAACTCCGGTAAAACAAAGCATGGAAATAATCCCAAACTATCTGCAGCACATGCTTCAAAACAAAGCCTAGAAATGACACCAGATTATATTCACCATGTGTTGTAAAAGGCACCATAGAAATAGCTCTAGATAATATTTGGCCATGCTTATAAACACATCATAGAAATAACCCCAGGGTGTATTAATTCTGTGCTCTAAAATCCATAGACATGATTCCAGATAATATCAGTCCTGTGGTATAAGATGAACCATAAAAATAAACCCACGGTAATATTAAATAATGTGATATAAAAATGAACTGTGGTAATAAACCCAGATTGTATTAAATAAAACGAAATCCTATTATATAAAATGCACCATGTAAGTAATCCAAAATAATATTATTTCTCTGCTAGAAAATGAAACATAGAAATGACCTCAGGTTATATTGAATAATGTGCTACAAAATGAAGTGTAGAAATAAACCCAGATTATATTAATCCCATGATATAAAATGCACCATTTAAATAACCTCAGATTATATTAATCCTAGGTAATGGTAATCTCATGCTATAAATTGCATAATTTAAATAATCCCAGATTAAACAACTGCTACAAAATGAATTTAGTAATAACTCCAGATTGCATTAATACCATGACATAAAATGCACCATATAGATAATCCCATATTATGTTAATCCTGGGTTATAAATAAAACATAGAAATAACCCCAGGTTTATTAAGTAACATGCTATAAAATGTAGAAACAAACACAGATTACATTAATCCAATGCTATAAAATGCATCATTTAAATAACCCCAGATTAATCACCTGCTACAAAATGCACCATTTAAATAATCCCAGTTTATATTACTGCCTTGATATAAAATGCACCATAGAAATAACCTCAGACAATATTAATTCCATTCTTCAAAAATAATAAACCATAGACCAACCCCAGGTTACATTGATTATGTGTTGTAAAATTATATATATGAATAATCCTAGATTATATTAATCCCACATGATAAAGCATATCATAGAAATAACCACAGGCTATTTTCCATCTCGTACTATAAAATGTACCATAGAAATAAACCCAGATTATATTAATCACATGCTGCAAAAACAGGCCCAATTAACCCAAAACTTAACCCGAACTACTACTAACCTTACCTTAGCCTTAAAACATGCCTCCACCTTAACGTTTAAGGACAATGTGAGTGTACAAACAGGGTTTGGTTCTAACATGTGACCCTAAACCTGGTACACACACACACACACACACACACACACACACACACACACTATAGGACTTACTGGGCACTCTGTTGATGGCTTTGAGTGGCCTGAGCACACGCACTGTTCTGATGGCGGAGAGGTTGATGTTCTGGAGATCAAGGGAGTATTCTACCATCCTGAGAAAGAGAGAGAGAGAGAGAGAGAGAGAGAGAGAGAGATAGAGATAGAGCAAAAAAAGAGAAAATACATAAGCAAACCATGCTACCACACAGCACAAGTCTTGACTCTTTTCCTGTGATCTCTATTTACGGTCATGTTTAAGGGTGTCTCTAATGCGTTTATTTGTTTATTCATGTTTTATATACATATTTATGTGCAGCAGCGGATTTGTAATTGCTTAGGAAATTGGCCTCGGACAGCAGCCCCACTCCTCCGGTGCCTGCTTACTGTGCTCATCCATTTTCTCCGCAGGTGAGGCGCAGATCCACTACAGAGAGGCTTCACATTAATCTCATACATAAAACAAAACACCTCACACCTGGAGAGAACACGACAGTTCTGAGCCAGACCCAAAACCCACTGCTCTCCATCATCACTACAGTCTGTGGGTGTGTGTGTCTGTGTGTCTGTGTGTCTGTGTGTGTGCTTGTGTGTGTGTGTGTGTCTCTCCTCAGTGCACAAAACAAATGCTATTACAAAACAGCAATTCCATTTACTCCAATCTCTGCACACCTGATTGCTACAGTAGAGTCTAACCTGTTTAACACTTCTTTAAACTGTCAAAATAACATCATTACTGTGGTCAGTTCGGCCTCTGCAGTGACCCCTCTGGTTGCTGTAGGTGCAACATAGATCAGAACTGGAGTACGGAGCTATTTCACAATAGGCAAATCAGTCAATTCGACATAACCGGCTGCGGCAAAGACCTTAACAATGATGTGTCAGGCTTAAATATCACAGTAGCTCTGGTTAGAGCCTCCTTGCATGTTTGTGGTGGTAGTAACTTCAGGCTCCTGCAGATGCTCCTGCTGATGATGGGGCTATAAATACCTGCGTGGTGTGAGTGACGGGATCCATAGATTGGGAAGAGGTGGTAAAGTGCAGTGAATGTCTCGTTCCATGTGTGGAAAATGGCTCCAAAGCAGATGTTAATGTTTGGCTAAAAGGAGTGACTGCATTTGGGCGTGCCAAAGACAATAGTGTGAAGGAAGTAGCTGAATCTGCAGGTTTATGGAAGCATACAGCCTCTAAAGGCTAAAATCCCAGTCTACAGGGAATTCTCCTTAGAATTGTGCCAGGGAAGGCATCCACCAAATCTGGACCAACTGACCAATTCTTTGATGTAAGAGTGTCTGAACATTGATGTGGCCTACATCCAGAAACTTGTCCAGTACATGCCAAATCCAATCACAGCTGTTATTGGTGCTCGTGGAGGTGTTACACACTATTAGGTAGGTTTCAGTCACAGGGGACTTTTTTTTGTCCAGTGAGCTTTTATTGTATGTAGTTTTACATTAAAACTGAATATGCTGTATGTTTTAAAGTGCTATTGCAATATTGTTACAGTAATATTGACAGGAGACATAGCACCAGGTTAGTATTATCAGAGATTAATATTACATACTGTATGTATGTACATACTAGTAAAATACATCTGCCATCTTACAGTAGTCACTGGTTTCACTGGTAACAGTGTCTGGGGGTTCTTTCAGGTCTGTTTCTCAGTGATATTCTCATAGCCCTCTTCCACCAAGGTGGAAAAGGTTCCATTCTGGTTCATTCACCTAATTTTGAACCGCTTGACGCGTTTCCACCAAAAATTAAATATGTTTGTAACCCGAAACATTTGTTCCCAGCTGAAACCAAAGAATAGTAGGTTCCTCAGCATGAACCGTGACAACATCTCTAGGGGTATCTGTTGTTGAGGAAAGAGAAGGCAGCAATGGTGCCAACCAGTGGTCTGCTGAAGAACCTCTTCTAGGTCTTCTTATCTCCAGTAGTTGATCAGTGCTTGCTTTCTGGATATAAACAAACATCTGGAATAACAGCATAAATGCTCAGATGTAATCTATACGCTCCGTCATCTTGGTACTACTGTTCACTACCGCTGTGCAGCACCCTCTGTTGACGCTGATGCTGTATCCTTTGGTTCCAGTAACAACTGGTGCAACAGCAGGCTGGTTCCCTGAAGCACCAAGGTTCTAAAAAGCTTGAATAGAACCAGTTGAAGAACCAGGGTTCTTGTGGTCATAAATGCCATCAAATACTATAATTAATATGAAATATCTATATGTAATATTATGCTGCTTTTATGCTTGTTTGCTATCCGGTATGGACCAAAGGAGAATGGGTTCCTTGAGGTCTTGAGGTTTCTTCCTCTACTGAGGAAGTTATTCCTGCCACTGTCATCCTTGGCTTGCTCATTAGGGGGGTTGTAAAAGAACGAATCATCCAGTTCAGAATTTTCTGTTGTGGCTCTTTTGAAAACGGTGGAAATTAAGTTTGCCATAGTCCCTATAATACAAATGTGTAAAAGCAGCATTAGACCAAAAGGACTGGCATACTCCTGGACCTGGATACTCTGTAAAGCTGCTTTGTGGGAACATCTGTTGTAAAAGGTGCATATGAATAAATTCTGACTCGACCTGACCTGACGATGTTTCCCAGAATTCAACATGAGTTGCTGTATGAACCTGTACAAGATATTCAAAGCATCCTACTGGCTTGTACTCAGGGCTTTACTGCAGAGACTACAGAAACTCAGTAGCAGCATCTGAACTTGTTGCTGTATTTGTGTCCATTTCAGGAATTGGATTTTAAACGGATCTGTTTCTGTAATGTGATCTTTGGGCTGATCTATACAAACATTAAACATTCAGTGGAGTGGGAGCACATTAGAAGATGTTGGAGGCTGTTATTAAACTCTCTCTCTCTCTCTCTCTCTCTCTCTCTCTCTCTCACTTCCATGTCCTTCATGAATATTTGAGAGGCTGTGGACAGACAAGACCTCCTCACAGGGCTGCTCTGAAGGTTCTCCCACTCTCGCTCCATCCTTCTCCTCCATTTCCATCTAACGTCTCTCTTCCAACCATCTCCAAACATACACTGCTCCTTCATTGCTTCATCCCTTTTGCTTCTTCTTCCATCCATTGCCTCTATTTCTTTTGCTACTTCTCCACATTTTCCCATTATTTCTTTTCCCTCTATTACTTTCCTTTCTTTTTCTGTTTCATCAGCAACATTGATTTCTTCATCATCTTCTCTTATTATTTCCTTTCTCTTGCGACAGACTGCCCTCTCTCTGCTTCAGCAGAGGCTCTAAGCTTTCCTCCTCTCTGCATCCCTCTTCCTTCGTTCAGAGGCCAGATTCATGAAATGTGGAAGTTTACCTTGTTAGTCTACATTCATAATTATATTCAGAAAGGAAAACATTTGAATATAGTGTTTTGGGATGTAAACTGAGCCATTCACAGTAGGTTTGGTGTGAGATGGTTCAGGTGTTCTGTACAGTGGTGTTAATGGGAACCAGGGGTCTCCATGTCTACAACACACATACAGACATTTTATTGACTATCTAAGACTTTGGTTACTGAAAGAAACCAAGTTTAGATAAACTGTCTTCAGAAAATGTAAGACCACATCATTGTTCAGGCACTCTTACATCAAAGAATTGCGCAGTTGGTCCAGATTTGGTGGATGTCTTCCCTGGCACAATGCCGAGGAGAATTCCCTGTAGACTTGGATTTTAGCCAGTGCTGGTAAACCTGTATGACCGTACGCTTCCATACACCTGCAGATTCAGCTGCTTCCTTCACACTATGGTCTTTGGCACACCCAAATGCAGTCACTCCTTTTAGCCAATCATTAACATCTGCTTTGGAGCCATTTCCACACATGGAACGAGACATTCCCTGCACTGTACCACCTCTTCTCAATCTACGGATCCCGTCACTCACACCCCGCAGGTATTTATAGCCCCATCATCCTCGTGCAGTGCCATCTTCAGAAGCTAGAAGGTACTACCAACCTTTAACACGCACAGGGAGTATTTTTTGTCCAATGAGCTAATAAAACTAGGTTTATCTGGAATTCAACAAGAAGTCATTTGGTGCCCATGTTTTCCAATAAATTCAACCGGTTTATCCCACCATTGCGGTTCATGGAAAAAGTTTGGAAAATTAAACTCCTGACAGAGCATTCTACTCACCACTGTGGTTTATGAAATATTGCCACCTATGATTACAGTAATTTCTGTTGTTCTGTTTTGAAAAAAGTGGAATATGTAGTTTGCCACCGTCCATATAATACACATGTAAATGCAGCAGTAGACCAAAGGAGCTGGCAAGGTAAGCCATCGGTCAAGCGTGTCCAAACTATTGACCGGTACACATAAACGCTAAGTGCTGGAAACAAGAGTCGTTCCCAGAAGCCAGGTCGACTGGGTTTAGATGCTTCAGAAATATCTGCAGCCATTTTCCCAGCGATGCAGAAATGTCATGCAGCCAATTGAAATGGCAAATAAAATGAGATGACCCCGAAGAACCGGCTCAGCCTCTCTCACACAAGAAACACTTTACACATACATTTTACAGGGAAATGGTGCCACAGAGACTTCACTGCACCTACAAGATCTACTTATGAAGTCTGTGAAGATAGTCGAGCACTCACAACCCCAGTGCTGCACCAGCATGCATCCTCACTACATACCCTCCTGAGATATTCAGATTTTCACAGTTTCTAGCAGGTTCAGCAGCCACTTTAACATGAGAAACATACTCGGTTTCTAAATCGGTCTTAGAGGCCATACAAGAGCCAATGGTCAGATGCAGTCATTTGTGCACAATGTGAAGAACAGATAAAAGGTTTAGCTGACTTCACAAGGTTGTTAGAAAGGTCAAACCTGATACTGGCTGATTAGATCTGGATTACAAACAAATCAAACTGATCTCAAAGTTGAAGATTCATTCTTCCATCCCAAAAACTTCGAAAGGAGCTCCATCACTCCAACCCATGCCAGAGGTGTTCAAGGGTGCCTCATGACTCCAACCCATCCCATAGGTGTTCAGCAGAGCTCCATAACTCCAACACATAATCAAATGTGGCACTCCAACCCATCCCAGAAGTGGTCACGGGTGCATCATTGCTTCATTACTCAAACATTTGGCACTCCACCTCATCACAAAGGTGTTTAATGGAGCTTCAACACTCCAAATCATCCATAAAAGTGTTCAATGCAGCTTCAGCATATCAACTCATCCCAAAGGTGTGGAGCTTGAGCATGTCAGCTCATTCTAAAGGTTTGCAATGGAGGTTCAGCATATCAACTCATCCCAAAAGTGTGGAGCTTGAGCATGTCAACTCATCCCAAAGGTGTGCAATGAAGGTTCAGCACTTCAACTCATCCCAAAGGTGTTCAATGGAGCGTCAGTACTTCAACTCATTACAAAGGCGTTTAGTGCAACATTTTAGGAACTGTGCTTTTCTTTGTGGGAACTGTATGGTTCTTTGATAATTGTGTGATTCCTCTTACGAAGCAATGTGGTTTTCCTTTAGGCATTGTGTGGTTCATCCTTTGGGAACTTCATCCATAAAAGTGTTCAGTGGAGCGTTAGCACATCAACTCATTGCAAGGGATGTCAACTTATCCCAAAGGTGTGCAATGGAGGTTCAGCATATCAACTCATCCCAAAGGTGTTTGATGGAACTTCAGCACTCCAACTAATCCCTAAAAGTGTTCAATGGAGCTTCAGTATGTCAACTCAGCCCAAAGGTATTTAATGGAGCTTCAGCACTCCAACTCTCTCCAGAGGCGTTCAATGGAGCCACATCACTCCAACGCAAACCAAAAATAGACAAGGGTGCCTCATCACTTGCGTTTCTGTGGAGATCACACAACTGCATATACTTGAACAGTCGTGTCAGAAAATCATGTTCCTTAAAAAGCTCAATTGTTTCATTTGAAGGGGCATCTGGATACATATGGACATGTCCTGCTTGTGAATGAGCCACCACCACCACAGCATGATCACAGCCTCTTCAGCAGACTAACCAGATGGGGTGATCTAAAGAAGCAACAGCACATGTAGGAATCTCAGTGAGAAGAAAAGGAATGGAACAGGGAGGGAAGAACATGATGTTCCAGAGTGAGAGAAAATGCAAACAAGACAGACAAAATAAACGGCTGACTTCTTTCCCCTCCCTGAATGACAGTAAAGCAGATTAAAAAGGTTCAGGAGAAAGATTTGATAAGAAACGAGGGATGATTTAACTGTGCAGTTGAGGGACAGAGGGAGTGAGAGAGAGAAAGAGAGAAGTAGAGGAAAAGAGAAAAGTTAGTGTCTCTGCTGTAACTCCACACAGCTGTTTCAATGCACATCAATCAGTGTGTGTGTTTGGCAGAGTAATTAGCGACCTGCTGGCGGGCAGCCTTTCTCTAATTGTTCTCTCCTTTATTTGCATCCTCTTTTCTCTGCTCTTCCTTCATCTCCCTCACTTTAATGTAGCAGAGCTGTCTGAGTGTAGGAAAGGTTGAGAGGACACACATACAGAAGTACACAAGAAGACGTACGCTGCTGAGGAGAGAACAGCAAAACAGAGGAGAAGAGAACATAAAGGATGGAGAGGAGATAATGGCGAGGGAAGAGAAAGGAGGTGCAGAGAAGTAAAGAGCAGACAAGAGAAGAGAAAAGGAAGAAGGGAAGACAAAGGAAGAGAATAGAGAAAAAGGAGAACAAAGGAAATACCAGAAACAAAAGAGAAGAGGAGAGGAGAAGACAGAAGAGAAGAGGAAAGGAGAGGATAGGATAGGATAGGAAATGAGAGGAGAAGAGCAGAGAAGATAAGAGAAGAAGAGAAGAGAAAAGAAGGGAAGATAAGAGAAGAGAGAATAAGAAGAGAAGAGAGGAGAAGGTAAAAGAAGATAATAGGAGAAGAGAAGAGAATAGAGGAGAAAAGAAAAGAAAAGAAGAGAAGAGGAAAGAAGAAGAGGAAAGAAGAATTGAAGAGAGAATATGAGAAGATAAAAGAAGAGAGGAGAAGACAAAAGAAGACAAGAAGAGTGAGAATAAGAAAAGAAAGGAGAAGAGGAAAGAAGAGAAGAGAATAAGAGAATTAGAGAAAAAGAGAAGTGAAGAGAAGAGAAGAAAAGAAGAGAAGAGAAGAAGAGGAAAGATGAAAGAAGAAGAGAAGAGACAAGAAGAGAAGAGAAGAGAAGAGAAGAGAAGAGAAGAGAAGAAGAG
>CM067477.1:22159703-22177504 GCA_034552555.1 Semaprochilodus insignis | reverse complement strand
GAGAAGAGAAGAGAAGAGAAAACAAAAGGAAAAGACAGGAGAAGAGAAGAGAAGAGAAGAGAAGAGAAGAGAGGAAAAGAGAAGAGAATAAGAAAGGAAAAGACAGGAACAGAAAAGAGAAGAGAATAAGGAAGGAACAGACAGGAGAAGAGGAGAGAAGAGAAGAGAAGAGAAGAGAAAACAAAAGGAAAAGACAGGAGAAGAGAAGAGAAGAGAAGAGAAGAGAAGAGAAGAGAAGAGAAGAGAAGAGAAGAGAAGAGAGTTTATTGGAACACAGCCCTGCATGTTTATTGGAACACAGCCCTGCATGTTTACTGGAACACAGCCCTGTGTGTAAAACAATAGATAGTAGTGCTGGCTCCTGCTAATGGACTCCTGCCACAGCTCCTACTGCACAAAGCAGCAGGCTTATCATTTGCTGCTCACACAAACACCCAGTCCCAACACAGGCAGGAGACTCAGGGTGTGTGTTTGAGTAGTGTGATACTGGAGCACTAACACTGTAATCTCTTCACTCATTTCCATTCACTCCCTTTACATTTTCACTCTTATCCCACACCTTTCCTCTCTCCTTCTCCTTCTGGCATCTGGAAAACTGAATACCTCCTCCTAGGAGAACCGTATTAATGACCTGCATTTACAACACTGATTTTACTAATAAGACATAGCAAACATGCATTCAGTAACTGTGTGGTTCTCCTTTAAGAGCTGCATTGTTCTCTGAGGTTGTCATGTAGGACCTGTTTTTCCTTCAGAATACGTCTGATTATCCTTTAGGAACTGTGCTTTTCTTTTTGGGAACTGTATGGTTCTTTGGTAATTGTGTGGTTCTTCTTTGGTAACAATGTGGTTTTCCTCAGGAATTCTCAATGAAGAAGTGTGTGGCAATCCTTTTGGAACTTCTTTCTGGAGCTGTGCAATCCTCCACAAATTCTTCCAGGTTTATGGAATTTTGATGGAAAGCCCTAATTTCTATTGTTTTCTGTCTGGATCTTTTTCCACGGCACATTCATCCATTCCTGATCCCACAACGACGTACTATAAATCACGAAAGTGAGGAAGAGAAACAGCAAGACAGAGCTGCCTTTGCCCCAGGAGGAAAGACAGTGAACTTATGGCTCACTGTCAGATCCCATCAGCCCACACATTCCCAGCCACCCCCAGCATGTCTAAATGAGCTTAATCATTCATTTAATCAGTGCTGCAGGGACGGGGAGGGGTAGGGTTATGACAGGGGAAGTTGAATGCAGTAGAGGTTACATGTGATACACATTATACAGGTATACATCCAGTATAGCATGGCAAAGTTGGTTTAAAGTCCTGATGGAGGTTTCATGCTGGGGTTCCTGCTCTAACCTGAACCTGCTTGTCCACTCTGGAGCCACCTTCATGTGTCATGCAGCCTTGGGCCCCAGAGATTCATCACATCACCATATCCTTCTTCATCTCCCGTCATAATAAACTGAGTTTCTTCTCCACCGTGGTCATGTACCGTCCTTTATGTGTTCCACCGTGCTCTATATCTACTATCATACTCTTTGGGGTTTGTTCCAGTTGAGTCTTGATTCTTCTCAGTGCTCCTTCCTCATGCATTTGGACAGTTTCTTCTTTTTAGTCTTGGTTCCTCAAAGTAGTTATTTCTTGTGGTCTTGGTGGTGGTGGGGGTGTCCATTTGATTTGTGGTACCTCTCAATGTCTTGGATCTTCCTAGTGACTTTCCCTCATGCTCTTAGGGAGTTTCTCCTTTTGTGCCTTAGTTCCTGTAGCAGCTAAATGGATGGAACAAGAGAGGGAGCAGCACGTGACCTTGGATCAGGAGTGCCCCCTTACCTTTGAGGTGCAGAGAGGGAGAGTTCTGACCATTCTCTTTGCTGGGACAGGAGGGCAGAGAGAGAGAGAGAGAGAGAGAGAGAGAGAGATGTGGGGATGGAGGGAGAGCCCCAGACCTTCTTGACACAGGGACTGGAGAGATAAGGAGGATGAGAGAGTGGCTCCTGCCCCTGGGCATGCCAAGGAGTGACTCTTTGCCAGCAGGTTCCAGAACATCTGCTGGCTTGCCACCTGCTGATCCTCCAACTGCTTCCAGCACTCTACAGAGTCCTGAATAAGAGTATGAGGCTCCCGCCAGGTGCAGGTGGATGAGGATCTGGAAGGTTTTGCCCTGAGATGTGAAAACTCCCTTGGCATGCCCATGCCCTTCTCCTGGGTTCGGCACCATGCCATGTGGTAAGCCAGAGACACTGGAGACACTGGAGGTTGGATGTGGTAAGCCAAAGACAATGGAGGTTGAGGAGACTAGTTGTATTTTCACTCTAAACACAAACAAAAATCCACAAAATCGCATAACTGTCACCTTTTCAGCCTCTGTCTGGACTAGAAGTCTTTCTTTCTTTCTTTCTTTCTTTTTCTTCTTTCTTTCTTTTCTTATCTCCTGTTGGTCTCTCTCCTCCCTCTCTCTTCCCTGTCTGCTCCTTTTATAGGCACCCAAGCTGTCCAAGCCAAAGCAGAATCAGCTGGCTCTCATTTAATTAAACACCTGAGCTGAGAGGGAAACCGAGCTCGCTGCTGTGCCTCCCTGTTGCTGCTCCCACTCCACAGCTCAGCCACCAGAGATTGTACATCAGGTGTGGTAATGTACATTGAACTTGCTGCAGAGCAGGAGGTAGGACTCTAGTGCCATCCTCACGCCTCTCGTGACTGACATCCTCCTCCTGCTGTCACTCGGGGCTGTTAGTGCTGTGCGAGATACAGCACTGCCTTTCCGCCCCCTCTTGCAGCTGTCGTCTGTACCCACGGGGTCAGACACCTCACACAGTTTCTGTCATAGCCCTTTTTTACCAATATGGAACGGGCTCTGTTCCCGGTTCACACACGTTATCACACAAGTTTGTTCCCAGCTGGATCCAAAGGATAGTAGGTTCCTCAGCCTGAACCGTTATGACATCTGTGGGTGTGTTGAGGAAAAAGAGGAAAGAGACGTCAACAATGGCGACACCCAGTGGTCTGCTGAGGAGCCTCTTCTACGTCTTCTTATCTCCAGTAGTTGATCCGTGCTTGCTTTCTGGATACTAACCAACATCAGGAATAACAGCACAAACACTTGCAGGTATTATATATGGTCCACCATCTTGTACATTGATGTCGTATCCCATGACGTTCCTTGGTTCCAGTAGAAACTAATGCAAACACAGGCTGGTTACTGGAATAGCATCAAGGTTCTAAGAAGCCTGAATGGAACCAGTTCTTTTGGTCGAAAAGGGCAAGCAGTGTTTCTTTCTCAAGCTGAAAGAGCTTTTCCATACGTTTTCAGCCTCTGCAATGCTGGACAAGGTGAACTGGGGCAATGTCTTATGAAGAAAGAGCCACACAAATAATCTTTAACTGTATTGAAAAACACTATACACCAGTGTGGGAGAATCACAAGGACACACGGCACAGAATTGACTATGTAGATGAGTCAGCGGTGACTTCAGTCCTGCAGGTAGGAAATCTGAGAAGAGCTCAGCACTCTTTCTCTGTGTCTAGACAAAGTAGCAACAGTTATTCTAATCACTTTCTTTGCCACCAGTCAAACCGGAGGGCCCAGGAAAGAGCTTGCTCTGAATTGGTCTTGACAAACAGCAGACCTCTTCCTGCCTGACTGATTGATTTGGAGAGGAACCATTCTGCTCTTGGAGATCCAGTCCTTTCTCTTGCACAGTTGATGCACAGCAGTGAGCAGTTTTTTATTTCTTAAACAACCATGTGGGAAGACATATCTCTTGGACATGGAAAATACGTTACTGTGTTTCACATTATTGTTCTGTATCAGACAAAGAAAACAACTGGAAGGAGAAGTTGGAATGACTGGAATTGGGTTTAGAACCACCGAGTGTATTATTAAGACATGGAAGGAGAGTGGGGAAGCATCTTTGGGGAACTTGTTTTCTCAAGAGTACAACTTCTTTTTCTTTTGATCCCAAGATAATAAGAGTTGTTTTCTCAAGATAACAACTTGTTTCCTGTACTCACAACATAACAAAAACTGCCTTCTGAAGAGCACAACTTATTTTTCTTGTGATCCCAAGATAAAAAGAGTTGTTTTCTCAAGATAATAACCTGTTTCCTGTACTCACAATATATGTTCTTGTGATCCCAAGATAATAACAGTTGTTCTCTCAAGATAACAACTTGTTTCCTGTACTCACAACATAACAAAGGCTGTTTTCTGAATAGCACATCTCTTCATGATATCTCATGATAATGAGTTGTTCTCTCGAGACTGCAACTTTACTTGAAAACACAAGAAAAACAAGTTGTGATCTTGAGAAAACAACTTTTGTTATCTTGAGGTTACATGACAGTTAATAAAGTAGATAACAGTCCAGAAATGCCTCTCTGGACTTTCTTAGCCATCTGACCAGTGTGATGTTTGCTTTTAAGGGTGTGTAATGTTCACACAAGAGACTTGAGTTGTATCTTGCTATGCCAGTATTGTGTCTCTAGCAGAGTTTGTAGCCTGCATGCTCGTACTCTGTTCCTGAGCTAACCGAACAGTAATGTGGTTGGGATCTATGATATTCTACTTCACCGCACAGAGGGCCTACTGCTTGTTTTACTGAGGAAGATGCTGCCACGTTACATGTGGGACACCCAAACCTTTGCTTTCGACTGTATGTTGGTGTGGATAGAGGAGAACTCGGCCCTTACCCTGCCATGACGATGAAGAAGTCCAGTCTGTTCCATGTATCGCCAAGGTAACAGCGACGGCCAAAGATCCCCAGAGCCACCATCTTCACCACCATCTCCAGTGCAAAGAAAATGTAGATGAAGGCATCGAACGCCTGGGAAAGAGGAGAAAGAAAGATTTCAGATAGGGCAGTGTTTTACAGCATTGTCACCAGGGCTCCCTAGGTGGTCCACATAAAGAACTCCACTGCAAGCTCTGTATCAGGTATGGTATAGTGTCTATTTAGGGTCATGTATATTAGACTGGTTGTACTGTATATAAGCTCACCAGCTGCCCTGTGACTGAAACGTACCTAACAGCGTGTAACACCTCCACCAGCACCAATAACAGCTGTGTTTGGATTTGGCATGTACTGGATATGTTTCTGGATGTAGGTCACATCAATGTTCAGACACTCTTACGTCAAAGAATTGATCAGTTGGTCCAGATTTGGTGGATGCCTTCCCTGGCACAATGCCGTGGAGAATTTCCTGTAGACTAAGATTTTATCCACTGCTGGTAGACCTGTATGGCAGTATGCTTCCATACACCTGCAGATTCAGCTACTTCCTTCACAGTATGGTCTTTGGCACACCCAAATGCAGTCACTCCTTTTAGCCAATCATTAACATCTGCTTTGGAGTCATTTTCCACACATGGAACGAGACATTCACTGCACTGTACCATCTCTTCTCAGTCTATGGATCCCGTCACTCACACCCTGCAGGTATTTATAATCATCCTCATGCAGTGCCATCTGCAGGAGCTTGAAGTTACTACCACCTTAAACACGCAAGGGGACTCATTTTTTGCCCAGTGAGCTTACCTTACATTACACAATCAGACCCTTGTATTATAATGTAGATATCTTTCATGTTTTTATCCTTCATATTTTGTCATGGCACTGTATGTACGATAATGTGTATATGTTATTTTGTTGCTCACCAAAGAAAAGCATGTTTTTACTTTACTACATCATTTGAGCTCAGCAGCTTCCTAAATCTGCTTGAGCCATATCTAAAAACACGGTACTTGTTATGATCCACCACCCACTTAATACCTGCTCTGTGGTGGTCCTGTGGGGGTCCCGACCATTGAAGAACAGGGTAATAAAATATACAGAGAAACAGATGGACTACAGTCTGGAACTACAGAACTACAGTGTCCTATATGGTCAGTGGAGCTGATCAGATGGATAAAAATGGTGTGTAGAACCTCAACCTGAAACTGACCGTTTTTACCTTGTTGGCCATATTAAGTGCCATTTATCATACACTCATCATCACAGGAACAGCTGCACCCAGAAGTGTGGGATTGCAGTGCTGTTGGGAAGGAAGATAAAGGTTACCAGGAACAATAAATGATGATAAATTTAGACTGATATGATCAATATTTATTGAGCTACACATACAGAAGTAGTGTATCTTCTCAGTATGGTGTCGGGCCGCCATGTTTGCTAACCCAACATGCCAGACGTCTCGGCATGGAGTTGTAGAGGTTCCTAATGATGTCCTGTGATAATCCATCCCATGCAGCTTGAATATTCTCACACAGTTCCTGGAGATGGTGCGGTAGGGGTGGAGGTGGAGTGACACCAGGCCTTCTGGACCTGTGAAGAGTGACAACAAACCGTTCCTCTTGGCACTGATCACGGTGCCTCCACACATGGATTCGTTGGTCGTCTCCACCAAGACAAAAGCAGGACTCGTCACTGAAGATGACCTGCTGCCATTCTGAGTCACTCCATGACAGTCTGGCACGACACCATTGCAGTTTTTGGTGATGGCTGACGTAGTGTTAAGGACAGTCGTCGTAACGGTCTGTGTGCATGTGGTCCTGTGTGGTGCAGTCGTCCCCCAATGGTTCTGGCACTAACAGGATGACTCATGGAGGACATCACTGTTCACTGAATGTCTGCAATCATGGCTGTTGGTTCAGTCAGGCACAACGATAAGGCCCGTCCTTGTTTATGTCTCACGATGTCTAACCTACCCACCATAAAAAAGATGTCTTGTTCAGTCTTTTAATCTTTTATTGTTAATTATTAAGAGAAACCTCTCCGCTAGCTCAGAGTTTCTGCCTGATATGTTATCTCCTCATTAACAGCCTTTTCAGAGAGCTTTAAAAAAGCAGCCAGCCTTATTAACATGTCTGTGCAGCATCCAACAGCTTTATCTACACCAGCATGATGCTGTGACCTTCGACTCAGTGCTGTCCAGTACATTGTTTCCTGAAGGCTCAATCTAAGGAAGACTGATAAGAGCTGAATTATCTCTTTATCAGCCCAGACGGGACGTGCACGTCAGATAAACAAACTTCACGAACACCCATGTCACAGGAGCATGCTGAGATAATAGTCCCTCTGCCATCATTCTGACAACTGACCACGGTGGTTAGCAGCCTTCAGGATCTGACATTAAAGTGGTAGTGTGGAGCTTCTAGCTACAACCTACTGAACTCCCACCCACCCCTCCCTTCCCAGAGAGCCTACAGTGGCCATCAGTTTTTCTGCTGTTGCCTCATTTTTGTGCTAAATAATAAGTTTGATCCTCCATTTGTCCAAAGTTGGGTTATCAAAACATTTGAATTATTCTAATTATAATTAATGATACAGCTTCTTGTACCAATTCCCCCATTCCACCTGTCAGTGCCGGAACATAAAGGGTGCTCCATTTAAGGTGGAATGGGAACATTCGCACAAGAAGCTGGCAAATAAGAAGCTGAATGTCAGTACCGGAACGTAAATGCTACTACATTTAAAGTGGAACGGATACATTCCAACAAGAAACTGGAGAATAAAAAACTGAATGTTAGTGCCAGAATGTAAATTCTGCTCCATTTAAGGTGGAACGGAAACATTGAAGCTGGCAACTAAGAAGCTGAATGTCAGTGATGAAATATAAATACTGCACAATTTAAGGATGAATGGGAACATTCCAACAAGATGCTTGTTAATAAGAAGCTGAATGTCAGTTGTGTTGCATCATTTAAGGTGGAACGCAATGTTCCGACAAGAAGCTGGCCAATAAGAAGCTGAATGTCAAAGTAAATGCTGCACCATTTAAGGTGGAATGGGAACTGGATTATGCAGAATATCTGAAGAAGTTCTCTTTTCACCTAACTATCACTTTAAGACGGTGACTGCAGTTTGAGTGGCTGATTACACGCAGACCACCATCACACTTGATCGCACGCTTTGTGGTGTGCATTGTTGTGCAGCCGAGGCATTTCAGCTCCTTATTGTGTTATTATTCCTGCGGAGATAATTACAAACATGTGAGGCGTGTATTGTTGGTACAGAAACACACCCACACACACGCTGCCATCGTCTTACTAACAGCTCCATTCTCAGCTACTGTTCAGCATGAGCGGCTGCATAAACAGAACAGAGAATTTATTTAGCTCAGTCTTTTTCAGTGGGGGTGAAAGAGCACAGGCCAATCAGGGCAGCCACCGTGCCTTCAGTGCACACATCAGAGATGCAGACTGGAGATGCCCAAACTGGCTTGTGCCTCAGCTCCATTTGACTATAACTCACACTTGCTTTATCTCAAAGTTGTCCTTAACTGATTTGCCTTGACGTGGATTCACCCTTGACTGTCTCGTGTCCCAACTCAGGATTCATCCTAAACTGATTCAGGTCTTGACTTGTACTCACAGGGCTGAGCTGGGCTTGCACAAACCGACTCACACCTTTCACTCAGACTCACTTATCTTGCCCAGTCTTTATGTGTGAGGAAGAGAGAGGACAGGCCAATCAAGGCAGATGCACACCAGAGATGCAGACCTGATTCAGTCTTACCCAAAGCGACTTGCAGCTTGACTCTGCCTTAACTGTAACTAACTTGCATTTTCACTCTGACTCAACCTTAACTGACTTGTGCCTCTTCTGATTCATCATTAACTGACACCTCCACCGAAATTCATCCCTAGCTTACTTGCACATCGACTTGCTCCTCTTTAACTGACTTGTGCTTTGACTTGGGCTCATCCATAACTGACTCATGACTTGATTCTAACTAATCCTTAACTGACTCACACCTGCACCCAGACTCGCCCATACTGACTCACAACTTGACTTGGACTTGCCTGTCTCTACTGAGATAGACCCTTAACTAACTCACGCATTGGCTCGGTCTCTCCTGAGCCGTGCCCTGACTTGGACTCATCCATAACTGACTTGTGTCTTGTTTCTAACTTGTTCTGTAACTGACTCAGACTCGCCCTTACTGACTCACATCTTCAGTCAAACTCGCCCCTTACTGACTCACACCTGGACTCAGATTCACCCACCTGACTCACATCTTCTTTAAGACTTGCCTTACTGAGTCACATCTCGATTCAGACTCACTTATATTGACTCATGCCTTGACTTGTACTTGTCATTAAATGACTCTCAACCGGGAATCTGCATTCAGACTTGCCCTCACTGACTCACTCCTTGACTTTGACTCACCTTTACCGACTCGCACTTTGGTCTAGACTCACCCTTACTAATTCTCACCTTGATCCAGACTCACCTTTACTAATTCACATCTTGATTCGGACTCGCCCTTACTGACTCACACCTGACCTTCCTAAATCGAACTCACAATTTGACTCAGACTCATCCATAATTGGCTCAACTAGTTCTATTCCACATTAGCAAGTCTGTGCGACTTTAGTCTGAGCCTGAGGCACTCTATGCATACGTAAGCACAGCGTCTGGTATCTGTTGTAAACTAAGCTGGCCACAACAATCTGGAATTTGTCGGGATGCTGACTGGTTATCCAGGCCTTATATGGATGTGCTTCCGTGCTGTGGGTTTTAGCAGTCTCAGCCGGCTCTGAATACCATGAGCCTTTTGGAGCCTTTCCTCAAATTCCTAATGTGGTTCTTCTACTTCTACAGCACAATACTGTGGTTGGTTCATTTGCATATGAGTCAAATAACACTTTCCCAACAAAGTTCCAGGAGACAGAACCAGAACCAGACAGCCAAAGAAAGAAAGAAAACAGAGCAAAGAGAAAGACCGAAAGGAAAAGAGAGAGAGAAATGGGAGAGAGAACCTAGAAGAGAGAAAGAGAGACAAAGGAGAGAGATAGTGATAGAGAGAGAGAGAAATGGAAGAGATAACAGTAAAAGGGAGAGAAAGAGATAGAGAGAGTGAGAGATAGAGACACAGAGAGAAAGTGTGAGAGAGACAGTGAGAGAAATGGGAAAGAGAACAGAGAAAGAGAGAGTGAGAGAAAGATAGAGAAATGGGAAAGAGAACAGAGAAAGAGAGAGAGAAAGGGGAGAGAGAAGGAAAGAGAGAGAGAGAAAGAGAGAGGGAGAGAGAGAGAAAGGGGAGAGAGAGCGAGACAGAAGGAAAGAGAGAGAGAGAAAGGGGAGAGAGAGCGAGACAGAAGGAAAG
The DNA here is from genome assembly GCA_034552555.1 of Semaprochilodus insignis. Taxonomy (NCBI): domain Eukaryota; kingdom Metazoa; phylum Chordata; class Actinopteri; order Characiformes; family Prochilodontidae; genus Semaprochilodus; species Semaprochilodus insignis. Next base: position 22,167,400 of record CM067477.1, on the reverse strand, counting down.
AGAGAGAGAGAAATAGAGAGAGAGAGAGAGACAGATAGGGTGCCATCCCACTCGGTTTCTCTTCTCTATTAGCATTCAATTCATGAATCAAAGGTGAGGAGAATAAACGGGGAATATGCAGAAACATCATAGAGACTCTGAGGCTGATTCATGTCTGTCTCTGAGCCTCAGACGGAGTCTATATTTAACCTCCAACATGTTTGCTTACTCAAACGGGCGGAGGCTGATCAGGAGCTCACAGCTTTCTCAATGACAACTGAAAGTCACTGAGGCTCCAACAGCAGCCGCACTGAACAGCAACAAGCTTCACTTTCATGACTCAAAAGAAAGAAAGCAATAAACAGGCCATAAAATTAGTAATATGAACATGGATTATTTAAATTTACTAGGAAAAAGTGCTGCATAATGTTCATATGATCCACACCATGATTCTGTCAGACTGTAATGCACTAAAGGAAATGTTGGGGGCGATATAACCCATATGGTCATTCTGACAGACTGTAATACACTACAGGAAGTGTAGGGGGCGATATGACCCACACAGTCATTCTGACAGACTGTAATACACTACAGGAAGTGTATGTGGCTTCTAATGTTTCTTTTAAAAAGTGCTTTATAATGTGTATCTGATCCACAAGTGTAAAGGCTGGCACTACGTCACTGGGGTTTGTGTAAGAAAGGTTGTACAGCCTGAGGAGGAAAAGCACAGAGATACAGGATGAGTCACCACCTGAGGAGTTCAGCTCAAGTCTTGTATTACTCCTGACCAGTCCATTCCCTCATAGCCTCCCGTATGAGCACCAGAGCGAATGCACTCATTAACACTTACTCATCCTGCTCTCACACAACAAACAGCAAAAATGCTATTGAATTTAATAAAGCATGAACGTTGTGGGGATTTGGAGACCTCTCTGGTGGTCGTATGCAGGCAGTTGGATGAATGTGATGATTGAAAGAGAATTCAGAGAGATCTCAGAGTAAACTGAGCTACAGTATTTAAGGTGATTCCTAGGGTGTTGTTAGGCATTTGTTATGGTATTCCAGGTGGATGCTAAGGTGTTGCTAGGCCACGTTATGGTGTCCCAGGTGGTTGGTAAGGGGTCGTTGGGCCATGTTGTGGTGTCACATGTATTGGCCAGGGTGTTGCTACGCAGTTGCTATGTTATTCCTAGTGGTTGCTAAAGTGTTGCTAGGTCATTGCTATGGTAATACAGGTAGATGCTAAGGTGTTGCTAGACCATTGCTATGGTATTCCATAGTAGTGGCTAAGATGAAGTTAGATCATTGCTATGCAATCCAAGGTGATTCCTAAGGTGTTGTTACGCAGCTGCTATGGTATTCCAGGTGGATGCTAAGGTGTTACTAGGCCATTGCTATGGTATTCCAAGTGGTTGCTAAGATAAAGTTAGACCATTGCTATGCAATCCAAGGTGATTCCTAAGATGTTGTTAGGCAGCTGCTATGATATTTCAAGTCGTTGAGCTATCGCTATCACTGTCACTGTCACTCTGCTTTTGAAGGTTTAGCACTCCTTAGTTCTACCAGCACTCTCTGATAGTCTTCTGTGAATGAGACATCAGCTAATCTCTCTTGAGGTCCTAAGGAGCTGTGGATTTGCTGACCTTTGGAATTACAGCCAGAACAGTGTGTAGAGCTGTTTGTGTTCTGTTGTGGTGAAAGGCATCACACTGAAAAACACAGTCTATTAGAGTTATTATTGTCATTCTGGAATAATATTTAAATATACACCCACCAGTCACTTTATTATGTATGCCTCCTTGTATCTACACTCAGTGTCCATGTAATCAGCTCCACTGACCATATAGGACACTCTGTAGTTGTACAGTTCCAGACTGTAGTCCATCTGTTTCTCTGTATACTTTATTACCCTGTTCTTCAATGGTCAGGACCCCCACAGGACCACCACAGAGCAGGTATTATGTGGGTGGTGGATCATTCTCAGCACTGTAGTGACACTGACATGGTGGTGGTGTGTTGGTGTGTGTTGTGCTGGTGTGAGTGGATCAGACACAGCAGTGCTGCTGGACACCTCAGTGTCACTGCTGGACTGAGATTCATCCACCAACTAGACCTATCCAGCCAACAGTGTCCTGTGGGCAGCGTCCTGTGCCGGGCAGCGTCCTGTGACCACTGATGAAGGACTAGAGGATAACCAACACTGCACTGTGCAGCAGCAGATGAGCTATCGTCTCTGACTGCACATCTACAAGGTGGACCAGCAAGGTAGGAGTGTCTAATAGAGTGGACAGTGAGTGGACACAGTGTTTAAACACTCCAGAAGCACTGCTGTGTCTGATACACTCACACCAGCACAACACACAGTCAGTGTCACAGTGGTCGTATGGGGGTCCTGATCATTGAAGAACAGGGTAATAAAGCATACAGAGAAACAGATGGACTACAGTCTTTTTATTGAGTTTTCCATTCCACCTTAAACATAGAGACATCCTGTAGAAATCTGTCCTGAGGTAGCACTAATACTCCTGCACAGTGCTTATTTATGAGAACTGCCTAATCGTATGGAATATAAATGAGATATGAAAGTGCTGCAGAGGCTGTGTTACATATGGCACAGTATAATGCAGTAAGTATTAGCATGACTGGGTTTACATGCATGCAATTAGTGTTTCACAGAGAGGCTGATTATATACGTCCTCACCCAACACCTTGGGTAAATGGCCTGTGCTGTCAAGACACTCCCTCACACTCTCACACCCACTTAATGAGCACGCCCCAGCGATCCGGACAGCCAGGCTACCATGAGAATCCTGCAGGATCATTATAGAAGTTTTAAAGGAACATTCCTTCACCATCTGTCATTCTAGTAAAGGCCATTCTTCATTCGGTCAACACGATCCTTACACAGTCTGTCTAACGCATCACAGAGACACTCATTAGAGAGATAGAGAGAGAAAGAGGGAGAGGGATAATGTAAAATGACAGAAGAAAGAGATATCTAAAGGAAAGCTAAAGATTTAGAGGGTGACTGTGCTGAAGAAAGTGGGTGAACGTAAGGTGAACGTCTAATAATGCATGGAGAGAAAGGACGGTGTAGGGCAGCAACAAGTCATCATACAGTTGCTGTCATTTCTTATTTCAACTTTGTAACCTCACTTTTTTCCTTTCCAGAATAAGTAGACGTTGTAATACCCCAGATACACTGTAATGCCCCTAGAAATGGGCTTATTACTACTTTATTAAGCAGTACCCACAGTGTACTTAGCATTTGTGCATCAGTGTACTAAAGCACTTTTTTATTTGTGGTGTCATTTAAAAGTTTGGCTTTAAAAGGTCAGTAGCAGGTAACTAACTCTTCAAGGCAAAAACTGCTTATTACTACTTTATTAAGCAGTAACTACAGTGTATTAATCATTTCCAAAAAACTTGATGTCCTTCATTAGCCAAATGTTCAGCCTTAACACACCAATAGCCTGTAACTACATCTTCAGAGGAATTTCTGCTTACTGAGCAGCTGCTTATTACTACTTCATTATACAGTAACTACAGAGTATTAAGCATTTCTAAAACTTTTAATTGTGGCATGTTTTAAAAGGCCTTGTTCAGCCCTATAGCAAGTAACTAAGCCTTCAAGGCAATAACTGCTTACAGAACAGATGGTTATTACAACTATATTAAGCAGTAACTACAGTGTTTCTAAACCACTCTTTTTGTGGTGTGGCCTTGCTCAACCTTACAAAGCCAGTTAGCATGTTACTAACTATTCTAGGCAAAAGCTGCTTACTGAGCAACTGCTTATTACTACTATATTAAGCAGTAAATAATGTGCGTTAGGTGTTTCCAAAGCTTTTTTTGAGTGTTAATGGTGGTGTGTTTCATAGCCCTTATTCAGGCTTAAGTAGCAGGTAGCAGGTAGCTATTGTCTTCAAGACAATATCTGCTTACTAAACAGCTGTTTGTTACTGCTTTATTAAGCAATAATTACAGTGAATTAAGCATTTTCAAAGCCAGTTTATTTGTGTCTTAGTTGTGCTGCCTTTACTATGCTCTTATATATATAACAGCTATTAGCAATGGTTTGCCTATATTATGTTATTATGTGAAGTGTTCTTATTATGTATTGACTGAATTTATCATAAAAATTGCACACAAATTAAAACTTGGAAGTTAAAAGGAGTTATTAAAGATTAATAAGGCTAATACAATGGGTCATCTACTATACTGTAGTTGTATGTTTGCTTTTTGGTTTAAACCATTTGAAAATGTCAAATATCTACTATATTATATGAACAGTTCATAGGAAATGCATCATATAAGTGGTCCAGTCATCTTTTTCTTGGACTAAAGTTGCAAGGCTTTATTATGATAGCAATTATATTCTTGACAAGAAAACTATGTCATACATAATGCATAGGCACCACAGTAAAGATTTGACTGTGTTAAAATTAACGAGCCTGTTGTTGTCTTACAGCTGTGGGCTCTAGATATGATGTCTATGACCACAAGCTAACGGTAGGCTTGCCGCATCTGATTTACTGTGGCCTCAACATATTAAAGTAAACAAATGCTGCAACTCTCCCATGAGCTTCTGTAATTGGTTTCCTTTGACATATGAAGGAACCTTATACTAAGAGCACACTAAGGATGGGCAGCTCTGCTCCTAGAGCCCCACCATAGTTTAGATGAGCAGTCACTAATCATTGTCCCCCTAATTTGACGCAAAGGTTTTTTGTGTGTGTGTGATGGGAAGGAGCAGGTGATTTTCAAAACAATGCTGCAACACAAGCTGTTTGCAGTGGCTGAGCTCAGTGGTGTACAATGACTCTTAATAACTTTTGCAGATGGGGTGCCAACAAACTGTGTAGGATCGTTGGTCTTATGGTGGACACAGCAGGAAACTTCTTGCTACTGGTGTCTAGCTAACAAGATGAACCATGGTCATCGTAGCATCTGGCATACATTAGATGTACTTTATTAATTAAAAAAGTGTTAATAATGCTCAGTAAGCAGCTATTGCCTTGGGGAATTTGGTACCTGCTGTTGGCTTTTTAAGGCTGAACAAGGGCTTTTGAAGGACAACACCAATAAAAGTGCTTTGGAAGCTCTTAATAAACTGTAGTTACTGGTTAATAAAGTAGTAATAAACAGCTGCTCAGTAAGCAGCTATTGCCCTGTAGAGACAGTTAAATACTATTGGCTTTTTAAGTCTGGGCAAGTCCTTAAAATGGACACTTTGGGCTTTGGAAATGCTTAATACACTGTAGTCACTGCTCAATAAAGTAGTAATAACAGCTCCTCTGGAATTGCTTCAAAGAGCTAGATACCTGCTATTGGCTTTTTACGGCTAATCAGAGGCTTAGAAAGATCACCAATAATATTTAAATAAGGGTACTTGGAAATGCTTAATACACTGTAATTACTGCTTAATAAAGTAGGAATAATCAACTGCTCAGTAAGCAGCTATTGCCTTGATGAGATAGTTATCTACTATTGGCTTTTTAAGGCTGAACAAGGGCTTACAAATAACATCACAACTAAAAGTACTTTGGAAACGCTTAATACACTGTAGTTACTGCTTAATACAGAGGCAATAAGCATATGCTAACTAAGCAGCTACTACCTTGCAGTAAGTTAAATACTATTGTCTTTGTAAGGTTGGACAAGGCCTAATAATGGACACCATAAAAGGTGCTTTGGAAAAGCATAATTCACTGCAGTTACTGCTTAATAAAGTAGTAATAAGCAGCTGTTCAGTTATCAGCTATTTCCTTGAAGAGTTAGTTACCTCCTATTGGCAAAACGCCACATGATCTTAGTCAACAAACTCGTGTACATTTGCCTAACTGTGTTTATGTGGTGGAGATGGCTTTGATCACTTTATCTACGAATATATAATAAAATAGTTACATCTATGCTGTGCCTACCTGGCACCTGTCTCTGGACAGGTTAATGTTTGAACCAGCTAGCTAGCAGGCTAACAGAATCCTCTAAATGTCCGAAGGTTTTAAATTCAATTAGACGCGTCTTGGACAAATTTAGTTTGAACTAGCTGGTTAACAGCTGAACAGGATCCTACAATAATGTACAAAAAGGAGGTTTCAGGTTCAATGACAAGTAGTGGCTTACTAACAGGATCCTTCAAACCAGAGACAAGTTCAATTACAATGTTTGAAGGTCATCTGAATGTCACTTGAATGGCTATGTATAAGTTGGACTTGCTGTTAGTAACATTAGGGCAAGTGTGGGAATCTAATCATATAACACCGCTAGCTTATTGCTAATATTACATTGCAAATTGCATAGGGGCACAATACCATGATTAACATGACATGAGCATGCAAAACCAAGAGAATGTCAGAGTGTCTTTGCAGTGTCCAGGACTAAAGCTCATCCTTGGATGATGCCCCTGCAGCCAAAGTGCAGGAAAAAGTGCAGGAGTGTGAGGAGAAAGAGAAAATCGTAGCACTGACCTGTAGAATCTGGCAGCGGTCAGAAGTGCAGTCGATGTTTTCACACGGCTGGTACATTCCCAGAGTGACGCAGTTGAGCAGGATCACCATGATGCTGATGCGCTCGAACCAAGTGAAGGCACAAGAGTCAAGGTCAACATCGGCTACACAGCAGTACAGCATTTGACAGGGCATCACAGCTTCCCCTTATTGATGTGAGGCTGTCTGACATCCATCAGGAAGCATCCAGACAGCTCTTCTAATGAGTGAATACAGCCACATTACCACTTTAACACTAAGGACTTGGCCTAAAAGTGGTTGGCTTGGCAAGTTGTTATTTTCAATACATCACATCCAATATGATCAGTATATATATACATAATGTATCAATAATATCTTAACATGTTCTGATTCATCTCTGATTTCCTTTGATCATAACTATCAAATGTTAAGGACAAAAATGGTACAGTGAAGTGTGTGGAAATCTCACTGTATTGATGGAGCTCCATCCAATACCTATGGGGATGAGTTGGAGTGATCCAAAACTAGTCATCTGGCATTGCTACCCGACCTCACTAATGCTCTTGTGAATGAATGCTGAATGCAATCAAATCCTTACAGCAATGCTCCAACATCTAGTGTAAAGACTCTCCCAGAATATACTACTATTGCACATTGCACTATCCTGTTTTTGCACTATTGCAACTATTTGCACTTCTGGTAGCTGCTAATTGCATTTCCTTGCTTTGTACCGTACTGAGCACACTTTAAGAAATGGAATTGCTCAGTTGTTTTAATTGCCCTCTTGTCTTTTCCCCCAGCCTGACTTCCACTGTGTGTGCTTCGTCCATGCCACAGTTAACTGCCTAGCCATATTGCTGTTGGCTGCATGTGCAAGTTCCCATTTACCCTAACGTAAACCCCTCTAACGTTTTCTAATTTGATTAGTAGAACATTAAGGTCACCAACCACATTAAGGTCAATATTAGTAATACATAAAAATGATCAGTCCAGTTATTTAACATGTGTGAATTATTTGAATGCACGGAGTACATATCACTCAAAAGAGCAACTTATAAGCTACTTAACACACCAGCATGGAACCACTTGGCCTAACATTTTTAAAGAAATCCAACATTTGATTTTTGGGTAATGCCTAAATGGGTATTAATTAATTAATGGAGGATTAATGGGTAATACCCAAAAATCAATCAATCTATCTATCTATCTATCTATCTATCTATCTATCTATCTATCTATCTATCTATC
>CM067477.1:22051943-22159364 GCA_034552555.1 Semaprochilodus insignis | reverse complement strand
CCCCCCCCCCCCCCCCCCCCCCAATCAGCTTTTATTCTTTCTCCGTCGGCCCATCTCTGTAGTGTTTGAACTGTGCTAGCTGTAGGGTGGGGATTGATCTAGCGGGTGCCGCTGTTGAGCACAAACCCGGAACTTCTCTCACTTATTAGGGCTTAATAGAAATGCACTTCACCTGGAACAAGCCTTCTGGCACTCCGGGAAATATGATTTATGTTCATTCTTTTTTTGTTGCCTTGGACTGTCCCAGCCTTTCTAGGCATTAGCATCCATGCAGGATGGTGTTAGAGCGCAATAGAAGGGCAAGTGATTAGCCGTGGCAATGGCTACACTTTGAAGTTCAACGTGTGATATTCTAAAGAGCCTTTGAGGGTTATTTTCCTGCTTGTCTTTAATCATTGATAGAAAAGAATGCCAGGGAAAGCACTTCCGTGCTACGCAAGCAAGCAGCTTGCTGTGGTTACTAGCAGGGGCATCACTAGATATATTCCAGGAAACTGTTAGGGTTCCCATCCTAGTCTATGGGGGAAATTCCATGCAAAAATCATAAAGCTTTCTCTATTACACTGTCCCTTTCCAAGCACACAATGCAAACACTGTAACCAAGCAAATGCACTACATTTTCCATAATGCCCTATTATATCCCGTAATGTTTATTTGCTGAATTTAACATACACTGTGATTAGCCTCTGCTCTGGATTGCTCCCGGACTAAAAAACAGCTTTCACACTTGAACTGAACTCACAGAATAAGCAGACCTGGATCCGGAAACAAGTTCTAGTGTGAAAACACCTTCAATGACTTCCGGCTGTTTTGTCGCATTGTGCCGCACCGCTGCCATCATTAATGCAGCATAAGCCTTACGTGTACCATGAACAAGAAATGCAGATTCAATCAATGGCTCTTGTTATGTAGAATAATTATATTACACTGGTGGACGAAGTACACAAGTCATGTAGTTGAATTAAAGTAGAGATCCTCCTCCAGTGTCAGTAGAAGTTCCTCCCTTTAGACCTCCAGTGGAGTAAAAGTACTAAAGTGTTTACCTTCAAATGTACTTAAGTATGGAGAGTAACAGTAGCATGATTTATTATGGCTCTAATGTCCTATTATCATTTCTGGAACAAGATTCTTAATCAGCTCATTTTAGGCGAAGAGACTCTAGTGTCTCTCAGTCCACCAGTCTTTGATAGAAGGTCATTAATTAGTCTGACACTGATGTCTATTTAAATGATCATGAGCACAGAACACTGAAGGAGAACAGGTTCCAATAGCTAGAACCAAGCTCTGTCCAGCAGTGTTAAAACAAGGTCAAAACAAAGTGACCGCTATACCCTGATTGGTGGGCTTGCTTCACTCTACTTGCAGTACACTAATGCATTACACTTACTGAGTTACTGTGTACTGTGTAATGACTGGAACTGAATATTTAACTACTAGGATATTTGTTTGTTGGGTAGGTACTTGGTTTTGGTTTCTAATTCTGGGATTCAGATTTCTAGGTAATTTTTTGTTTTGGCGAAGTGGTGGACTCCAAAACGTTCAGAGGTCTTGGGAGATGATTCAAGGTTACGGTTCATAATGCATGAAAACTGTACAAAACATAAAGGAAGAAACGTATCCTTACCAGTACGCCACCAGGACATTACTAACAAGCCTGCTGTAGAACTCCAGAAAACCTACCACTCTACCTACAGTGCCTTGGGAAAGTATTCACCCTCCTTGGCTTTTTACGTATTTTGTTACATTACAACCTGTATTTAATTTTTAAATTTTTTTTTTATCTATAATTTTATGTGATGTATCTGTACAAAATTGGTTAGTGAAGTAAAATGAGAGAAAAAAAAAATAATAATAAAAAAAAAAATGCCAAAGTGGGTGAATACTTTCACAAGGCACTGTATGTTCAGGCTCCTTAACATGAAAGTCCAAAAAACAGCCCAACATAAACATTTCTATATCTATAGTGTGGACAATAGGTGAAGTAGACCACCTCTGCTGGTTAACATGTACATGCACTGTGCTATAAGCCCCTAGCACACTACTAAGATTATAGGGTTTATAGCACAGTGTTTCTCAACCCTGTTCCTGAAGGCACCCTGCCCTGCACATTTTAGTGCTTTCCCTACACCCAACACACCTCATTCAGCGTATCATCTTAACAAGCACTTTGAGAGCTGCAGGGTGTGTGTTAAAGCAAGGAATCCACTAACATGTGCAGGGCAGGGTGCCTCCAGGGCCAGGGTTGAGAAACACTGGGGCAACAGACCTGGTACATGGAGCAGCTAGCCTTGAGGAAAGCAGCTAGTCTGTGTAATCCTGTGTAATCTCTCAACACAGGTGCTGGACATGGATTTTATGAGCACCTTTTTCAGCCCTGCTCCCCAAACAAACAAGGCCAGGCTTTGAATATTCACTCGCTACTAAAGCTCTGGAGCCCAAAAAAATCTGTATTTGTGACAGCCCTTACATACAGACTCACATACATACTAGCACACATACCTTGACACATATTAGCAACCACCTGGGAAACCATAGCAATGGCCTAGCAGCACCTTAGCAAGCAGCCTACGGAGATTAAATGCAATCTAATCTACTGTATAATGACCACTATGTCCTTTCAAGGTAGAATCAAATTGTAAAGCATAGAAGTACACATTGGTTCTTACTGGAAGTGAAGAATGGAAGAGCCCCTTTCATGCCGTGGATCATAGTAGTCAGTGGAATGACTATATGCTCAAAAACCATGAACTGCAATTAAAATACTCCATCACATTAGCATGAGATAGGGTTGAGCACTACTACATAATATATTAGCACTCAAAAAGGAACAGGCAATTCCATTGGGGTTACTATATAGCATAGAGAGAGAGACAGAGCAGCAGGGAAGTGCATCTGAATCGTAGAGGATGTGTGAGGATTGTGCTTCATTACTGACACTTTGATGGAGATCAGGTCAGTCCTGCAGGCTCCTCTGGCTGTAATTGGCTGGCCAGGGTGACGGAGGCCAGAGGTTCGCTGACACCGGACAAATCCACTGCTTCCACACAGACACAGGCATTTTACAACGTGTAGCATCATTCCACCACCTAGAGAACTGCAAAGTATAGCAAACGCTCTATAGATGTTCCAAAGTGTCCAGACAGCCTATCCAATTAGTGAATAAGCTCATATGTGGCTGCTCCAGAGGGCCACATTCCATTGCCCGTGCTTTTTCATGGAGGTTATACAAGCTGTGAGCTGTGCTTATGCACTTTAAAGCAGCTGAATGGTCTTGTTGTAAGGGCAATCTGGATACTTATGGACACAGAAAGTACTAAAGTGTTTTGCATTTTTCAGATCTTGATAGACCCCAACTCCCCATCTGGATTTGTGGTTTGTCTTGTGAGGTCAACAGTGCAAGCCTAAGTTGAACCTTGAGTTCCTGGGATGTGTGTGCAATCGGTCTCTGAAATGTGAGTTCAAGTCAAGTTAAGTGTGAAGTCTCTAGGGTGCAAGACTAAGGCAGGTCTCAAGAGTCTGGGGTGCAAGTTGGAGTCAGGTCTCTAGGGTGTGACTATGTCTCAATTCTTTGTGATACAAGTCTGAGTTAAGTCTTGAGTCTCTAGGCTACCAATCTGAGTCAAGTCTCTGGGGTATGAGTCTGAGTCAGGTCTTGAGTCTTTGAGGTGTGAGTTTGAGTCAGGTCTAGAGGCCCTAGATTCTAATTCTAACTCTCAAATCTGTAGTGTGCAAGTTTGAATCGAGTCTTAAAATTCTGGGGCACAAGTCTGATTCAGGTCTAAAGATTGTGATGCGTCAGTCTGAATTGAGTCTTGAGTCTCTGAGGTGCAAGTCAAAGTCAAGCCTAAAGTCTGAGTCAGCTGTTAAGCATCTGAGGTGTGAGTCTGAGTCAGGCCTTATGTCTCTGGGATAAGAGTCTGTGTTGAAAGTTGAAAGAGTCACTAAGGTGCGAATTGAATTCAAGTTTAAAGTTTCTAGGGTGTAAATCTGAGATGAGTCTTGAGTCTCTTGGTTACAAGTCTGAATAGAGCCTCAGATCTCTGAGGGGTGAATCTTAAGTCTCTGAGGTGGTGTTCCCCTGAGGCAAGGCAGAGCTTCCAATCTGAAGCACTATTTGGACAAGGTTCATTTATTTTGGGGAGGTGGGGTAATGTAAGAGATGGGAGTGGCTACTGCATGTATGCACTGCCTTCACAGTAAAAATGTGGAGCCGCTATTACCCATCCCTAAACATTAGCATTAGGAGTTTGCAGCTAACAGTCAATTGTGAAAGAGTCCCGATGCAGCAACACACAGTCTAAAAATGCCTGATGTTGCAGTTTTGGAAGTGACTAAAAACACTAAGAACTGGCGGTAAAAATTACATCACCCCACCTTCTCATGTGAAACTAATCCCATCCAAATTGGGTTTAGGAGAAAAAAGGCATTCCTGCACCAGGTACAGGCATTTCAGGACACGTTTAGGGTTCCCACCGTAAAACCTGCCAATTTACAGCTCTGTTTCTAATATGAGATTACAGGATGACTGTGTTATCGTCAGTGATGACTGCCAGCTGCATGTACAAGGCTTATATATACAAGCTGAAGTCTTCTCAGCATTATGAGTGAGTTTGTTTCTGTGAGTCTATGTGTCCTGGGGATTGCGCTGTCCCTGGTGTGTCTTGGAGTGCTGGCCTCGTTATTAAAGTCTCTGGGGGGGCCAGAAGAGCACCATAACCTAAAATAGCTCACACTTCCACATCCTTCTCATCATCTTTGCCTCACTCTCCCTCCCCCTCTCACTCCATCTGCAGCAGCTCCCTCCCTTCCATATTTATCTGCCTGATCGCTGCCTTTCTGCTCAATTTCAAGGGTCCTGGGCACATGATATGGACGGAGGAACAATAAGTACTACTATGGCTGTGTAGGAGGACTATGATGACAGCCCTGTGTGTCGTCCCACAGTTTCAGTGCTCCCGCTTTGACAATTAACCGCTTAAACTCCACTTTGGTCAGTATAATGTGCAACTGGAACTTTCTGTATACGATCATGTTTCCTATCACTGCATAAAAGAAGCTGCCTTTATTGTTGGATGCACGACAATAAAAGCCCAGTGGAATTACAGATATATTCCTGTTTATGCGGCAACAGGAAGTATGGATGGACAGCACTGGATAAGGCACCATCACTCCAGGGAACAGCTTCTCTGCTCCACAGCCCAACCTCTACCCAATGCTTAGCTTTGGCCATGCTTACGTATAAGGAACAATATGTAATATACACTCATCATCAAAAGAGTAGTCGCACAAATAGCTGCACCCAGAAGGAATCAACTGACAGGAATGAAACCTGGTGTGTAGGTTTGACATTGTGAGACATGCAAATGATTCAAGTTTCACGCTCAACTGCGCATGTGACGTAAGCAAGGACGGGCTTTATCGCTGTACTTGACTGACCCAACAGCCACAATTGCAGACATCCGGTGATGTCCTCCATGAGTCATCTGTTAGTGCCAGCACCATTGGCAGATGGCTGCACGACGCAGGACTACATGTACACAGACCTGTACGACAACTGTCCTTAACACCACGTCAACGTCACCAAAGACTGAAATGGTGTCGTGCCAGACTGTCATGGAGTGACTCAGAATGACCCGCTCTTGTCTTGGTGGAGACCACCAATGAATCCATGTGTGGAGGCACCGTGGTCAGCACCAAGATGAATGGTTTGTTGTCACATGTCACATGTCCAGAAGGCCTGGTGTCACTCCACCTCCACCCCTACCACACCATCTGCAGGAACTGTGTGAGAATATTCAAGCTGCATGGGATGGATTATCACAGGACACCATTAAGAACCTCTACAACTCCATGCTGAGACATCTGGCATGTTGGGTTAGCAAACACGGCGGTCCAACTCCATACTGAGAGACACTACTTCTGTATGTGTAGCTCAATAAATATTGATCATATCAGTCTAAATTTATCATCATTTATTGTTTCTGGTAACCTTTATCTTCCTTCCCAATAGCACTGCAATCCCACACTTCCTTCTGGGTGCAGCTGTTCTTTTACCCTGAGTGTATTTAGATATGTATAAAAGATGAAGGAAACATGGTAAGTTGAAATACTGGCTTCTCTGACAACATTACTACACCCAGTATGATTGGAGTGGAAAGCCTGTTTGTGTTTTGGCCTGTGATCCTACCGAATGCCCGTTTCCCAATACCATTTCAACACCTCGGGTTGCCAGATATGAAACAAACTGGCAGGCAAACACAGCATGCTGCAGTCATGGGAGTGAACTGGATCAACAGAGATAACATTAGATTCTACTCAACCTAAAAAGCCTTGGCATGCTCCTAAAAAGCTCCATGACCAGAGACGCAGTAAAACATCAGTAAATACCGGAGATGCACTGGAAAGATGGAGAGCTTAGAGCCCTGGAGGAGTTTCAGACCGACACCAAACTAAACAGGTGAGCATTGAGCTTCAGTGAAGGTTAGCTAACCTTAGCTAATTTATCCTGGCTACTAGTGTGAACGGGCAGTTTAAGTAATTTCAAAACTTGAGTACTCATATTCAAACTCTGTGGTCAGTGTGCAGCTGGATTTACAAGGCAACTAGCTGATTATCACACAGTGTATGACATATCATCACTTGCCATCGTCAAGGTTTAGTGTTGTGATCTTCTTGCACTCGTTCTTGTAGGTTCAGTATCCTCATCCTGGCAACCATCATGAGCCTTAACAAGCATATAGTTGTCATTTAAATCAAACCAAGTTTATTTATATGTACCTTTTACAACAGCTGTTGTCACAAAGCAGCTTTAGAGAATCCGGGTCCAAGCCCCCAATGAGCAAGCCAAGGAAAAACTCCCTCAGAGCAAGGGGAAGAAACCTAAGGGGTTTCAAAAGGGGAACCCATCCTCTTCTGGTCCACACAGGATAGCAAAAAAAGCACCACAGCAACATAAAAAGGATAAGAATTATCCTGGATGGGCAGGAGTCCCGCATCAGACTGCACAGGATGGGCAGTAGCCCTGCATCAGACTGCACAGGATGGGCAGTAGCCCCACATCAGACCGCACAGGATGGGTGGTAGCCCCACATCAGACTGCACAGGATGGGCAGTAGCCCTGCCTCAGACCGCACAGGATGGGCAATAGTACCGCCTCAGACCACACAGTTTGGGTAGTTATATGAATTCACAAATCACTGCTTTCTGCTTGTATTAGAATTAAAGTGCTGTCATAGCTCTTTTCAAATTGTGTTTGTAGGTGATATACTGTACTACAGATTATACTATACTATATTTTGTCAATATAATGAGTGGCACACTCGTTTGCACAGGGAACCCTTCTCAGAAAACATCCTCAGAGGACAAAAAGAAGAAAGAACATTTTCAGAAATCTGTTTTGCCTGTGTCAGCATAAGCACCAACAGTCGTATTGAATCAGTAGACTGTGGAGATGGCATTAACAGAGTTGTTGAAGCCAGCTGTAGGCTCTTGACCCCTCTGTGACCTCCTGTCCACGGCCCACTGAGGGAGCCAAGCCTTTCAGCGAGCTTTTCTATCTCTCCATCGCTCTCTCCACAGGCCCTGCTCTCTCTCATTCCATCTCCACAGTGCCTGTTTAGCAGTCCCGCTCCCTGTCCTTTATCACAGACCATCCTTTAACCCTCCGTCCATCCATCTCTCTCTCTCTATCCCTTTTCATCGCACCATTTTTCATCTCCCTCCCAAACTAGAGCTGATTCGCTTTTCCTTTGGGTTTGCAGAAGCCAAATGCCATCACATTCCTTCACATCGTCCATTGCGCTCATGTGTACTAAAGCCAGAGCACGTCGAATTCTTTCTGTAACACTTTTCCATTTTCCTCCGCAGCAACCCTCCTTTCTCTCCTCTGCTCCTTCCTCAGAGGAAGACTTCAGAGGCAGGTTTTTGGCAGCTGCCCCACAAACAGCATCAAACAATGTTCCAAACGTTCTGCTACTGCTTTTATCACCTCCCGGCCACAAAAGATTCACGACTGAATGCTTTCCCTGAATGCTCGGTAGGCCGGAATAATACTGTTTAAACATTCGCTTAATAGTCTTTTAGTCTTTTTTGATCAAAAGAACACCTGGTTCTTAAACTGGCTCCTTTCAGGCTTCATATGACCTTAGTGCTATGCAGGGAACCAGCCTGCATGTGCCCTAGCTTTTATTGGAACCAAGGAATGTCAAAGGATATGACATCAGCGTCAACAGAGGGCACTGCACATTGGTAGTCAACAGTAGTGTCAAGATGGCGGAGCATATAGATTACCTGCGAGTGTTTGTGCTGTTATTCCAGATGTTTGGAATGTTTGGTGAGGCCATTCTTGGCTTCTCTTTCCTCAACAACTGACAAGCCCATAGATGTCATCATGGTTCATGCTGAAGAACCTACTATTCTTTGGTTCCAGCTGGGAACAAACTATTTTGGGTTCCAAACCTGTTTGTGTTTAGTGGAAATTTGCCAAACAGTTCACAATTAGTTGCGTGAATTGGAACGGAACCCGTTCCACATTGGTGGAAAAGGCCTATGTGTAGACCCTGACCTTTAAGTATATTCAGTCTATTACTGAAGTAATGGGAATACTGTGATTAGTGTACAGACTGTCTACTTGCACTACTCTTACAGTTCAACATTCATTTGTTGCTGCTCTCACACATACTTATATATGCATATAGATATACTTATATTATGTGTATATATTTATTACTACTGCACTTTATGGAAATAATACTGTATTTGCACTTCTGGTTAGATGCTAACTGCATTTCATTAGCTCTGTACCTGTACTCTGCACAATGACAATAAAGTTGAATCTAATCTAATCTAATCTAAGCTGCTAGCAAGACTAGCCTAGCTAGCACATAGCAACACTAATACACAAATATGCTACAAACAGTACTGTGCACTTGTCAGTGAAATTTGACACTTAGCTATTGGACAACCAGGCTTTGTCTTTGCTCATCATCCTACCGAGAAACATAACAT
The DNA here is from genome assembly GCA_034552555.1 of Semaprochilodus insignis. Classification (NCBI taxonomy): domain Eukaryota; kingdom Metazoa; phylum Chordata; class Actinopteri; order Characiformes; family Prochilodontidae; genus Semaprochilodus; species Semaprochilodus insignis. The sequence continues at coordinate 22,150,358 of CM067477.1, read as the reverse complement.
TCCTATTCCTGTATTCCAAGATGACAGTTCTCACATTCACAGGGCTGCAGATGCAGCACAGATGATGAACATTCAGGAGCATCCACACATCTGGACTGGCCTGCAAAATCCCCAGATTTGAATCCTCTTGAACATTTATGGGTCTACCTGGAACAACCAGTAAAACGCCAGAGAAGTCATCCACCAAATCTGGACCAACTGCACAAGTTTTTGTTTTTTGAGTGGCTGAACATTGATGTGGCCTACATCTAGAAACTTCCCTTTCAATTCCCTTTGAATTTTCAGATTCATCCAGTCCGGAAAGGGATCCAAAGAGTAACGTGCATTTAAAAATGCTCTTCCACCAGGCTTCCAAATTCCAAAATATTTCATAGTACATCTTTAGCTGAAGCACCAATAAGTTTCCTTGGGTAGTATTTTTGGTTGCTAGTATTTAATAGGCATCCTCCAACTTCAATGTAAATGATATTTTCTCCCAGAGACGAGAGATTAAGAAACACAGCGCTTCCACCTGTAACCTTAAAAGTGCCCATGTGCCATGTGTTCCCCGTGTCCCCTCTTATACTATTTCAGTGCGAATGCAATGCACACTTGAACATCTCTCTCTGTCTTTCTCATTAAAGAAGTGCAGTGCTGTGGCAGCGTGTGAGTGTCCTTTTGAAACTCTGGTGATGAGGCCTGAGGTGAGTTATATTTTTCGGAGAAATTGTTGGAGCATGCGCTCCTCCTGTACTAAATTTACACCAAGTGCTCCGAACAATCTAGATCCTCTACTAAACCAAATGTAGTGGAATACATGGTCAGTATTTCCAAAATATAATTTCAATCACCGGGGGGTCACTTTTTTGTGAGCTTATATTTTGAATCTATTTTTTTGAGGGAGGCCACTATGTGCTAATCTCAGGTCAGCAACCCAAACAACAATCCCAGTCATAAAAAAACTCGGCAGAGAAACCCTCAGAGACACCTGAGGAAATATATATTCATCAGATCATGAGCCAAAAGTAGAGGCATAATAAATACTTTAATAAATAAATTCCTGAACAACATCAATCTTCCAAGATTAACAGAAGAACAAAAACAAGTACTTGATGACCCAATATCGAAGGAAGAATTTTATAAAGCTTTCAATCATATGCCCAACAACAAGGCACCAGGACCTGATGGTTTCCCTGCCGAGTTCTACAAACACTTTTGGTCAACCTTAACCACACTATTTAATAGACAGAAATTAAACAAAATATGAAACTACCTACAAATATGAATACTGCAACTATCTCCCTTCATCTTAAACCAAACAAAGACCCTACTTTACCCTCCAGTTATAGACCCCTATCACATATGAATACAGACATTAAGATTATAAGCAAAGCTCTAGCCAACAGAATGGAAACCGTTATCCACGACGTAATACATCATGACCAAACAGGTTTTATCAAAGGCCGATACTCTTCCACCAATATGCGCAGGATGCTGAATATAATATATATCGATTACACTGCTCATCAGAAAATACCAACAGATGCAGAAAAAGCTTTTGATAGAGTTAATTGGAAATTTCTATGCTCTACATTAAATAGATTTGGATTCGGAGGATCATTTATTAAATGGATTCAAATTTTATATACTGCACCTAAGGCCACAGTTAATACTAACAGGTTAATATCACAACCTTTCACATTACACCAAGGCACTAGACAAGGATGTCCACTCTCCCCCTATTTCTTTACTGTCTTCTTTGAACCACTAGCAGCAGCAATACGTCAAAATATAAATATAAAAGGAATATAGACACATAACATGGAACATAAAGCTATCAAAAATGACTCAAAAATATCTGAATATTCTATCAATTGAACTAAATCCACAATCCTACCCTTAAATATGAACAAACTTTATGATACAATTAGAACACTACCCATTCCCATTAGTACTAACCACATCACATATTTGGGTATTAGGATCTCCCCCCAGTTGTCAGAATTATTGAAACTTAACTTTAGTCCACTTATTAAAACCTGCCCCTCTCTCTCCTTGGAAGAATAACTGCAATTAAAATGACAGTATTACCAAAAAGAAATCTGTTTTCTATGATTCCCATACAACCCTCACCAACCTGGTTTAAATCTCTGGATACTAATATAATAAGATTTTATTGGAAAAATAAACCACCCAGAATCAAACTCACTACATTACAGAATCCAAAATCCTATGGTGGCCTAGAAGCATCAAATTTTCATCGTTATGCATAGACGTAACTTATAGACAACAAACTTTATGCAAAGATATTGAAATGGCAGACTTACCATTTATCAGTCAATCAATTAAAAAATTCGACACTTACACCAACCACCCATTCTCCCATTTGGAACAACCCAGATTTTACTATCAACAAGAAAACACTTTTCATCTTGGATTGAAAAAGGCATCACACATCTCCAACACATTTATCACAACTCCACTGTCTCTTCACTTCCACAGCTTACCCAGAACTACAGCATTGGGAGCACCAAGTTTTTACAGTACAACCAGATAAGATCTCTTATGTCTTTTAATCAATTCAATCAATTCAAACATGTTACAATTATCTCCATCAGTATCAGAATTCATTAATATTTCTGCTTCTAATAATACAAAATATATAAAACAATAGAAAAATCAAACCGCAAAATCACCCTCCCAACCAGACAGTGGGAGGAAGACTTATCTTTGGCTTCTGATGCTGATTTCTGGATCAAGGTGTGTAATAATAACTTTCACATGACCAGTAGCACTAATCATCAACTCATTCAGTATAAAATCATCCATAGAGTACACTACACCACACACAAGATGTTTACAATGGGATTTACAAGATCTGCAACCTGTACACACTGCACTCAAAATACGACTGACAACTATGTTCATGCAGTGTGGCACTGCACTCCCATTAACCAGTTCTGGCGAGAAGTAATTACATTCTTATCTCAAGCACTAGCCAACCCTATCCAGCTCTCACCATCTCTATGTATCTTAGGAGACATATCATCAACCAACAGCAGAAAACAATAGGATCCTGTCGTTTGTGGCGCTAATGATTGCCAAGAATACCATACTCAAGAACTGGAAAACAAAAAATAACATTAGCATTACTCACTGGAAAAATCTACTAATAGACTATATATCAATGGAGAAATCATCTGAAGCAATCAACCACAAAAACAGCAACATAAACTGGACACCTCTAATACAAGTCTTACAGTAACTTGTGAACTTATCCTATACTAGATATAATTCCCCCAGAGCCAATCCACCACCTAGAAAAACTCCACTCCATCACATTTATACATACATTCACACACACATACACACAGGCACACACACATACACACACATAAACAAGTGGCTATTATCATTATTATTATTATTATTATTATTATTATTATTTTCCCTTTTCTTTCTTTTTCTTGATTTGTTAGTCTTTGTTTTGTTTTATGATGTTGATGCTGTATATCTATGTCTCATCTTTCTTTCGTGTTATGTACCCTTACATGTATGTTATATGTATTACCCTCTCCTAGCTGGGGACAATGAGAACAATGTAATAAATAATAAAGTTGTAATAGTCCTCCGATGAAGGGGGGTGGTGGCAGGCCAAAACAAAAAAAGATGTGCATTGAAATGTGCAATGGTGTGTAGAGGATGTGTTCACTTATTGTCACTTAGAAAATCAAGAAAACATGCTATTAGGCCCGGAGTGTTTATACCTCTATATATACTTTACAAATAGATACTTTGGATCTCAATATATATTAATCAGTATTTCCTGAATACAGACGTTTATTTATAAAACATGCCATTTGACCACCAGGTGTTCAAATATATACACAAATGATATATATTAAAGAATTAAAATAAATAAATATATGAAAATAAAAATAAGAGAAATAAAAATCATTTGCATAAATTTGCCATACCCATAATTGTATGTTTTTTTTTCTCTGGAAAGTGTTAAATGCAGCAAATAAACACTAATTGTTCATTAAAAAATAAAATAAAATAAAATAAAATAAAATAAAATAAAATAAATAAATAAACATAAATGACAGTATATGGTGTCAGAGACCATAATTTGAGTCTATTTGAGATAACTATTTGAGATAGCAACATTAGCCTTGTAGCTCCACCACAAAACTAAAGGCATTTGCTTTCATTGCAGCTTCTATTAATTGTCAGTGAAATCTGTTGGACAACCAGGCTTTGCCTTTTGCTCCTCATCTTACAGAGAAACATAATATTCCTATCCCTGTATTCCAAGATGACAATTCCAGCATTCACAGGGCTGCAAATGTGACTGATTGGCATGATGAACCTTCAGGAGGAGCATTCACACATCTGTACTGGCCCACACAATCCCCAAATTTGAATCCTCTTGATGCATCAACAGCGCTTCAGAGTACAGGTTACCAATGACCTGAGGCATACTGCAAAAGCAACCTGAGATATTTGGATATTGTCCTGCAATGACCAAATCAATCACCTGTACTCAATCAAGTCCAGCACTTACTGAAGGCAAACAGCAAACCTGAAGGTAAAACACTCCAAGAACAAGCAGAAACTCAAGGCTGCGGCAGTACAGGGAACCCAACATCTGGTGATGTCCTTCCTGCCTTCCTTCCTTCCTTTCTACTTTCCTACCTTCTTGCGTCCCTTTCTTTTCTTCCTCTTTCCTGATGTTTCTGCTTAGTAGCCGCGGGGCTCTCTGCAACTCTCCTCAAAGGTCAAAGCCAAACAAATCCCACAGCCCCTGAGTGTCTCCTACAATGTGTGTGTGTGTGTGTGTGTGTGTGTGTGTGTGTGTGTGTGTGTGTGTGTGTGTGACTGCAGGTTGGTGTCACCACTTGAGAAGACACACACACACAGAAACATTTCATATGGCCACCCACATTCTCTCACTCCTGTCAGCCCCCTCGACCTCTGTGTCAGGAGGCTTCACATGTCATCACACTCTAACTGTGTAATGACACCCTGCGTGCACACACACACAGACACACACTGTGAACTTTGGAGTCATTAGACTTCCATTCATTTCCCTGAGACCACCCAAATGAGTACTGCTACTACCCTAATCTTACTCTAACCTTACCCTACCCCAAACCCTAATTTTACCTTTACTCTTACCTTAACCCAAACCTTAACCTTACCATGACCCAAGTCCTAACCTTACACTGACCTGACCTTTACCCTAACCTTAGTCCAAAACTTAACCTTACCCTGACCTCAAAATCTGATATGGTCTCCACAGTTTCGCATAAACTCGATACATGAATGAAAAAAAAAAAAAACAGGATATGAATATGATGAAATATGCTTTAATAATCAGACCTGATAACCAGATCTGAGAATTGAGAGTGGCTTAATTAATTATTAATTAATATTATTATTATTAATATTTTAATGAGTAAGCTTGATTGGCATCCCTCAGTCCCACACTCCCAGCAATAGTCATGTTTCCTAGGTTAGCTTTCGCTTGGTTGTTAACTTTTCTGCGGTATATTTATCGTACTCAAACAGAGATAGGTCACAGGAAACACAGATCTTGTTAAAGCAGTGTTGGCAGGACCAGACACTTCAGGTGAGGGTTATGCTTATGTAAGCATTACCTATGATTAGGACCACCCCTTTATATCAAGGGGAGAATTCTAGGTTAAATGCGCATGTTCTTTGGATCGTTTTGCACACTGGAGCAAATGCAACATAATTTGAAATACAGCACAGATTTAGGATTTCAATAGGAAGTATATTGGTGTCATTTTGAATCATGAAATCAGGAATCGTGAAAATCAAGGAAATGGCTTTAGGTTAAGGACACCACAAGGTAGGGCTTTCAGCTAAACTAGAAAGTCTTATTTCAAAAAGTCTGTGATTTTGTGCCAATATCCTACTTTGTTTGTATATTATGTATTATACATTACATAATTATGTAGAGCTTGGTTCTAGCTAATGGAACCTGTTTTCCTTCAGTGTTCTGTGCTTATGATCATTTGAATAGACATCAGTGTCAGACTAATTAATGACCTTCTCTTACAGACTGGTGGACTGAGAGACACTAGAGTGAGTTGATTAAAAGTCTTGGTCCAGAGATGATAATAAGACATTAGAGCCATAATAAATCATACTACTGTTACTCTCCATAATTAAGTACATTTGAAGGTAAAAGTACTTTTACTCCAGTAGAGGTCTAAAGGGAGGAGCTTCTACTGACACTGGAGGAGGATTTTACTTTGGGGGTCTCTACTTTAACTCTACTACATGGCCTGTGAACTTCGTTCCACCGCTGCTGTTTAGATATTACATCTGACTTTTTCACTTGTTCCATAATAAGGGCATTTCAACAGGATAAACTTAAGATCTACCACACTACCACCAATCATTGAAATCATAATGAAAGTGAGAAAACAGTTTCTTTGTTCTTCACTCTCTTGTACCATAGACACTTTGAGCATTGGGAAATGCCAAGTATCAACAGGAGATACGACACCCAAGAACTTCTCCACTGCAGGTTTGATACCACTTGAAAACACAACATCCCGCTCGAGACCCAGAACAGAGCAAAACATCAGAAGCAGACAAAAGAGGCCCCGAAAACAGGCCGACACCATCTGTAGTTTTTGTAATGAATGACAAAAAAATTGCCAAACTGCCAAGTATAACTAGAAACAGGAGAATTTACTACCTTTTCATTCAACTGCTCTCTGTTAGGGACCTTGGACTCTGGCTGGACTGGTTGGTCTGATTCCATCTGGGCTGAACAGTTAAGTCCAGTGTGTCAGTATGTTTAAAGTGCCATGGTTGTCTCCAGTTGTGTTCCTGGAGGGCTACCTTCCTGCATAGCCTACTACCAAACACAATTTGCCATTACAGCTCCAGCTAATCAACCAAGTTAATCAAAGTTCATGCTTGAGGTACAGATTCCTACTATATAATATTCACAGGAGGGAAATGAAGGAAGCAACATGCAGAGCAAATGGAAGTAAAAAAAAACCCCAGAAAATAAGAAAGGAGAGGATAGTGAAAAGAAAAGACAGGAAAGGAAAGGAAAGGAAAGGAAAGGAAAGGAAGAAACAGAATGGGACAAGAAGGGAAGGGGAGGGACAGGACAGGACATTACAACAACAAACAGGAAGGGGGAGGGCAGGGTAGGAAAGGAAAGGAAGGGACAGGACGGGACAGGAAGGGATGGGACAGGGCAGGAAAGGAAATGAAAAGAAAGGAAAAGACAGGAAAGGAAAGGACAAGAAGGGACAAGAAGTGAAGGGGAGGGATGGGACAGGACGAGACATTAAAGGACCTGACGGAAAGGGGCTGGGCTGGGCTGGGCTGGGCTGGGCTGGGCAGAGCAGAGCAGGGCAGGGCAGGGCAGGGCAGGGCAGGGCAGGAAAGGAAAGGAAAGGAAAGGAAAGGAAAGGAAAGGAAAGGAAAGGAAAGNGAAAGAAGAGGAAAAGATAGAAAAGGAAATGAAACGAAAGGAGAGGAAAGGACAGAAAAGGAAAAGAAATGAAAGGCAAGGCATTTCATTCCATTCCGTCCCTAAACCGTGCACTCTAGCATTCTCCATTCAACATCTTTTCAGTCAGAACATCCTGCAGAGTCATCATCAAAGGCTGGCGTTCCTATCAACTTCATGAGTGATGATAAACGTTTATTCACTTCCTCCCTGCACAGTCCCATTCAAATCTCCAGCCTTCCCTGGAGTTGCAGACATCTGGATATAACATGCATGTTAGAGAGAATGTTCACAGGGCTGTAGTACTGTCTCCTATTCATCTCGCCCGTAAGAGTGATAATACACACACTTCCAGATTTGGCTTGTGCAGAACTATGGTTGCAGAACTAAGAATCTCCCTTAACATTTCTGAATAACCTGTGTAGCTCATTTTGCAGGGAACTACTAGGGAGACTGCGGTGTACAAAAGGACAGCATGAAACTCAGAGGAGGGAACAGGATGCAGTGAAACTGAACACTTCATATCCAGCATCATATTGACTTTTAAGACAGATCTTCTTGACTTCCAGCCATTGACCTCTTACCGTAACTCTAAAGCCAACGCACACTGTACATCATGAAAGGAGAACTATCCAACATATTAAAGGAAATAAGCTGTTAAGCTTCACCTGTGAACACTGAGTATGATAAAAATGTTACACAAACTACAGCAGGAAAGCAGGTTTAGTCATTCCGCCTGCAATGGCTGAATCATAATAAATAGAGAGGAGATGACAAGAAGTGAGAGGGGAAAAAAGAAGAGGAAAGGAAAGGAAATATAAGGAAGTGAAAGGAAAGAAAGGGAAAATAAAGGAAAGGAAAGAGATGGAAAAGGAAAGGAAAGGAAAGGAAAGGAAAGGAAAGAGACAGAAAAGAGATGGAAAAGGAAAGGAAAAGAAATTGAAGAAAACAGATGGAAAAGGAAAGGAAAGAGACAGAAAAGAGATGAAAAAGGAAAGGAAAGAGATCCAAAATATATGGAAAAGGAAAGGAAAGGAAAGGAAAGGAAAGGAAAGGAAAGGAAAGAGACAGAAAAGGAGGCTTGCTTGTGGTTAGCTTGTAGAAAGTTCACTGGGCTTGTGACTGGGACACGGCATGCCGTAAAGACGCTCTCGGAGTAAAGGACTGAACTGTTACTGTCTCGAGGGAACGTCTTCAGTAGCTCTAGTTAGGGAACATAGCTGTAGTACCATAAAGCAGAACTATAACATGTACATTCCCCCTGAAGACAAACACTTATAGTGCACAGTAGAACCCTAAAACCAACAGATCTACCTTCATTAACAAACACTGTACCTGCTCAGTACCTCTTATCTACTGGAGGTTTCATTTAGAATCTATAATAATAAATCTATAATAATTATAATAATATCACACATCTATAATCTATACAAATATGACTCAATGAACAGAACTATCCCTGATTATTCACTCAGAGCAGTGTACCTGCACACACACCCACATTCAGAACAGAGACAGAGAGCGTGAGAACGATAGAGAGAGTAAGAAAAGAAGAAAGAGTGACAGAGAGGGAACAGAATAAGAGAGAAAGGGGGAGAAAAAAGAGAAGAAGAGAGAGATAGAGAAAGCGAGAGAGGAAAAGTGAGAGTGAGAAAGAGAGAAACAAGGAATAAAAGAGATACAGAAAGAGAGAGATGAAGAGAGAGGGAGTAAAAAAGAGATGAAGAGAGACATACTGAAATGAAGAGAAAGAGAGACATTCAGGGAGAGAGAGAGAGAGAGAGAGAGAGAGAGACAGAAACAGAGACAGAGACAGAGACAGAGAGACATTCAGACATTTAACTATACAGGACCCTGACAGGAGCCCAAGACAAACTAGGCCCTGTTGCCACAGCAACGGGATCAGACGATGTGTGTGCGGTGTGTGTGTGTGTGCACACGCATGCACGTGTGTCTCTCCTGAGCCGAACTCAACACACAACCATACGTTACACACACACTCACCCTGCCTATATGTGAACATGTGTGCGTGAGTGAGCGGGTGAGCGGGCGAGCGATTATGTAAGAGTGGAGGAAACAGATGATGCGATGATGCTGCTGAGTGATGCAGGCGTGATCACTGACAGAATGACTAAGCATGTGTTTACTCCTGCTATAGTGTTCATAACATCCACATGATACTGATTACAGAGCGTCCTGCACCGTGAGAGGACCACTGCGGAGTCACACATATGCTCCATGTACAGATAATGTTCCCTATACGGATCATAAATGAGTAAATCCCGATTACGTAATAACAGCACATCCCCAGGGTATTGCGTATATAGCCTCTACATACTCCCAAACACTTTATAGGCACCTGCTCCTCCAACGTTTCTCCTGAACTGAGGGTATTAAAAGGGAGTTTGTTCTTCCCTTGCTGCAGTAACATTCGCTACTCTTCTGGGAAGGCTTTACACTAGGTGCTAGAACATTGCTGTGAGGATGATTTAGTTGCTTTCAGCTACAGGAGCAATAATGAGATCAGTTCTGGATCACTCATGCCAAAAGTACTGGATGGAGCTCCATCACTGTAGAAAACACAGCTCCACTGCTCCACAGCCCAATGCTGAGGGCCTTATACCCCTCTAATCCAGCAAAGGGAATGGTGACCTTGGGTTCATGTGCTCTAGGGGCGTTTCAAACCAGGCCTCCACTGCCCTGTGTAAGTTGGCTGAAGACTAAGTTCCAAGTCATGTACCCTTGGAATTATATTCCATAATGCCCTACAATCCTGTAAAATTATGGACTCTGTAGAGAAAACCAGCATTCCAGGCTGGGAAGGGGATGTCGGCACTTTAATTCCCTTCCCAAGGAACCCAAGTGTCAGCCGTACATGGTTGATGTTCATCTTTAAACCAGGCTGAAGTTGCCTCTATTCACCAGCTTCTTGATCCAATGTTCCGTTCTACTGTAAATGCTGCAGCTTAAATGTAAATACAGCACAAGTTAAGGTGGAACGGAAAATTAGCAAAACAAGCAGGATAACAGGAACTTCAGCTCCCACATCTTTAACAGGATCCCGGAACAACTTTAATCTTGCAGTCTGCACATTTCACTCTGGACAGCTCCGCTCAGCGTTTGACCCTGAAGAGACTGAAGAGAGGAGCAGCTCTCCTATTATTAGCATCACCACCCAAACTGCAGACTGTAAGTAGCAGTCATGCTGTGTGATTGTATCCGTGTTTGCCGGTTGAAGCAGGTCATCTCAAACTGAGAGTTCCATAGTGAGTAACAACTTTAATCTACTTTGTGTTGATGTCCAGATGGAAAGCCAGCAGCTAGTATAGGTAACACCACATCTGGGTGTTTTTCACCCTAAACAAAGTCACATACCTTCTATGCAGAACATCATGCTTCTACAGCACCTTTAAAGTTGGATTTTTGAAGTCTTGTGTTGGAAAGAATTCCCTGCTCCTTCTCCTCTGGCAACTGGCAACTTCTACAGATCTGGAATCATGCAACCTCTAATCTTAACCCAAACAAATTTTCTTGCTCTTTCAGTTTTAATACTTATCCCACAAATTTATAAAAACAAACACTTGCACACACACACTTTGACCAGCTGTGCACTAATAAGTCCTCCAGTAGCCCACAAGGCCTTTGATCTAACTGAGCCGTGATTTATCTGCGTATATCAGAGAGTTCATTTGGGTTTGATCTTTGGCTATTCTGTGTTCTATGGTCATGTGTGTGGTAAGGGGGACATCCTCTGCCTCAGGCTGGTGGTAATGATTTTCAATCTTGGGCATCCCAGGCCAGTCCAACGCTCGTGACGAGCGAAGATAACAACAGTCTAGTGTGTTTCATTGTTGAAACAGAAAACAAAAAACAGAAAATAGAGCCAAAACCAATCAATCACAGACCAATCGTGCCTTCAGTCTGGGGCTCGGACCACCACAGCCCACCACTATTTAGCAATTTCCATTACTACAGTAAATTACACCCATAGCAAGAACACGGACCTCTGTGGAAGGTTACGTGGCTAAGGAATTTATGCTAAGGCAGTCAATCTGAAGGCTTTCAGATAAGCCAACAAATGCTAACAGCTAATGCTACCAGGCTTGTTTGAGAAGAGCTAGCCAGCTGACTCAAACACAATGAATTCACAGGATCTGGGTTCCTAATCCCAGTCCAGGAGACCCACAGTTTACCTCTATTCCCGACACCACAATAAGCTTGGGATTGGGAACCACGTCAATAAACAGTGTTGGAAGTTTAATACTATTGAATCAATATCAGTACAGCAGGGGCTCATTCAAACCAGGTGGTCCAGATGGCCCATATTATTTGCTCTATTCCTGTACATTGTGAATAAGGTTGGGGAAAACTGGGTGGGCTGTTTAGGGAAGGGTCTTATGGTTGGTACTAGACTCTGCAGGAAGGTGGATCTCCAGGATAAGGGTTGGTGACCACTTGTTTATGGGTCCCTGAAGATCACTGGAGTGGAGAGTTGTAGGTGGGATGTAAGATGTAAGAGTTATTGCTTTCATGTTGCCATATGGTTTATTACATAGTTAATTACACAGTAATTACAGATGTTATTATATTTGCTTTCTGTTTACAGGTACAGGTCTGCACTTCTGACTTTCTTTTTTGGATTTGACACAAACATGAAGGATGCTTTCATGGCACAAACCAGATAAACTGGAAACGTAAACCGGAAATTTGGAACTGGCACTTTCTACAGAGGGAAGAAGGAAAGAGAGAGAGGTGGAAAGAGAGAGATGTGAAAGGGCTGAAGAAATAGACATGTGAAGTGCAGGATGACGGCAGCGTCCCATGCAGCCACACCAGCCTCCCTCCGGCCATCTGTTGTGCTCTCTCTCTCCTTCTCTCTTTCACCCCATCCTGAAGTCTCCTACGCCCTACCCTTCCTCCGACCTTTTCCTCGTTTGCCTTCGCGTCTGGCCAATGCAGAGAAGGGGAAAAAAATGGGATGAAAGGAGAAAAAGCCAGACAGCCTAACGTTTTCCTGGTCTCTGAAAACAGGTGGAGCAACGTTGCTTTAGGCCTGTTCTGATGCTCCTCTTTCCTTGGAGTTGTGGGAAATGTAGTAGCAGAAGTGACCTGCCCTCATCTGTTCTACCTGCAATGCTGAAGATCTTGAGGAGCTGTCTGTGAGTCATACCTTCGGAGTCTCAACACTCAAAGGCAACTACACAGCAACAGCTAGCGTGCAACAGCACACAGGCATACATAAGTAGATCAGGGGTCTCATGACTATTGATACCTACTTACAGAGTAGTCAGTTAAATAAGCAGTCAACTATCTGTTATTATTAGAGATGAACTTAGAACATAGAACCCTGAATAAATAGACTTGTGAGATAATAGAACCCTGAATAAATAATACACTGGAATACATATAGAACCCTGAATAAATTACAGCCTGGGAACATAGAACCCTGGATATATAAACCCCTGGGAATATAGGGACCTGAATAAATAGGACTCTAGATACAAACGTATAATCCTGAATAATAAGAGCCTGGGAATACAAGGACCTGAGTAAACTTGACCCTGCGAACATAGAACCGCGAATGAATAAAACCTTGGGAACACAGAACCCGGAATAAATAAGACCCTGGAAATATAGAACCCTGAATAAATAGACTTCTGAGATAATAGAAGCCTGAATAAATAACAGCCTGGGAACATACAACCCTGAATTAATAAACCCCTGGGAACATACAACCCTGAATTAATATACCCCTGGGAACATAGAACCCTGAATTAATAAACCCCTGGGAACATACAACCCTGAATTAATAAACCCCTGGGAACACAGAACCCTGAATAAATAGACTTCTGAGATAATAGAAGCCTGAATAAATACCAGCCTGGGAACATAGAACCCTGAATTAATAAGAGCCTGGGAATACAAGGACCTGAGTAAATTAGACCCTGCGAACATAGAACCATGAATGAATAAAACCCTGGAAACATAGAACCCTGAATAAATAAGACACTGGAAATATAGAACCCTGAATAAATAGGACTCTGAGAACATAGAATCCTGAATGAATAAACCCCTGGGAATATAGGGACCTGAGTACCTTAGACCGCAGGAACACAGAACCCTGAATAAATACAACCCTGCAAACATAAAACGCTGAATGAATAAAACGCTGGGAATCTAAGGACCTGAGTAAATAATGCCCCTGGAACATAGAGCCCTGAATAAATGGACCCCTGGGAACAAAGAACCCTGAATGAATGAAACCCTGGGAACATGGAACCCTGAATAAATAAGACCCCATGAACATAAAACTCTAAATGTATAAAACCCTGAGAACACAGAACCCAGGATAAAGAAGACCCTAGGAAGATAGAAATGGTCACAGTCTGGGTGGAAGGAAGGGAAGACAAGAAAGAGTGTTTAAGTGAGTCTCAGAACCCTTGAGAACCAAACGCACTTCATTCATATTTCAGACACTGCCCCTCCCCCCCACACACACACATATACGCACTCACACACTTACACACTCACACACACACAATCCAACCAGCATCAAGTAGATTAGATGACCTGAACTAAATCAGACTATATACTCTCTCTCTTCTCTCTCTGTCTCTCTTCTCTCTCATTCCCCCTCTCTCCCCCCACTCTCCCTGTCCCTTGCTCTTTTCTCTCTCTGTCTCTCTCTATCTCTCTCTCTGTCCTCTCCATCTCCCCCCTCTATTTCCTCTCTCCGTTTATCAGGCACTAGAGGGTTTACGGAAAGAGTGATTAAAACAGGATGAAAGTGTCTTAAGGAAATCTGCGTCCCGTCTTGCTGCGCCTCATTTATTCATCATTATGTTTAATGAGGACACCAACAAAAACAACAAATACTTCAATAAACACAATCAAAAGAGACATAAAATCATTTACTCTCAGCCACTAATGTGTAACATGTACAGTGTACTATCTACTGCTGAGCTATGGTGGAATATCAGGATTACCATAAACACCTGAATGCCCATTCAAATCACTTCAGGAATAAACTATCCACGTTACCAGTTCAAAAGAAAAGAACCAGTTCAGCTGCCATTGGTGGGTATTTCTTCATTATATTGTATTATATAAATGAGTCCTCTGTGACTGAACCGTCTCTAACAGTGTGTAACACCTCCACAAGCACAGCTGTGAAAGTATTTGACATGTACTGAACAAGTTTCTGGATGTAGGCCACATCAATGTTCAGACACTTTTGCATCAAAGAATTGGTCAGTTGGGACAGATTTGGTGGATGCATTACCTGGCACAATTCCGAGGAGAATTCCCTGTAGACTGGGATTTTAGCTACTGCTGGTAGACCCGTATGACCGTAAACCCGTATGACCGTACGCTTCCATACACCTGCAGATTCATCTACTTCGTTCACACTATGGTCTTTGGCATGCCCAAATGCAGTCACTCCTTTTAGCCAATCATTAACATCTGCTTTGGAGCCATTTTCCACACATGGACCGAGACATTCACTGCACTGTACCACCTCCTCCCAATCTATGGATCCCGTCACTCACACCCCGCAGGTATTTATAGCCCCATCATCCTTGTGCAGCGCCATGTGCAGGAGCCTGAAGTTACTACCACCTTAAACACGCAAGGTGTCATGCTTCCGGTCTCATCCTATGTCTCCAGTGCTCCTCCAAACTCCAACTCCCAGAATGCACCGCTCGGTGGCATCACGGTCATGCGTGCACTAGCGGCTAATCATTCTCGCTGTTCCTCTCCCGAATTCTAAACACCTGCACTTCATTAGCCCCTCATATATAAACACCTCCACTCCAGTTGCCTCCTTACCCACTCCTTATCCTATTCTTGTGTTTCGACCTTTTTCCCTGTTTCTCGGTTTTTGCCTTTTGCCTTCGTCCCTTGTATTGGTTTCTTGATCGGATTGCCCTTTTGGTTACTACTTGGACTGTTTTTTGATTCTGGCTCTTGATTCTGCTTGGTATGTTTGCTAGGTTTTCCGTTTATATCTTGCTGCCTACACGTACTGCCCTGTGCTACAGCTCTGTTAATAAAACTAATCTGCCTTTTAACTCTGTGCGCATCTGGTCTGTCTGGCATAACACAAGGTGACAAATTTTTTGTCTGTGAGCTTAGTTTGTCCACTAGGGCAAGCCCTGGATGGGGTTGAGCCTTCATGGAACGGGACATAAGGACCCCTGAATCTTGTACCCTAAGACTGCCTCGGCAAGGTGTTTGCAGAGGTCTAGAGAGCCAGAGAAATATGACGTTATACTTATGGACCTTTTCCATCCTCATGCAAGTGCATGACCTTATAGCTTATCCCGTCAGAAACATCTGCTGAAATATGAAGATCTTCTACCTAAAGCTTGTGTTGATGTTGGCAAAGCAGTGCACAGTTTCATGTTGGTGAGAACTCTTAAGATAATTGAACAGAATAGCCTAGCTAATTCAATATTAGTGAGCAGCCTACAATGGCTAGGAAACCTTTCATGCTTCCGGCACCAGTTATGACTTCACAAGTGGGAAACAGATAGAAGATAGAACCACAAGCCTGAGGACCCCCAGTTGCTCCATTTTGACCATTTTCCATACTGATGTCTTATTATACTGGCCTTTGCAAAGTTGATGTCACAGCAGGCTGCAATATGCATAGGAGCCTTCTAACCAATCACAGTGTTTACTGTTTTACTGTGTTCTCTGTGCCTCGTTTAATTATAGTTGATTGATTAACTAACTCTGACTACAATACCCAGCATGCACTACACATATTTATGAGGCTAACATACAGGATCACTCTGTAGTTCTACAGGTACAGACTGTGGTCCATCTATTTCTCTGTATATTTTATTACCCTGTTCTTCAATGGTCAGGACCCCCACAGGACCGCCACAGAGCAGGTATTATGTGGGTGGTGGATTATTCTCAGCACTGCAGTGACACTGACATGGTGGTGGTGTGTTGGTGTGTGTTGTGCTGGTGTGAGCGGATCATACACAGCAGTGCTGCTGGACACCTCAGTGTCACTGCTGGACTGAGAATCGTCCACCAACCAAAACTATCCAGCACAACAGCGTCCTGTGGGCAGCGTCCTGTGACCACAGATGAAGGACTAGAGGATGACCAACACTGCACTGTGCAGCAGCAGATGAGCTATTGTCTCTGATTGTACATCTACAAGGTGGAGCAGCAAGTTAGGAGTGTCTAAAAGAGTGGACAGTGAGTGGACACAGTGTTTAAACACTCCAGCAGCACTGCTGTGCCTGATACACTCACATCAGCACAACACACACTAACACACCACCACCACATCAGTGTCACTGCAGTGCTGAGAATAATCCACCACCCACATAATACCTGCTCTGTGGTGGTCCTGTGAGGGTCCTGACCATTGAAGAACAGGGTAATAAAGTATACAGAGAAACAGATGGACTACAGTCTGGAACTGTACAACTACAGAGTGCTCCTATATGGTCAGCGGAGCTGGTAACATGGACAATGACTGTAGAAACAAGGAGGTGAGCCGAATAAAGAGTTCAGTGAGGATATATGGACTGTGTTAAGTGTAGGTCATGGCAGAGTCCATTCAGAGAGCGACAGCAGGTGAGGAAGAACGAAAAGAAGGGGAGTATAAACTGTTAAAAGGCCGTGGTCAGGAGCAGAAGAGGAAGCAGGATGAGTGCTTTATTAATAGATAGAGTGTGAGGCATTTTGCGGTGCTAATTTGTAGAGCAGAAGGTGGTGCTTTGTCTCTGTTTAGGCGAGTACTGAATCTGTGTTTCCGTGTTTATGTGCGTGAGCAGAGCTGAATAGGACGCGAGTAAGCAGGCGAGGCGCGACAGCAGAACACAGAGCGGCCGGCGTGACGTCTCATCATCGTTTCTGTCATCTGTTAATCAGCCTTTCAGCCTCCGGAATGAAAGGAACTGATTAGCATCATCCAAACCAGGACGCACACAATCACAGGAGAGCGGCCTGACGAGCGGCGTGAATACGCCTCATTTAAAACGCACACAGATATAAACACAGGCATACAGCTGAGCTACGGCTCCTCATCCATTTGCCTGTTCACAGTCACATGAGGACATGAAGCTATGCCAGCTTTCAAGAGTTTCCTTCTGCTCAGATGAAGAATACCAGGATGAGATGTTCATTCTGAAGCATGTTTATAAGGCAACATTTTCTTTGATATCTATGAAAAAAACCGGTTGTCAAAAGATTTGAATACTGAACTGTGATTGATCGCCTTCGTTTGTGTAATTCATTATTAATAATCAAATTTATTTGCTCAAATTTGATGTTAAAGAGATATTTCATCTATAAAATCTTGTCTTTTTGCTATTAGAAGCAATGTATTTAGTAATACAGATTAGAAATAGAAATAGTAATAGAAATAGTCATAAAGATATAGAGATAGTAATACAGATTATAATAGAGATAGTATAAAGATAGTATAAAGATAGTTATACAGATAGTAATAGAGACAATATAGTGATAGTAATAGATAGCATAGAGATAGTATAGAGATAACACAGATAATAAAAGAGATAGTATAAAAATAGTATGTAGATAGTAATAGAGTCTATATAGTGATAGTAATAGAGATAGTATAGAGATAGTAACACAGATAAAAGAGATAGTATAGAAATAGTATAGTCATAGTAATATAGTATAGAGATGGTAACACAGACAATAAAAGAGATTGTATAAAAATAGTAATACAGATAGTAATATAGATGGTATTGCTGGTAGACCCATATGACCGTACGCTTCCATACACCTGCAGATTCAGCTACTTCCTTCACACTATGGTCTTTGGCACGCCCAAATGCAGTCACTCCTTTTAGCCAATCAGTAACATCTGCTTTGGAGCCAGTTTCCACACATGGAACGAGACATTCACTGCACTGTACCATCTCTTCTCAATCTACGGATCCCGTCACTCACACCCCGCAGGTATTTAAAGCCCCATCATCCTCGTGCAGCACCATCTGCAGGGGCCTGAAGTTACTACCAGCTTAAACACACAAGGGGACTCATTTTTTTTTCCGTTGAGCTAATACACACTGTGATCGTTTTCAGGGTACTTTCTACTAGTCCTAAACCATAACCTCTAAATTTATACTAAACCCTAACACCTAAATTTGAACTTAAATTTTTGGATTTATTTCAGTATTTTCTAAGATTATTTCAATATTTGAAAATCTGAAAGATTTAATTTTTTAAAAGCTTTATTCAAAAAATGTATGTGCTATATTTTCTTGTTAAATCCTATTGTTTTGAGGTAAATCTTCCCAATGTCTGAAAATCAGTGTGGAACATTATTGTTTTAATGAAAAATATGATGATTTTATGCATGTAACTATTAAAAACTAAGTACAAATTTATCAAACATGATATCTTTAGTCTGGTCCCTATCAACACTGCTGGGAACACTTCTGACTCTTTTCACACCCAGCCACTCTGAATGACTTTACAATTTAATTATGCAGAAATAGAATTCAGAAAAATCAGCAGATTTGCACTTTAAGTACGTGCAACTGAGTAAACATAGCTATTTTTTATTCACCTCTGCGTAAAATGTAATGACGTTTCTGAAGAGTTTGAGTCTATCTTCTATTATCAGCCCTCTACACACATCTGTCACTAAGGTTTAGAATTAGAGCACCTCCTGTCCTCAACCCGTCTGCAGATGAGACCCTTTGTGGTGCACAAATAAACAGGGCTGACACGCGGTGTACCCGGTGCTTCGTTAACTGCCTGTATTTCTGGCCCCCGTCCCGATTCTGTGGTAATGAGTAGCGAGAGTATGTGTTCTCACAAGCTAACAGGCTTTGGCTGGGTGTGGAGGAGCAGGTGCTGCAGGTGTTGGAGGCCAGCGACACGTACACCTGCCCACAGCACAGTGGCTAGGACCATGAAGATCAGTCACAAGGTCACTGCTGAGGAGTTAAAGATGTCTAGGCAGAGTAGAAACTGTAATCAGATACATGTACTTCAATGCAATTTTGATGTCTTTGTATTTTTAGATGAAAGTAGTTTTACTTTTCATTGCCATCATAACAAAACCTACAGGATGTAAACGTTAGACCAGATTTAGACTTTTATTTATATTGGACAGTTAAAGGTATAAAAAAAAATTGAAAAAATGCATATATTATGAAGAGAAGAACTATGCTGATAGTTGCTGGATGTTTTTGGACTATCATTTTAACTCAAGATGGGTTTTGCCAGGGACATTCACAAGTCAGAGGTGAGTTTTGAAAAGACTCAAGTCTGAGTTCAGTCTCTGAGGTACAAGACTGAGTCAAACCTTGAGTCTCTGAGGTACAAGGCTTAGATGAATCTTGGGTCTTAGAGGTACAAGTCTTAATCAAATCTTGGGTCTCGAAGGCACAAGTCTCAGTCGAATCTGGGTTTTTGGAGGTATAGGTCTGAGTTGAACCTTGAGTCTCAGAGGTACAAGTCCAAAGTGCGGAACATGAGTCATACCTCTGATGTACGAGTCTTGTCTCTCTAAGGTACCAATCTGAGTTTCAAGCCTCTGAGGAATGTTCGAAATGAGTCTCTGCAGTGCAACATATGAGTTAATGTAGTTACTTACAAGCAATATGTCACTTACAATTCAATCTGAGTTCAATCTGAGGTCTCTGGGGTCAGGCTCTAAGTCCAAGTTGGGTCTTTGAGGACTGAATCTGAGTCAAGTCTCTGGGCTATGAGTTTGAGCTGTGTCTTATGCATCTAAGGTACAAGCCTAAGTTGAGTCTCACATCTCTGAGGCACATGTCTGATGATTTTGAGTCTGCACAAGCCCATGTGGAGTGATAAGCCTCTTTTGTGCAAGTATGAATCAAGTCTCTGAGGTGCAATCTTGAGCTGAGTCTCAGGTCTCTGGGGTACAAGTTTGAGTTGAGTCTCGAGTCTCTCAGGCACAAATTCAATTCAAGTCTCAGGAATACAAGTCTGAGTCAAGTCTCTCAGGTGGAAGTTCATGTTCAGTCTAAAATCACTGAAGTACTGCAAGCTTCTGGGGTAGGAATATATGTCTCAAACCTCTGAGGAGCAAGTCTGATTCAAGTCTTTGAGGTATGATCTTGAGCTGTGTCAAGTCTCCGAGTCTGAGTTGAATCAGAAATCTCTGGGGTCCATGTCTGAGTCAGATCTCTGGGATACAAGTTCAGTCAGGAATCACTGAGGTACGAACTTGTTTTGAGTATTGAGTCTCAAGCCCAAGTTGAGTCTTGAGAATCTGGGATGCTAGTCCGAGTCAAGTATTTGAGGTATGATCCTGAGTTATGTGTCAAGTCACTGGAAAACATGTCAGATTCTCAAATCTCTGGGGTAAGAATCTGAGTTGTGTCTTGAGTCTTTTGGGTACAATGCTCACTTCAGTCTCAAATCAATGAGGTATGAGTCTGAATTGAGTACTGAATGTCTGGGGTTAGGGTCCGTGTCAAGTTTTGGAGGAACAAGTCTGAACTGAGTCTCTGGGCTGCTCTAGAGTCCAGTGGCAGCGTGCTTTACACCACTGCATTCGAAGATTTGCATGTTTGATGTAAGGCTTGGGTGCAGCTGTTCAGCCATGGAAACCCATTCCATGAAGCTCTCTACACACTGTTCTTGAGCTAATCTGAAGGCCACATGAAGTTTGGAGGTCTGTAGCGATTGACTCTGCAGAGAGTTGGGGACCTCTGCACCTCAGCATGCTACGTGGCCTACCACTTAGTGGCTGTGTTGCTGTCGTTCCCAATCTCTTCCACTTTGTTATAGTCCCACTGACAGTTGACTGTGGAATATTTAGTAGGGAGGAAATTTCATGACTGGACTTGTTGCACAGGTGGCATCCTATCACGGTACCACGCTGGAATTCACTGAGCTCCTGAGAGCGACCCATTCTTTCACTAATGTCTGTAGGAGCAGTCTGCGTGTTTTTATTTGCTTGGTTTTATACACCTGTGGTCATGGAAGTGATTGGAACACCTGAGTTCAATGATTTGGATGGGTGAGTGAATACTGTTGGCAATATAGTGTATCTTGCTCTAGAATGAAGGCCTGGTATTCAGCCTATTTATGTCATTAATATTAGTAGCTGCCGCATTTTCAAAAGAGTGATTGTGCAGTATTTCCAGAGCGTTTGTGTACACAGAAACCGCTAAATGTTGAGAGCAAATTCCGGGAGTGAAAGGAAATATCAATCCAATATTTCATTTGACCTCCTCCGACACACTAAAAGAGGGTACTACAGAGGGCCGCCGATCTGCAGAGACACCACTGAAAATGTTCTGAATGAATCAAACACTTTCCTCCCATTTGCCCACCTAGCTCTAATGGTCACGGTTCTCTGCTGGACTACATGAAGGTAGACTGATTCTACGGGTCCTTCAGGTCTCACAGAGAGAGAAGAATAGAAGGAAAGGATGAAAGGATGCTAACACATTCAAGGAGGAGCATGAAAGCGATGAACATTTTGTCCTAAAGAGCCAAAGCAGAGGGGGATATGAGAAACCAGAGCGACACAGGGTGGGAGGGAGCGACGGATTGATTATCAGACAAAAGGATCACTGAGGGAAAGATGAGAAAGGTCAAAGAAAGAGAGAGAAGAGAGAGAGACATGAGTACAGTGTTGCTTTCGCTGTGTTACCGACAGCAATGCAAAATTCTAAAACAGACAGAAAAAGAAACAGGCTATGTATTATTGAGGCTACTGTTTCCAACTTCCGTTTTCCTCCTCCTCAGCTCCCCTCTCTTCCTTTCTCTCAGTCTGTTTTTCTAGCAAGCGCATTAATATTGAAGCAGTCGGCTGACTGTCAGCCTTTGTCGAGGGAGAAAAGAGGCTAAACTTTTGCATTAGAGCTCAGCCTCCACTCCCAGCTGCCGAAGCCTAACGTTGAGCAGCAGGAGATAGCTTTTACGCTGCTGCCACGACTCTTTAAGCCTCAGGAACCAAGGGTCTTAGAAAGTGAGGAGGGGTACGGAGGAGCATAATAGACCTCTGTTAGGAATCATTTTGTAATACTTCACTGTTTAACATGATCAGATACACTAAAACTGCAATTAGCTTAGAATTAGTGAGATACATTGGTAATTTATGGGTGAAGCTCTTCCTGTAGGCCCCCTAGTGGCCATTCTACCAACAGAATCAGATATTTTTAATTCATTTAACCCAATAAAATACGCTCCCCGTATCTCTTGTTGCAACTTCTTCTTCTGGTGTCAATTGAAGAGGAGGAGACCACACTGCACTCTGAAAATAGATTTATTTCAGAGTGCTTGTCCAGTGTGAGTCTGAGTTGGTTCTAAAGGTACACACCCCTTCAGACATCGTAACCTTAAATGTTAAGAGAAGTGGCACCATTCAACCAAAATAAAGAAATATGTACAACACTGTTAGCTGATGAACTACGTCACCATTGGCTCACTGTGTGAAATGTTGTGTTGAGCTGCTAGTGAGCAATGACAGGCGAGAGGGTCAAACAATTCACCTTAGAGTTCAGTCTTAGAGGCTGGTTCAGCATTTTCTGCTTCTTCTCACCATCCAAAACACATTCGGTGGTGTTGAGGTTCTGGACTCTGGGGTGGTCAATCCATTGTTCTGAGAACTCCAGCAGCTTCTTTGTTGGATATGTGTGTCTCCTTTTCTCAGTGAGGAGCTTCTTGAAAAGCTACACCCCCTTTCAGACCTCCATAGTGTTGAGGTGTCTTCTCACAGTGGAAGACAGGTGGAAAGAAACACCTGTGGATGTTCTCAGATCTGAAGCAGGAGTGGAGCTTCTCCTCTCTCTCAAAGATCAAAGTGATGTTTATCTGATGGGGACAGTGTTGATGGGTCTACCAGGTCTTCCAGGTGGTTGTTAGGAGACCGATTTTCTCTTTAGTTTTTACGCTGATTGTGTTGGTTTTAAGATTGACAGGCTAGAAGTGTGGACAAATGAAATACTGAGAGTTTTGATGTTATAGTTGGTGTAGCTTTTTTCTAGACATTAGAGAATAAATGACATGAAGCTATAATCATGGTCTGTTGCAATTTTGTCAGGTGATTGCAGGGTTGATGGTGGGATGTTGCTAATTTCCCCACCTACAATGAGATCACTCGGGCGAGCCAAGCGACGTACATACCGTGCTAATGGCATCGTTCTACCAGTCACGTCAAGCCAGCTGGGGAGCCAGTGTTCCTGTCTTTTATAATTACCATCTAAACATCTCTCCTGTGACTCTTGTAGCCTTTCCTTTCACTCTCTTCCTCTCATCACCTCTTCTCTCCCGTCTTTCTATCCTCCCTCACCTCCTCTCTCGTTTTCCCTGCCCTGTAATAACCATTTGAAGGTGATCCACTCTTCAGACAAACACTTGACTCTACCACACACTTAAGAAGTGATTTATCTTCACTTGATCTCTTTAGAGTAGTCCGACTGTGCCGGACAGAAGGAGAAGGGAATGGAATAATATGACTTTTTTTTTCCTTTAGCAGGCTTAGAAATATTAACACATCATATATGAGTAACATCAATAGCTCTACAGCACTCAAAGCAGTTAAGGCTGACGGAGTGCTCTGGAAGTCTTCATAGGCTTCGTGCTCTCGTTGTATCAGTCTATGGCCGTTTATCTTTTTATCTCAGTCTTCCACAGCTCGAAGTGATTGCGACTTTCATTACGGCCATTAAAGAGGTGCTGATTCCATTGTCTTAATTTAATATGCTCGTTAATAGCTCTGATGTATGTAGCGTCTGTGCTCCAGAACTGGGGCCAAAAAACTCTCCAAACCACAATTACAATGGCAATGAAAAACTGGACCCAGTGGATGGTAATAAGAGAAAACTATAAAAAGCAATTATTATTATTATTAACTATGGAGCCGAGTGTATCCATTCTTCACCTTTATTACAGCTTCCATTCTTTTAAGGAGACTCAGTTTCAGTTTCTCAAAGAGACACACCTCCAAAGTTCAGTCTTAGAAGTTGGTTTAGCACTTTCTGACTCTCACCATCCAAATAACCCCAAACACATTCCACATTAAGTGATCCCAAACACATTTACCATCAAGTGATCCCAAACACGTTTACCGTCACATAATCCCATACACATTCCCCATCAAGTAATCCCAAACGCAGTTACCATCAAGCAATCCCAAACACATTCCCCATCAAGTAATTCTAAACACACTCACCATCAAGTAATCTTTTAACACATTTGTGACCAAGTGATCCCAAGCACATTCGCCATCAAGCAATTCCAGGCAGATTCACCATTAAGCATTCCCAAACACATTAATCAACAAGCAATCCCTAACACATTCATCGTCAAGTGATCCCAAACACATTCACCATCAAGCAATTCCAGGCATATTCACCATTAAGCATTCCCAAATACATTAAACATCAAGCAATCCCAAACACATTCAGCATCAAGTAATCCTAAACACATTCACCATCAAGCAATCCCAAACACACTTACCATCCAGCAATCCAGAACACATTCGGCATCAAGCAATTCCAAACACATTCATCATCAGCAAATCCCAAACACATTTACCATCAAGTCATTCTAAAACACATGTACCATCAAGTAATCCCAAATACATTCACCATCAAGTAATCTCAAACATATTCACCATCAAGTAATCCCAAACACATTGACCATCAAGTAATCTGAAACACAGTTACCATCAATTAATCCCAAACACATTCAGCATCAAGTAATCCCTTAACACATTGACCATCAAATAATCCCACACACATTGACCATCAAGTAATCCCAAACACATTCACCATCAAGTCATTCTAAACACATGTACCATCAAGTAATCCCATATACATTCACCATCAAGTAATCCCAAACACAGTTACCATCAAGTAATCTCAAACACATTGACCATTAAGTAATCCCAAACACACATACCATCAAGCAATCCCAAACAAATTCACCATCAAGTAATCCCAAACACATTCACCATCAAGTAATCCCAAACACATTCACCATGAAGTAATCATTTAATACATTTATGATCAAGTGATCCCAAGCACATTCACCATCAAGCAATTCTAGGGATATTCACCATTAAGCATTCCCAAACACATTAATCATCAAGCAATCCCAAACACATTCATCGCCAAGCAATCCCAAACACATTCAGCATCAAGTTCTCCCAAACATACTCACCATCAAGTTCTCCCAAACATATTCAGCATCAACTAATCCCAAACACATTCACCATCAAGCAATCCCAAACACACTTACCATCCAGCAATCCTGAGCACATTCAGCATCAAGCAATTCCAGGCATATTCACCATTAAGCATTCCCAAACACATTCAGCATCAAGCAATCCCCAACACATTCAGTATCAAGTAATCCCAAACACATTTACCATCAAGCAATCCCTAACACATTTACTGTTAAGCATTCCCAAACACATTCAGCATCAAGCAATCCCAAACACATTTACCATCAAGCAATCCCTAACACATTTACTGTTAAGCATTCCCAAACACATTCAGAATCAAGCAATCCCAAACACATTCAGCATCAAGTAATCTCAAACACATTCAGCATCAAGTAATCCCAAACACATTCAGCATCAAGTAAACCCAAACACATTCAGCGTCAAGTAATCCCAAACACATTCAGCATCCACTAATCCCAAACACATTCACCATCAAGCAATCCCAAACACATTTACCATCCAGCAATCCCGAGCACATTCAGCATCAAGCAATTCCAAGCATATTCACCATTAAGCATTCCCAAACACATTCAACATCAAGCAATCCCAAACACATTCAGCATCAAGTAATCCCAAACACATTTATCATCAAGCAATCCCAAACACATTCAGCATCAAGAAATCCCGAACACATTCACCATCAAGCAATCCCAAACCCATTCAGCATCAAGAAATCCCGAACACATTCACCATCAAGCAATCCCGAACACATTCACCATCAAGCAATCCCAAACCCATTCAGCATCAAGCAATCTCAAACACATTCAGCATCAAGTATCCCCAAACACAGTTACCATCTCCAAACACATTGCAAACCAACAGATTACATTGCTAATATATATACAGACTCCAAAATTGTCTTCTTAGATGTGTCCATGTTGTTAGTGTCATAATCACATGATCAGCGACTGGTCAACATCAAACCTAAACATCATTGCCTAGCAATCTGTCCAACCCTTGCCTTCTCGTACTTCCATAGATACCAAATTTAGACTCTTCAGTCCATAAAACCATTAATTTAATCCACAGTTCAGATGTCTAGTTTTGGTGTCCTGCGTTGGTTTGAATCAGTGAGAGAGTGGTCTCTGACTTTTACACAGGACAGTACTTTGTATCTTTTTATTGTGGATGGATGGATGTTAATCTAATAAAAGACAGGCCAGTGTGGGTTGATCGGTGTTCAGCATTTCAGGCTTGGCTTGTGCCTGCACTCTACATAAGCAGAAAACATGGTTGCTTGGTCAGTGAGCATGTCTGGATAAATATCCCTCACCAGAAGATGAGGGTAAAGGGGAGAGACAGGCAAGGTCACCAACTACTAGAGGGCTATAACAATATTAGCAGTGAGAATGGTTCCACTGAACGTTGTTGGTAGGACTTGTCGATTCAATTCATTATAATCCAGTTTATTTTTACACTGCTGTCCAAACGTTTGGAGTCACTTATGGATAATTTTTAACGATTATAATTTTATTTAATAATAAATTTCATAGTACAGGTTGAAAGTTTGCAAAATAGACACTAAACCGTATTTTTAGATATGCAGTTTACGCAACAAACAAAACAAAACAATTGATAACATTAATGTAGTTACTTATTGTCCAGTTATCTTAGCTCATCTAAGAGAGACGCAAAAGATGGTGCTTTTCCTAGCATGCTTCCTCATGTTCTAGTGAGATTTCTAGGAACCTACTACTGAAAAGAACTATGACTCAAAGGAGGAACAGCCACTGAGAGGAAACAAGACTCAAGAGGTGAAACTCCCTAATAGAGTAATGGGGAATCGCTGAGAGAAACCAGGATTTAAAAAGTGAAACTCTCTAATAGAGTGATGAAGAACCACTGAGAGGAACCAAAACTCAAAATGTGAAACTACCTAATAGAGTGGTAAGGCACCATTATGGGGAACTAAGATGCAAAAGGAGAGAATCCCTATGAACTGGAGATAGAAGAACAACTAAAAGGAGTTAGGATTCTTAAGAAACACTTAATCTTCAGAGAAGCCTCAATACAAAAACTCTCTAATAACAAGAAGGAGAAACATTAAGAGAAGTCACGATTTAAAAGGGGAAACACGTTGGGAGCCAGAGGAAGAACCGCTGAGAGGAACCAACATTCTGAGAAGAACTAAGACTCAAAAGGACGGAGTTCCTATGAATAGGAGGAAACAGAAATAGGAAAAAACTTCCAAGGAGCAGGAGTAACAACCTCTTAAAAGAAGAAACTCCTTAGGAGCATTAGGAAGAACCACTGAGAGGTACCAGGACTCAAAGGAGGAAATGAGGAACATACAAATGAGGAAGAAACACAATAAAGACTCAGGAGAAATAATTCACTAAGAGCACAAAGAAGAACCACTGAGAGCAACCAGGAGCCAAAAGATGAAATTCCAAACCATCATGAGATACAGCGTCTGAAAGGAACCAACACTAATCCTGGGGACAATTTTCTTAAAAGCGTGAGCCACTCAGAGGAACCAAGACTCAAAAAGTGAAACTCACTAACAGAGTGATGAAGAACCACTGAGAGGAACCACGACCCGAAAGGAGAAAATCCCTAATATAGTGATGTAGAACCACTAAAAGGAACAAGGACTTAAAAGGTGAAACTCCCTAACAGAGTGATCAAGAACCACTGAGAGAAACCAAGACTCAAAAGGAGAATTGCCGTGAAGAGCTTAATATAATTTGTCAACACCATCACAGGTAATAGCATTAACACAGCAAATCGCAGAAGGCGCTGCTCTCCTCTGCCGGGCTAAACGTGAAGGAAAGAAAGTCACTACAGATCAAATGAGAATGAGGCAACAGGAAGTGACAAGGTGTCATTTTTTCAGCATTCAACTTCCTATGCCAGATGCCTATATCCCTGTTTGCATCAGCCACAAGGCATGGAGTGCAATACATCGTCAGTAGCCCAGTGCCGAGTCCATGTCAGCATGGATCACAGAGGACATGCTGAGGCTCAAACCCCGGGGACCGCTGTGGTCCAGAGGCAAAGGGGCGGCGTTTTGACAGGCTGCTTTAGTCTGACTAAACCCCCTCATCTCTCAGAGGGACGGACGTGTGAAAGCAGGCCTAATCTCTCAATTACGCTACTGATTAGTTTGTCAGCGTTTCTGACCGATGGCATATGACTCATCACAGTGGCCAATTCCGGCCACAAGGGCTTCACAACACGGACAAAGTATCATATTTTGATTCAGCTGTCGCCTTTTGTAATATGCCTCCAGTATGTGAGCCAGGGGGTGGCAGGGGTAAGGAGAAACTCCCACAGAGCAGTAGAAAGAAACTCAAAGGCTCTTTTCAACATTTTCAAAAAGAGTAGTTTAGTATTTTTTGGTATTATTTTGTATAATTTTACACTGAAAAAATGAAAACCTAGTCAGATGAGGTATGGCTTGTTCTTGGTCTTCGTTAGGAAAGAGCAGGTGATGATAATGTCAAAGTTTTATAAATAGCTGCCTAAGGTATCCCATATGACTGCTTTAGGTTTCTAGCCTGTGTCTAAGGTATCCCAGGTGGTTGTTAGGATGTTATTTGGTTGCTGGTAGTTGATATGATATGGTTAATAGGGTGTTCTTAATGGTCTCCTATAATCCTAATATAACCTATCATCCTTAATATACAAACACACATCATTCCCAGTCAGACCAAACATTCCATACCTCGAGGGGGAGTTGATATGGAAAGTAAAAACGCATAACTTATAATAATGTATAACTTACATCAAGCACAGCACATACCCTGTATATACACTCATCATCACCAAAAAAAAAAACCACCCAGAAGGAATTAACCAACAGGTCGGTGGGTTTGGCATCGTGAGACATTCAAATGATTCAAGTTTCATGCTTGACCACACATGTGACGTAAGCAAGGACAGACCTTATCACTGTACCTGATTGACCCAACAGCCACGATTGCAGACATCCAGCAAGCAGTGATGTCCTCCATGAGTCATCCTGTTAGTGCCAGTACCATTGGCAGACGGCTGCACCAAGCAGGACCACATGCACGCAGACCGTTACGACGACTGTCCTTAACACCACGTCAGCGTCATCAAAGACTGCAATGGTGTCGTGTCAGACTGTCACGGAGTGACTCAGAATGGCAGCAGGTCATCTTCAGTGACGAGTCCCGCTTTTGTCTTGGTGGAGACGACCAACGAATCCGTGTGTGGAGGCACCGTGGTCAGCGCCAAGATGAATGTTTTTTTGTGACACATCACATGTCCAGAAGGCCTGGTGTCACTCCACCTCCACCCCTACCGCACCATCTGCAGGAACTGTGTAAGAATATTCAAGCTGCATGGGATGGATTATCACAACACACCATCAGGAACCTCTACAACTCCATGCCGAGACGTCTGGCATGTTGGGTCAGCAAACATGGCAGCCCGACGCCATACTGAGAGACACTACTTCTGTATGTGTAGCTCAATAAAAATTGATCATATCAGTCTAAATTTATCATCATTTATTGCTCCTGGTAACCTTTATCTTCCTTCCCAATAGCACTGCAGTATTGTGTAGTGTAGTATTGCAAAGTCCAATATTGCAACAACGAACAAAATACATTGTGCAGCCCTTCAGTCTTCAGCCTCTGTAATGGTTGTCTCTCTCTTTGTTTTCCTCCAGACATCATTGTCACTCATTTTACTGAAGTGAGACGAGTCGTCAGACTGGAGCCCAACTTCCGGAACACAAATCACCAACAGCAACTGACTGAAACCCCAGAAAGATGAGACATATTGGCACGCTACGTACATACGCGCTGTAACCTGTCCAGCACACACAGCCATCTACCAACACTGAAGAGAACAGACAAGCTGAGGACAAACCCTGCACACCCTGTCAGAAATGAGTCTTCAGAATACAAAGGCAAGGCAATAAGCAGATACAGCTGAGGCATAGTGGCACAAGGCACATATGTACATGAAGGCAATAGTGGCTACAGGGCAAACACAGTACACAGCAACATGATACAGTAATAAGTGGGTAGCACTGTATTTATGACCTTGCTACATAAAACCGACATGCCAACAAAGTTGTATGCGGTTCGGGGTCCTTTCTGTGTGGAGTTTGCATGTTCTCCCCGTGTCTGTGTGGGTTTCCTCCAGGTGCTCTGGTTTCCTCCAAAGACATGCAGTCAGGTGAACTGGAGATGCTAAACTGGCCCTAGGTTTGAGTGACTGTGTATGCCTATGTATCTGCCCTGTGATGGACTGGTGGACTCTCTGGGGTGTTTCCTGCTCTTTGCCCAATGAGAGCTGGGATCAACTTCAGTAACCCCTGCGAGTGAGATGGATAAGTAGCTTTGCAGATAAATGTAAGAATCAATCACTTTTTGGCAAATTCCAAATTCCAAATTTGGATCTACTCTGAAGGGTGTACTTAGATTAAGGGATCTTTATCATGCCCAAGCACGTTTGACCCCCAAAGTCCACTTAGTCTGACTAATGAGAACCCTCTGTACTGCTGAACTCAGTATGCATCTAGTATGATCCCTAACCAAGCCCAAGCACGGAACTTGAACACAAGTGGCCGCAAACAGAGCACTTTGGTCAACACTGCTAGCTGCCAAAGATGAAGCCAACTTCAGTTTCTGTTGAGATTAGAACATCAGGCAAGACACAGAAGAGGGGACTCTTTGGTCAAAACTGGCTTGTATGCCCAAAGGCTATGTTGTGGGAACATACCTACTAAAAAGCAGTCCGGTTGTGTGGATAATTCAAATGCTTTATGGCCCAGAGGAAACAGGTCAGTGCATGCTCTAAGTAAGGCTGTAACAACCCTTGGATGCAGTGATATAAGCAGCCATATGAGGCTTGAAATGTTAAGTGCAATGGTTCTCTGGTGTTGCTGTACTAATAAAATAGCATTCGTTAATTGAACGTTTTATACTTCGCATGTTCCTGCTTGTTCTACGCCGAAACCACACTGGTGTAAGGGGTGGGATAGTGCCTCTAGCAGTCTGGAGAGGGACGGCACTACTACAAAGCCAACATGGTGGAGAAGACCAAGCCTGGCCAATCACTGCAAGGAAGGGGCAGCATGATGAAGATGGGCAACGATCACTGCGAAGGAGACATTACAACAAGGCTCGGCCTCAAGAACCTGCCGGCAGAGCGTCATGGGGGCTTGGTGGCGCTAACCACAGCCTTCCAGTGATTCTTTGAACAGTGTACACCCTTGCTGGGTCTATAGCAGAAAGGAGCGTAGAATAGCCTTGGAGTCCCACTGCTGCTGCTGCAGCCCTAGGTAGCGCAAGTTGCAAGTTACACTGGAGAGGAGCCAGCGGCTGGGGATTTACCAAGGCAGGATATTCTCAAACACTTACTGTGGCGAGAACATGGGTTGCATGGGGGACTGCTAGGATGCCAGGACATCCTTGAAGGGAGGTTATGTTGTGACCGGCTACTGCCTTGCAATGCCATTGGAGGTGTGGCTATGCAGAGTGGCCATGTGCAGGCTAGTGGGAATTGCTGGTCTTTGGTACTAAAGACTGTCAATAGTTTTTGCTGCTTTGTGTTGCATGCGGAGAGGTTGTGCCAGGTTCTTGTGCCAGGCTTCTAGGCCATTTCAGTAGCACTGAGTGGTGGTTCTCCCTTGCTGCTGTTTCAGTAACAGGGCATTCACTTAATGTTGTTTCCCACATCACCTTCCATGCAGACATCAGAATATGAATTATGTGTCATGCATTTAGAACATGCATTTTTTCTATATACATAATTCATGTCTGTCCTTGTAGGCAATTTGCGTGCACATGCTACCTGCAACAGCTGAATGCCTGAGATAGACTGTGAATCTGACTGACACAGCAGGGAACGAATGTGGGAACAGTCTACTGAAGCATCTGATCATGCTAATAAGAAACTAATGGATAAAGACCTGTGGAAGACAACCTCACCTAAACAGACCAGGCTCTACTTATACATTCATAAACAACTCCTTAAGATTTAAACTGTAGATGATTAATAAGGTTGTACTGGACATAACATCAGCAGTTGATCATTTCATAATGCATGATTAGCAGTGTCTTTTTCAGAGGTAGTCATACTGAGAGGTCTGAGATGATGTGACAGGCCACTACTGAAATGTACTGAAAGGACAGCAGGGGTTTAGTCAGGGTTGCCAGATTGCTTCAGTTACTTCCAACCAAAGCAATGTTCAAACTCCTCTAAAAGGCATGAAAAAAATACCCCAAAAGTATAAAAACAAAAGGTCAGCATGTTGTGCACCTGCCAAACTAGGCTTTCAACCACCAAATGCAACTCAATCTGCCAAAATTGGCAGGAAACCGTTCAATCTGGCCATACTGGTTTTACCCTTGTACCTTCCATGTGCTTGTTTAGATATGAATAAGGAAGCAATGAGTAATTTAATTACATTTTCCAGGCCATACTGGTTTTACCCTTGTACCTTCCATGTGCTTGTTTAGATATGAATAAGGAAGCAATGAGTAATTCAATTACTTTTTCCAGGAATTAGCCAACACGGTATACAGCAAAGCATGTACAGTGCATATACACCCACACAATCAAACACTCATGGGGAGTGTTTTTCCGCTCTGTGATTTGGTAATAATTTATAATGGAAGCCATTATGAAAGTGCAACTTAACAAAAGCAGAGCCAGATATGCAGAGGCAGGCATTTTCCAAGGCGACCTGGAACGACTCTCGCATTCAGTATGCCTTTTAAGAAGCATGCTGGCACACACATGCACACACTTCTTACATCATTTCAAGACATATAATTAACTATATGCAATAATAATACCATATTTCATATACAGTATACATGCAATATATATATATGTAACAATACACAATATTATGTCCTATTAGTGTTTTACAGATCCTAGTGCCTATATGTGATGATAAGACATCATATATGTGTTATATATATGTAATATATATATATGTATGTACACATTTATTAATATTTTATCCCATATCTATTACATACATGTAGAAGAACTATTTATTAACTTGTCCTGAATTTAACTGGTTTTCTTGCAGAATTGAAACAATTTTGTTCTCAGAATGTTCAAATACCAATGCCTGCATGCACTGCGTCTTGTTATTCTGCTCCCGTGCGGTTATCGCTGCCTCACCTAAGCTTCCCCTTCCTCCTGTTCTTGGCTGCATTAGCTCAGCAGCGCTGAAGCCCACTGCAGGCGCATTATTTCAGCTCCGGGCACACAGCGGGCAGCCCACTGTGACGCTGATGGCTATTGGCATGAAGGGCCTGCTGAGGGAGGCGTGAATGGTCAGCCGCCAGCAGGGGGTGGTGTGGAGCACGCAAAAACACCCATACAAATGTACACGCACTTGGAATAGCTATATGCTTGGCTAAGTCTATCTAACATGATTCAGTTTCAGTCTAAAACCTGACTGGCCACTTTAGCAGAAACACTTACTATACAGCCTATATGAGTGTAGATTTATAGCAAATCTGTTACTGCACAATTTATTAACCCCCTTTTATCATTGGACAGGGACCAACTGGCCAGATATGATCTGGACAGTAGACCATTCTCAGCACAGCCACTGCTTGCCACTGGTGCCTGTGTCCTGATAGCCCTAACCATAGCCTTATTGTCCTCCAGTATAATTCCACAGGTCCTTCTAGAAACATCATCTTTAATCTCTAAAATAATCTCAGAGTTCCAGACCAACCACAGTTTCATTTAATCTCAACAGAATCGCAGGAGTTCTAGATCAACAGACCTAAAAGCAGCTAGTGAGCTGCAAAATAGCCTCATCTGTTATTAGATTTGATTGTTCTGCTAATCAAATCTAATCACAACTCATCTTCAAAATAATCCCATAATGCCATGACAACAGTTTAGCAAATTATTCTGAAATATACATTATTCATCTCTAAAATATCCCCACAGTTGTAGACCCTGGTAATCAGACATAAACCAAGCCTAAACACATCTTAATTCCCAAAATAATCCCACAGTTCTACATCGATTGTCCTGCTAACCAAGCCTAAACACAGCTTTATTAATTCCAAATTAATCTCTTAGTTCTATCCTCATGCACTTGCACTTCCCTTTAGTCAAAAATCAATTAGCAGTGCTGCAGTTATAAACTGAATAAACACTTTTATTTCCAATTTAATATTCAGCTTGCGTGTTTAAGGTGGTAGTACCTTCAAGCTCCTGCAGATGGCGCTGCACGAGGATGATGGAGCTATAAATCCCTGCGGTGTGTGAGTGACAGGATCCATAGATTAAGAAGAGGTGATACGGTGCAGTGAATGTCTTGTTCCATGTGTGGAAAATGGCTCCAAAGCAGATGTTAATGTTTGGCTAAAAGGAGTGACTGCATTTGGGCATGCCAAAGACCACAGTGTGAAGGAAGTAGCTGAATCTGCAGGTGTATGGAAGCACATGGTCAAAAGGGTCTACCAGCAGCAGTTAAAATCCCAGTCTACAGGGAATTCTCCTCGGAATTGTGCCAGGGAAGGCATCCACCAAATCTGGACCAACTGACCAATTCTTTAATGTAAGAGTGTCTGAACATTGATGTGGCCTACATCCAGAAACTTGTCCAGTCCATGCCAAATCCAGTCACAGCTGTTATTGGTGCTCGTGGAGGTATTACATGCTATTAGGAGTCGTTCATTCACATGTGAACTTGTGCTTGCAGTTGAACATGAATTCATACATAATCCATGTGTACATCACTACATCTGTGTTGGGGACTCAACACCGCACCCACTTCAAGTTCAAATCCAAATCCAAATCCCAGTATATATTGATGCAGGTAGATACAGGTATATATAGCACAGAGGCGTTACATTACACCCCTACTAGTCCCAAAGAAGACAGTGTTCCCTCAGCTCTCATAACAATGTGCTTCTGAGTGCAGTGGACTGTATATTTGTGTGTGGCCCGATGATTTGCAGCAGATTCGCTGACTCCGCAGCAGCTGCCATCGGTCCGTTAGGGATGAGGAGCTCAAACAGGCCAGTCATGAGCTCGCCTCTCACACAGCTGTCCTCCGCACGCCCACAGATGTTACACTGACAGCTAAACTAAACCTGCAGAGAGGAATCATCCACTAAATGGAGGAGAGCCACATCCTGCTACGTCTTAATTCAGCACCATAAGAGCAGGATCCATGCAGTGCTAGGCTTCTAGTGTAAAAACATAAGCTATATAAACACAGCAGTGTGAAGAAGTGTTAGAACCAGCTTCATCCAACACAGCACCAGATTTACCATGACTAGTTAGATACTTGCCACTTTGCCAAAGATGCATCAGCAAAAAATTCCGGCAGTTTAAAGATGGCGTTCCTCAGCTGCATATTGGAAGGAGTTTAGGGATTTCTCCCTCTATAGTGCAGAACATCAGGAAGTCTGGAGAAATCTCTGTCCTAGAACTTCCAGAAAGCATCGGGTTGGGCTGGGCAATTTTGGTGAAATATCTAATTGCGATTGTTCCAATAACGCAGTTATGATTTATATTGCGAGTGTTCAGTGTTTTGCTCCGTTTCTCTCCCTTCCATGTTTCTGTCTTTGTTTGCCTTGTCTCATCTTCCTGGTGCTTTGGTTTATTTTGGTTTCTAGCCCCTCCCCCTTGTCTCCGCCCTCATGCCACACCCCTCACCTGTCCCTAGTTTATTGCTCCTCCCATTCAAAGGTGTTCCTCATTAGTCCTTGTCTATGTATACTCCAAGCTGTTCCCTTTGTGTTTGCCTGCTGTTACGCTGTATGTTTTTGGTATTCCTTGTTTCTCATGTTCTTTCTTATTTTGTTACTTTTGTTGGATTGATTTTGTTTCTGGTTGTTCTTGTTCTTATTGAATCAGTCAAACTTGTACTTGAATCCTGCCTCCTTCGTCTCCTCGTCTCTCTCCACGTTACAGTTCTCTATAAACAGAGGCATGTTGCTTTTTTACGGCTAAGAGGATCAGCATATGCTTTTCCTGGCTTGTTGAATGCTTAGATGCACCAGTATGCAAGATATTTGTGGTTGTGATGAATCACACCGCACACTTCTGATTAGTCCAATTAATCTAAAAACTCTTTATAAGTTCCATAAACTTTATATTTGGTTAAATGGCTTTCCTCCCATACCCACTCCTCCTCCAAACTCCAATCCCCAGAATGCTCCACTCTGCGATGTCACTGTCACATGCACACCGTCAGCCAATATCATACCGCACCCACATTCGCCCGGGATGCTAAACACCTACACCTGAAGATCATTAAGATTGTTTGTATAAATACTCCTTTGTTTGTCATGTTACTTTGTGAGGTCTTCCTCAGTGGTTCTCCCTGCTCTCCTTTCTGGCTCCTACCTATTTTGACCTTTGCTCTGTTTTTGGATTTTGTGGTTTCTCCCTTATTCCCATTGTTCTGGTTGGATTGTCTTTTGGCTTTTACTTTAGACTGTCTATTGGTTCTGATTCCGGTTATTCCTCTGGTATTGGTATGTTTGCTGTATTCCTTGCCTTTTGGCCACTGCCTGCCTGTGCTACTTTACACTACTGCTGTGTAAATAAATCTACCCTGCCTCATAACTCTGCACACGTCTATTTAGTCCCCCCAGCGTTACACCTACTTCCAATGCAGCAATATTATTGATAATAGATGACACGACTACATTGAAAACTGAAGCTCTTGAAATTTGGAAATTGCACTCTTTTAAATTTTAATTTCAAGATACACTACCAGTCAAACATTTAGACCCACCCATCTAAATGGATGATGTTGGTAATCTTAAAGACTCTACAGTCTTACATTTAACCGCTCCAACTGATGAGAGTCTGAAACAGTACATATCCTGATATACCACATATACTCTTGATGTAGCACAGTATTATATTTCTCCATATCTCCACCTCTAATATATATGTAGTGGTGTAAAAACTTTGATCTCTTTTTCTGCACAGTGTAAAAGCTCTAGTTCTCCTTTCAGTTTAGTGAATATTCATGATGGACAGACCAATAGAATTGCTCCAAACCTGCTTAGAAATAAACCTTGTTCTGTCAGCCTCCACTGCAGGTTAAGAAAGCTGGTTCATCCTCCTGTAAAGCTCCATTTTGGAGATGTTTAACAAAACATGAAAAAAAGAAATAAAGGAAACAAGAGGAACAGCAAAAACTGACATGGAGACAAAACACTGAGCAAACAGCATGACGTAATACCAGACACCTGACAGCACTCAATACCGCCCTTTACACAACACAATATAAACATGATTTACCACCATCGTTTCTTTAACCCGCATGGTTAAAATTGCTTTATTGATCTGCCTGGATTACATGAATACTAGACTTGAACACAGTCATCATGAGCTGTGCAATGAAGATTGAATACACTGTTCAGTAGCAACCACACACAAAGAAGCAAATTACCATCAAATCTCTCTGTTATTTGACAGGATAGAAGAAAATGACAGTTCCATATTGTGCCACAATTCCCAAATTCCACTACAGTGTTGATATCCAGACAATAGAGGCATCCAAAAAGTGAGATTACATGAATACTGGGAGGATGAAGGCTGACAAGGCATGCTGCAGTCCTGCAGTTAAACAGCACCATTAATGTTACAGTTGTAGCTAGATATTTCAAGTAGCTTTAACTGAAATATATATACACTGACTTACTAAAGGTTATGTGATATCAGTATATAAACTGATTATGAAGGGGTGTTACCTCAAGGGATGGCTTGTGAACACCCACACCTTTATAAGTTTTGAGGTGTTATCTTGTGAGCACGGTTGAACACTGGCCAGCATGCACATGGCAAGGAGACGTGAATTATCAGAGTTTGAATGAGGCATGATAGTGGAATGCCTTGATTGGGCTCAAGACAGCCCAATCATCGGAATTCTCCAGAATTCTCCATGAACTAGTTCTGGACAAATGGCATGGTGCATTATCCTGCCGGAATATCCCATCACTGTGGGGGTTCATGAAGTCCATGAAGGGCTGCAAATGGTCACAGAGCAGTGAAATATAGCAGCACCGGTCAATGACGAGTTTAGGCAGATCAGTTGACCCAACCCATGCCATGAGAACACACCCCACACCAGTATGGAACCACCACCAGCCTGCACAGTGCCCTGTTGACAAATGGGGTCCATGACTTCACGGGGTCTGCCCCTCACACAAACCCTACCATCAGTCCGAAGCAATTAGTACTGTGACTCATCAAACCGCGCCCCATGTTGCCAGTCCTCTAGGGTCCAGTTAGCAACACTGCTGTGTCCAGTGTGGTGGTGTTAACAGAGGCACTCTGCTGCTCCTGAATCCCATGGAAGCTAAAGAATGCTGCACTGACCTGCGGGATATGTGTGTGGGCGTCCTGCATTGAATATGGATGTTATTTCTGACAGGGTCGCTTGTCTGTTCACACAGACAGTTCTAGCCAAATGCCACAGGTCACGATCATCTGTGGGTGGCCACTGCACTGTCCACTGTGGGTGGTAGTGCTTTCAATGATGTATTCCTGGTACACACTTGACACCATTGAACAAGGAAAGTTAATATCGTTTGGACTCCAGTAATTCATGTTGCCTTGCCATTAGCATGCTGGCCAGTGTTCAGTCTCAGATGCACATACATATAATATATATAATATAATGTATAATAAAGTATAATATATAAGCATTCAAGGTAAGCACTGCGGGGGGCACTGGAAAATTCACACAGTGGTGGAATGTCACGGCAAGTTCGTCAAATACAACAGAGAAAGGAGACGCAAGGACTTAGAATTTTATGAGTGAGCTGAATGAGTATTTTCACATGTCCGGTGGGACTTTAAAATGGCCTCTTTGCTAGGACAAACGCAAAGATATGAACTCCCTTTTCAGCCATTCATCCTGCTCATTCATACAGAGAGAGGCAATCTAGTCCAGTGAAAGGCCATTCCTGCCTAGCCTGGTCTACGAGGCCACTGATATAGACACAGTACAATGATGCTTTCAGCCATTGATGAGCTAGCGAGGACGCTAAATTAACATAGCACCATTGACGAGCTCGGTTCCAAGTCTGGTTAGAGGATCTTTTAGTAGTTGATGTGTTGCCATTGTAACATGAAGACATTAGCTTGCACTGTTTGTCTGTCACACCCTCTATGCTTTGGGGCATACTGGTATACGGATAAGGACAAGATCCACAAATGAGGAAGTATTTTCTACTGGGTGAACTGGGACACAACTGGCCCATTTATTGGAAACCTCTACCTTCCACTCTTTGGCCACTTTATGTGCTTCAAATGCCTTGTAGGTCCACTCTACAGGTGTATAATCATGGCTGCGGATTGGTTTGCCGGAATTGTTTCCTTTTTTCAGGATTTTTTTTCCCCATTAAGAATGAATAGGAGTGGAAATGTACATGACTGTACGTTGCTCGACCCAGAAACACTCTTTCTGGTACACCATCTCAGGGCAGACCCCCAAGCACGAATTCAATGTTGGTTCGACACCCACTCGTCTGTTTATCTTTTTTTCCATCCCTCTTTCCCTCCCTTGGTTATGAAGGTCCTATGAAATTTGTTATGAGGGCCCTATGAACCTTTTTTATGAAGGCCCTATGAAATTTGTTATGAAAGCTCTATGAAATTTGTTATGAAGGCCCTATCAAGCTTATAAAGCCCCAATGAAATTAGTTATGAAGGCTCTATGAAATTTGTTATGAAGGCTCTATGAAATTGGTTATGAAGGCCCTATCAGGTTTATAAAGCCCCAATGAAATTTGTTATGAAGGCCCTATGAAGTTTATAAAGCCCCAATGAAATTTGTTATGAAGGCTCTATGACATTTTTATTAAGGCTTTATGAAATTTGTTATGAAGGCCTTATGAAATATCACTGGCTCTTGGTTACCATTCCCTGTTAATGATTTATCACATCTATCCTAATAAAGTCTTGGAGGAATCAAATTGAGTCAATACACTCATCATCAATAGTTGCACAATAAGTTGCACCCAAAATGAATCAGAATATTCAAGCTGCATGGGATGGATTATGACAGGACACCATTAGGAACCTCTACAACTCCATGCTGAGACGTCTAGCATGTTGGGTTAGCAAACACGGTGGCCTGATGCCACACTGAGAGACACTACTACTGTATGTGTAGCTCAATAAATATTGATCATATCAGTCTAAATTTATCATCATTTAGTGTTCCTGGTAACCTTTATCTTCCTTCCCAACAGCACTGCAATCCCACACTTCCTTCTGGGTCCAGCTGTTCATCTGATGATGAGTGTATTTCAATGCTTGTACATTTGTTATAAGGGCCCTATGAAACTAGCCCTATGAATAAAGAGTTGCCACATATTACTGGCGCTTGGTTTCCATTCCCTGTTTGCGGTTTCTTACCTCTGTCTGAAAGTCTAAAAGTCTAATAAAGCCCCAGAGGAATCAAGTTAAGTAAATATATATTAAAACATGAGATTAAAACAGAAGCAGCGCAAATTGAAAATTCTTCCCAGACTGCTGGACTGGACTAGCTCCAGGCCCTCTAATAATCCAAAGCAAAGAGAGCAGATCCTCATCTAATGGAAGACGGGACTCCACCATTGGAGAGAGGCAGCTGCTGCTGCTACTGTTGCGGCCGGGATAGCATCAGGGGAAACGCGTGTGGAAGTCTCCAGAGACTGCGCCGCTCTCCCCTTACCTCATTTGTCTGGGAAATTGGCCAAAAGGAAAAACGATGATGAAGTGGAGCCGCGTAGCAGTTCCTGCCTTAAAACGAAATTGAACCGAATTACGCCGTCACCTCTTATTCAGCAAGGAGCTGAGGAAGAGACACCGCGCTAGAAAACAGCACTCGATTTAGCTGCAGGTCTACAGCTACTGTAGTTACATGCTAATAAAACAAACATTGCTTTGGAGGAGCCAAAATATTGCTTGTATGCTGTCGGATTCTCCACACTGCTCAAGGACATTGCTGAAGAACCCAGAATTTCGGAATGTTGTCGCTGTCATAACAAGTGCTTGTACCTGAGATACTGTAGCTTTGAAAGAGAAGGGAAAATGCTTTCATGTTATGGTTCTTTGGAGTTCTGTAACAGAGGGAGTGGTTATATTTAGAACTGGGGAATCTCAGAGAACCATATGAAAGGCATGGAAAAGTGTGCTGTATATATGATTTTTTCAAGAACCTCTAATAGAAGGTATTACAATATGTCAGAATGACCATGTGGGTCATCCACTCATCATTAAAAGGATACCGGCACAAATAGCTGCACCCAGACGGAATCAACCCACCAACAGGAATGAAACTTGGTGGGTAGGTTTGACATTGTGAGACATGCTAATGATTCAGGTTTCATGCCCAACCGCACATGTGACGTAAGCAAGGACGGGCCTTGTCTCTGTACCTGATTGACCCAACAGCCATGATTAGAGACATTCAGCGAGCAGTGATGCCCTCCATGAGTCATCCTGTTAGTGCAGCACCATTGGCAGACGGCTGCACCACGCAAGACTACATGCACACAGACCGTTACGACGACTGTACTTAACACCACGTCAACGTCACCAAAGACTGCAATGGTGTCGTGCCAGACTGTCATGGAGTGACTCAGAATGGCAGCGGGTCATCTTCAGTGACGAGTCCCGCTTTTGCCTTGGTGGAGACGACCAACGAATCCGTGTGTGGAGGCACCGTGGTCAGCACCAAGATGAACGGTTTGTTGTCACATGTCACATGTTGTCACTCCACATGGTGTCACTCCACCTCCACCTCTACCGCACCACACAGGAACTGTGTGAGAATATTCAAGCTGCATGGGATGGATTATCACAGAACACCATTAGGAACTTCTACAACTCCATGCCGAGACGTCTGGCATGTTGGGTTAGCAAACATGGCGGCTCGACGCCATACTGAGAGACACTACTTCTGTATGTGTAGCTCAATAAATATTGATCATATCAGTCTAAATTTATCATCATTTATTGTTCCTGGTAACCTTTATCTTCCTTCCCAACAGCACTGCAATCCCACACTTCCTTCTGGGTGCAGCTGTTCTTTTGATGATGAGTGTATGAACATTATAGAGCAGTTTAAAAAGTCGTACCTCCCCCTACACTTCCTGTAGTGCATTACAGTCTGTCAGAATGACCGTGTGCAATATAGCATGACAATAATTGATTGTTGATTGATGTGGATATCATTTTTACACATTTTAGTTAAACATCTGAAACACCTCAATCATCATATAAAGGCAATAAATCTTTTATCTCATTTCATCCCAGCCATGAATCAGGATCACTGCATTCAGGATCACAGCATCACTGCGGTGATTCATTGCGGTGCCAGGGTGGGAAAATCTGAGCTTTCTACCTGAGCGGCTTCTAAATCAGGGTTAATAGCTATAGGTCAGTTCAAATCAAACAAAGGGCATGACCCCATATTGATCAGGATTTAGACTGCATGTCCACATAATTCCCCTTTTCTATGCTCTCTTTCTTCCCCTCGCTTTCTCACCTCCCTCCTATACTTCCTCTACCTTCTCTGAGGACCTTCAGCTCTCTGATAGTAACCCCCAGAGCTTTATGGATGTCTCGGGACTTATTCACTGTCAGGCTCTGAGTAATCTCCCTGGGAGCCTGAGAGGATCCACATATCCCTAGCGAGCGAGAATGGTATGGAGAATATTGCTATTGGGA
This sequence comes from Semaprochilodus insignis, assembly GCA_034552555.1. Lineage (NCBI taxonomy): Eukaryota > Metazoa > Chordata > Actinopteri > Characiformes > Prochilodontidae > Semaprochilodus > Semaprochilodus insignis. The sequence goes on along the minus strand of CM067477.1, from coordinate 22,107,000 downwards.
ATGGGGGAATTATATGGGGGAATTATGGGGAATTATTATTAAGTCTGGCAATGCTAGCAACGAGGACATTTAAAAACCTGTCTCAAACTCCACGCTTGGAGTTTGTGGTGCTAATAAATTGTAGTCTGACCACACATTCAGCACTATGTACGCCCCACACTTCATTTCCAGTCAACACAGCCGATAAGTACAAGTTTTCTGAGGAGACCTGAGATTATCCATGGCCAAAGAAGGGGAAAGTCTATGTCTCCAAAACTGATTAAAGCCTACAGACAAAATGGGACCCCTAACAACCACCTGGAAGACCCACCAACATTGTCCCTGTCAGATAAACAGCACCTAAAGCTTTCATCTCTGAGAGAGAGGAGAAGATCTAGTTCTACGATTGCTTCAGATCTGAGAACATCCACAGGTTTTTCAGAAGACCCCTCAACACTATGGAGGTCTAAAAGGAGGTGTAGTTGTTCAAGAAGCTCCTCACTGAGAAAAGGAGACAGACACATCCAACAAAGAAGCTGCTGGTGTTCTCAGAACAATGGACTGACTACTACTGATCCACTCACACCAGCAAAACACACACTTACACAGCACCACCACGTCAGTGTCACTGCAGTGCTGAGAATGATCCACCACCCACATAATACCTGCTCTGTGGTGGTCCTGTGGGGGTCCTGACCATTAAAGAACAGGTTAATAAAGCATACAGAGAAACAGATGGACTACAGTCTGGAACTGTAGAAGAGTGTCCTATATGGTCAGTGGAGCTCATAAGATGGACACTGGGTGTAGATACAAGGAAGTGGACCTAAGTGCTCAGTGCGTACATGTTTTTGACTTTTGTTTTCTTCTGACTTTAGTGAAATAGATAGAGTGGTGTCTAACAGTTGCAATATTTAGGGAAGTGTGCAAATATGTATTGCATCTTAGCTGTCTGGGACAGCTAGTTGTGAACATTCTCACAATTTTTAGAAGGTTTCTAAATTAAATTTTTAAATTTCAAGATGAATTGACCAACAGAAATGGCCCAAACGTGACTGGTCAGGGTGGCATGGTGGTGCAGTGGGTAGTGTTATTGCCTCACACCAAGAAGGGCCTGGGTTTGTTTCCCGACTGGAGCCGTCCAGGGTCCTTTCTGTGTGGAGTTTGTATGTTTTCCCTGTGTCCATGTGGGTTTCCTCCTCCGGGTGCTCCGGTTTCCTCCCACAGTCCAAACACATTCAGTCAGGAGAATTGGAGATGCTAAATTGTAATCTAGATCTGTAGGTGACTGTGTATCTGTAGGTGACTGTGTATGTGATGGGCTGGTGGCCTGTCCAAGGTGTTCCCTGCCTTCTGCCCAATGTGTGCTGTCATAGGCTCCAGCACCCCCTGCAACCCAGAATGATAATGCAGCTCAAGAAGATAAATGAATGAATGAATGACAGTCTGGTCACACTGACTTCCATTAAATGTAATGTTCTTCCTTCTCCTGTCCTCCGACAGCTGTGCTGTACTTTGCTCTGTATAAACCAATAACAAGAATGAAGGACAAGTTATCTGGCTCTCGTGCTGCTAACCCATAACTTTGGCAGGGATAAAATGTGTGGTCTTTGGCTTTATTCCCAAGGCCACAAATACTGTCACTAGTATTTAAACATGTTTATACTGTTTTCCACTAAAAACTGCTTTGACATGATTTAACATGGTGCACTTTGGCCAACAGACAACGACAAAATTGCCGCTGTCCAAAGAAAAACATGTATCTCCATTATTTTGTCGTTTTTTCATTTTTCAGCTGCTGTTTACACTGTGTACAAATTTCATGATGATTGGACCGAAATGGCCCAAAATCGCTTGGAGAAAAATCTTGGTTCCATTGACGTACATTAAAAGTAATCAGGTCTCCTGTAAAGTTGCCATTTTGGAGATACTACTTGTTTGTCATTGGACGATGACGATATGCTGATATGTATTTGGTTTTCAGTTCTTCCAGGAGCATATTGGAGGCCTGGGTTCTTTAACAACTTCTGTTATAACACACGTAAAATATCTTTTTGATTAAAATTTGAGTTCAAATTTGATCAACAAATTAACGCAATAGTTGAGAGCAGGCGAGAATTGATGAACTTAAATCATTTATTAGCCCACCTGGCATGATCTTTCATCATCTTTCATGTGTTTATTAGATGCATCTGTAATGAGCTATATCTCGAGGTCAGTGAAACATCTCCTGCTTGTTTAAAACTAACCCAAGTCCTGTTTATTGACGGGTGCAAATAAAAGAGGCCGCAGTTTGAGTGTCTCTTCATTGGACTCGGAGTTTATTACAGAATCCACTGTAAGGTGGTTTTGCATTTGAAGCATTACATGACCTTGCACCTGCATACATTATGAACGTGCTCTTAAGCTCTATCCAGACCTTTTAGGTCAGCTTCTTTCAAATACTGCTGGCTGTCTCACAGTCTCAGCTTAAACTAAGAGTAGGCCGGGCCATTGTTGTCCGTGTGCCAAGGCTTCAGGAGAGCCACATCAGAGAGCCATTTGTAGTGACTGTTTCTGAATCCAAATGAAATGCAGTTGTATTGATCGACTGGGTTTTGTTGGACTGTTGAATGGCGTACATGTGCTGATCAGGACCGGATATGGTGGTGGTAATCTTTGGTGGTGATGAGACAGATGGGTAGCAAGTAGGGCCTGGCTTTGATTCCCAGACAGGGCATCCGGGGTGCTTTCGGTGTGGGGTCTGCATGTTCCCCCCGTGTCTGTGTGGGTTTCCTCCCACAGTCTAAAGACATGCAGTCAGGTGAGTTGGAGATGCTAAATAGAACAGAAAAGCAGCACATAAGCTGCAAGCCATTTCACAGCACAATTCCTCTCACAGGGTACATAAATGATGCGGGGCAGCACTAACCTCAGAAACCCTCAAAAACCTTTGCCATGAACCATGAACTAAAAAGGTCACCGGATCGACGCCCTGCACTGTGTTCTTTTAGTGGAGGATTCAGCAGAAGTGTTGCTCCAGGCGAGCTGAGTGATGAAACGAAGTGCCAGTACATGTGAACAGGACCTTTGAATAACTGTCTGCCATGTAGATAATATAAACACATGAATTAATAAAATGTAGGCACCCTCTAGGTGTGTCTCTCCATCCTTGCATGGTGAGAAAAAGAACTCAATGCAATGGGTCTGAAAGGATGTGTAGCCTTCCAGAAGAGTCCAGTGAAGGACTTTAGAATTGCAAATGGTTGTGGCTTTTGGTTATGTAATATTTAGCTTGTTTATTAACTGCAGGGACACAAACAATATACAGCATTCGCATTCACATTGAGGGCCTTTGGCTGATGCATGCATTCAGTGCTTTGGTGTCTAATTGGAAAATGTATCTTCATGGTAATGCAAATATGCCAAAGACTAAAGACACTATCCAGCAAACGCTGCCAGAAACAGGAGCCAGTTCTGATAGAAATATATACATGGTAATACATGGTCGTTTAGAGATAAAGTTTTTGGATGACAGTATTACAAAAGTTATACAGTACCAGTCAAAAGTTTGGACAGCCCCATCTAAATGGATGTTGTTGGTGATCTTAAAGACTCTACCGTATATATATTTAGTGGTGTAAAAACTTTGATCTCTTTTTCTGCACAGTGTAAAAGCTCTAGTTCTCCTTTAAGATTAGTGAATATTCATGAGGGACAGACCAATAGAATTGCTCCAAACCTGCTTAGAAATAAACCTTGTTCTGTCAGCCTCCACTGCAGGTTAAGAAAGCTGGTTCATCCTCCTGTAAAGTTCCATTTTGGAGGGTTTTAAGGTGGACTGTATAATTCCATGAGTGCTATTTTATAGTTCGATGTCTTCACTTTTATTCTACAGTAAAGCATTAAGATAAACAGAAGGAGAACCTGCTATGAGTACCTGTCTCTAAACTTTTGACTGATAATGTATATGATATCAAATTTGTTCAATGTTCGAGTTTAAAACACATTCCATAATTACTGTTTTGGACTTAAGGTTCAAATCCCTTTGGCTTTGTGTGACTGTAAACCTTAATTATGTCCATGTCCTTAAAACTCATGATTGGGATGCAGTCTCACTTCCTGTTCTAAAATGCAGGGGCGTGGCTAAAATAAGACTCTGCAGGAACTGTGTGAGGATATTCAAGCTGCATGGGATGGATTATCACAGGACACCATTAGGAACCTCTACAACTCCATGCCGAGACGTCTGGCATGTTGCGTTAGCAAACATGGCGGCCCGACACCATACTGAGAGACACTACTTCTGTATGTGTAGCTCAATAAATATTGATCATATCAGTCTAAATTTATCATCATTTATTGTTCCTGGTAACCTTTATGATGCCATGGTTCAGCTAAGGGGCTTATTAATAGACATATTATAATAGCATTTTATAGCACTTTAAGCATGCCAAAAAAGAAAGTAATTGTAAGTGAAAGGTCATTCTATCCTTAAAGAACACAATAAAACTGAATAAAGTTGGTTAAATATAACAATTGATATTTAATGTAAAAATGATCTACACATTACAATCAAATGTGCGTAATAGTCTAGGCTCCCAGATTGTGAGTCGGCTGGCGCTCTGTTTCTCAGCCAAGAAAGAAAAAAAAAGAGAAATAACAGCATCCAAAAATCTATTTGAACAGTCATTTACATCGAGGCACAGCGGATCTACTCGAGTCCCCCTGACCTTCCTAAAGACCCATTTCACCGATACGTGTGCATGAACGCCTCCAGGCCCATTCTCATTCTGAATGGATAGGAGCACCCACAGCCAAGCAGCCTTTCCAAAATCCAATTCAGTCTGGAGAACAAGATGAGCCTACCAAACACAAGGTACTCTTCCCGTCCCGGCTAGCTTCTCTCTCAGACTACATGAACTCAAACTCCCACAGCGTCCTCCAAGCTCCCCCCACAAATACATTCATACCTTAAACTCCCAGAGAGCTCTTTAAGCTCCACCCACAAATACATTCATACTCAAACTCCCACACTGCTTACCAAGCTCCGGCCATAAGCACTTTTATACTCAAACTCCCACAGAGCTCTTCAAGCTCCACCCACAAACACATCATACCCAAACTCTCAAAGGTGGTTAATATGTTGTTGCTAGGCAGTTGGTATAGTACCCCAGGTGGTTAATATGTTCTTGCTAGGTGGTTGCTTTGGCAACCTGTGTAGTTTCTATGGTGTTCCAAGGCAGTTGTTATAGTATCCCAGGTGTTTGTTATGTTGCTAGGTGGTTGCTTTGTAGTCCCAGATCACTGATATAGTGTTGCTACGCAATCACTGGTGTTCCAGGTGGTTGCTTGGTGGTTGCAAGGCAGCTGCTATTGCATTTCTGATGCTTGCTGGGGTGTTGCTAGGTGGTTGTGATGGTATCCCAGATAGTTAATAGGATGTTGCTAGGCAGTTGTTATGGTATCCCTATCTGACATAGGGTGTTACCAATAGACTTCTTTGATTGTGATATAAGGCGCTTCACCTTCCCGATCATTCCTAAGAGGATTTAACAATGATTATGCATCCAACCGTTCCCAATCAGACAACCCTTGCAATACACAACAGCTAATAATGTTAGCCTAGCGTCATTATAGTGGTGTAACTGCTAAACATGGAGGGTTTTCTACGTCAAATTATTTTTATTACATATAAACACATTGTCAGTAAGCAGTTACAAACGGCACAATGCAAACGGCACAATGCTAGTTCACACATCTCAGTCAGACCAGGGATAGCCATGAAGAGAGACAGAGAAAAGGGTCCTCAGACCAGTGTGCTGGCATTTAAGGGCAATGTTTGTCAGAAAAGCAATCTGTTCTAACTGCTGTTCGACACGGTGCCCAGGGACCGGAGCCTGAAAAGCCTGCAAAAAGAGCTACAGATTGACCAACAGACTAATCTACTGCGCTCAACACTCCGTGTATGGGTCTGTTTTTTAAAGGCAGAGGAAAAGTAGTTGACAATTCTAGCACTGCTCAGTGTCAAAGCACAAAAGCCTTTTGTTAGAACAGAAAGCTATTTGAGCCCTTCACTCAAGCCCTAAAACACCTGGGAGACCTGCGTGTGGAGTGATGGAATGTCATCTGAGACCAAAGTGCTTCAGAAATCACTTTAAGTGGTGGAAAGTAAGTGTCGACAAACACTGCAAAGAAAGGACAAACAGCTACAGCCAGGTGACTCTTGCGTAAGAAATGCAACGTTTCAGTAATGAATTACTGCTACTGAGTGTTGATTGCTTGGCCTTACTGCTACTAAGTGCTGATTGGTTGGTATTATTGCTCCTGAGTGCTGATTGGTTGGTATCACTGCTACTGAGTGCTGATTGCTTGGTCTTACTGCTACTGAGTGCTGATTGCTTGGTATTACTGCTACTGAGTGCTGATTGCTTGGTCTTACTGCTACTGAGTTCTGATTGGTTGGTATTACTGCTACTGAGTGCTAATTGGTTGGTATTACTGCTACTGAGTGCTGATTGGTTGGTATTACTGGTACTGAGTGCTGATTTCTTGGCCTTACTGCTACGGAGGGTTTACCGGTTAGTAATGCCACTACTAAGTGCTGATTGGTTGGCCTTACTGCTACTGAGTGCTGATTTCTTGGCATTACTGCTACTGAGTGCTGATTGGTTGGCATTACTGTTACTGAGTGCTCTTTGGTTATCATTACTGCTACCGAGTGCTGATTGGTTAGCATCATTGCTACTGCCAGTCCATATACCTTAGTAATATAATATAAATTAGTAACAAGTAACAAGAAAAGAGCGTTTAAATGCAAATCCAAGTTAGACTTATCCCATAAATTAGCTGCCAATTCAGTTATACTAGTTTGCATGGCACTAACATCTGGCTTACTGCCGTCATCCCATATGTGTGCATTTTAGCCACCAGATCATGTCTAGCTCGATCAACCATGTCAACTACATTTGTAAATTAGCTTTTGACTAAATGTTCATTTCAATGAACCTGAAATCTAGTATCAGCAGAGTAGGAAGGCCTGTCCCTTCAACGGAACTGCTGCCAGTGTAACAGATTTACCGCTACAGTCAACGGCTCAAAAAGTGTCAGGTTCCCAACAGACAGCTGTAGGGTGAGTCACCATGCACGCTGCCTCTGACTGTGAGTGCGGGCCTCCAGCGACACTGCCAAAAGTCATTCGGTTTTAACGACAGCCAGCACTAGTTTACGAGCAACATAGCAAAAGTTAGTGACACGCTTTGGACGATCTGGGCAAAACTGAGCTAATGAGCAGCCATGCGGATTTGAGGCAAGCAACTGGTGCTCCTTGCATGGCTTTCTGGGAAAATGTGTTCAGTTTATATAAAAAAGCTTATGGTAGCACTTCCCGAGTCTACTGTCCTCTGTGAACTTTGAGGACACGGGGTGTCTAAACTCCACCAGTCCAACACACATTAACACACCACCACCACCACCATGTCAGTGTCACTGCAGTGCTGAGAATGATCCACCACCCACATAGTACCAGCTCTGTGGTGGTCCTGACCATTGAAGAACAGGGTAATAAAGTATACAGAGAAACAGATAGACTACAGTCTGTAGCTGTAGAACTACAGAGTGTCCTAAATGGTCAGTGGATGCTAACATTGTTATCATGTATGCTAACCTCCACAGAATGATTGCTTTTGCTCATATGTTCATATTTGACAGATAAATATATCAGCTTTGTGGAATTCTACACAAGATGCCTGTGCAATTGTCAACATTTGTGTATCACAATAAAGGGTTAGCAATTAGGAAAACTAAGTAGCTAAGGTGCTTTAGTGTTGTTAAACTGGACAATTTAATCACAGTGTAACTCCCCAGCACATGCTCTGGGCCTGACGTAGACTATGTAAGCCTTTTTCAGCAGCTTCAAGGAAAACTTGGATGCATTCTGCCTGCATGTTATGCAAGAAACTGATGCACAGAGCCTAAACATGCCATTTATGGACTATGCATGTCTGTGAAACACAAAGCGCACTAAGTGCAATTAGGAGGCACTGTATAGCATACACAGCATCTTATAATACCTGGCATAAGCTTGTTTAATGTCTCTTAAGCAGTTATAATGACACGCATAGTACTTAAAAAATGCAAGAGTTTGCAGCTTTATAATGTCAGCTTTCATAACACTTTATAACATCTGCCCATAAGAACACTGTAGATCCTAATGCTGTAATTCACTATGATTTATGCCAGGACATTTCAGGCTTTAAGTAAAGTGAGTCTTATTTAGTGTAATCCAAATGTTTGATAAAGTGAATTTCAGTACAAAGTCATTATACCCTTATAGAGCATTATAAGTGGTTTTTACCAGCTCTGGGTGAAGCAAGACTGTCTAATATGGGACATACAGTGTGAATATGTTGCCCTGCTTTTTAAAGACCTGAATAAGCGGAGCTTGTTTAAAACCATAGCCAACCTAGTACAACATTCATGCTTATAACGCTCTTATGAACAGATGTTATAGTGCATTATGAACCTTGACATTATAAAGTTGCATACTCTTGTTTTATAGTGCTCTGCATGTAATTATAACTAGTTGTGAGTAACTATACAAGCTTATGCCTAGTATTATAAAGGTGTTATGTATGCCTTATAACACCTTATAAATGCAGCTAGATAGCATTATGGATACAGGATTCATAGGAAGCATTACCAAAATGACTGATCAGAAAACTAGCCTAATGCCCTATGCCCCTTGGCTTTGCTTTTTTAAGACTTGAATAAGCAAACCTTGTTTAAAGCCAGATATGCCGTTTATGGACTGTGTGCACTTCTTTTCATGTATATGCATTTGAGAGCTGGTTACATATTATGATCTATTTACCTACGTTTAAGCAACCTGTGGCGACACCAGGTGTAAATTTGCAAAGACGGATTATTGAAAGGCTTTAACGTTAGCAGCAGACACAGCTGCTAGAACGTGAAATGAACCTCGAATACATGCTGAAAGAATGCTGCTTAAACCTTTGGGATGTGGTGCTGCCATGACAGTGTGATTGGACAGTTCGAGTTACCACATGCGTCCTATAGGATGTTTTATTGGGAGAGAACTTCATCTCCCCCTGAACTTTCCGTGTGCTTCTAGCTTGTTAAACCCTGCCCTTCATGAGTGAGCAGATACTGGGCGGTTCTACACACTGTTTGCGTGATAGTATGCTGAATGTTATTGCGGCTGCACGGAGGCGCTGCATGTGCGCCCGTATGTACATCTGGCCTATCTGTCTGCAGCGTTCACTAGCTCTTTAATGGTGTTTGGGTGCCGGGGGCCGACACCGAACGGAGCAGATCAGCTTGAGCCTCTTCACACTCCTGAGGGTTTATGAGGCACTGCTAAAAATGTGTTGTCACATGCTTCATCTGCTTTAGTGGATAATTAAGACATCTGACCTTGCGTGAACTGGGCTTTTGAGATGACAGTAAGAGTGGTAATATGAGAGAGGCGTGAAAATAAGGGCAGGAGGTGTGGAACAAGTGAGAGGCAGTGAAAGAAAGAGCGATGCCAGACTCATTACACTGACAGGCTGCGACACATACTCCATGTCCAAAAGTATCCAGACAGCCCAAGTTGGCAGTTGCTGACAGTTGGTGTTCGATTGCACACATACAGCTTACACAGTATGATCTTCACAGAAGAGCACCGGGTGATCAAACGGGATGCTCTAAATCAGGAAAAAACATGAGCCTAAGGCTATTGGCTAACATGAGCCTAAGCATTGACTACTATGTGAAAAATGGCGGTAACACTTCCACTTTATGAGACCTGCATTCATAATGCAATACAAATGCATTTATGAGGCATTATATAGCATACATAGCACCTTATAATATCTGCTGTACTTTTCCGTGCAATGAAACACTGTATAGATTCATAATGCAATATAAATGCAGTTAATAATGTCAACTTTATAATGTCAGGTTTCATAACACCTTATAACATCTGCCCATAAGAACACTGTAGACACTAATGCTGTAATTCACTATGATTTATGCCAGGACATTACAGACCTTAAGTAAAGTGAGTCTTATTTCGGGTAATTCAAATGTTTGATGAAGTTCATTTCAGAATAATTTTAGTATAGCCTTATAGAGCATTATAAGTGGTCTTTAAAAGCTCTGGGTAAAGGAAGACTGTCTAATATGGGACATACAGTGTGAATATATTGCTTGAATAAGCAGAGCTTGTTTAAAGCCACAGCCAAACCTAGTACAACATTCATGGCTACAATGCTCTTATGAACAGATGTTATAGTGCATTATGAACCCTGACATTATAAAGTTAAATACTCTTGATTTATAGTGCTCTGCATGTAATTTAAAACTAGTTGTGAATAAATATACAAGCGTATGCTAGTATTATAAGGTGTTACGTAGGCCTCATAACACCTTATAAATGCATTTAGATAATATTATAATTACAGGATTCATAGGAAACGCAACCAAAATGACTGATCAGAAAATTAATCTAATGCCGTATGTGCAAAATTGGCCAGAAATCTGATATTATATCAGGTCCCCTTGAGCTAAAGTCAGGTAGCAGCCCTCTAGGGTGCCAAAACTGCACCATTTCAGACGCTACAGAACGAGCTATGTGGCAGTCTCAGTATATAAATCTCATAGTTCTCATTATGCAGTTAATGTAATCATTTCTTAAGATAGGTTAACCAGTTTCTAGACATATTTACTGCAGTATGTTAAAATTAAAGCCTAAAATGATCATTGCAAAGTCAGAGGCATCAGGTCAGGAGCTTTCCACACAGCTTGATGTATTAACATCACATGCACAGTCTCAAAAAGAAGATCAGCATGATGTTTGGGCCTCAACTGACCTCAAAATCAACATTATATTGGCAAAGATAAGATGGCATAAGTAGATAGTTCACTCTCTTGGAATTCTCTTTCAGTCCTCAGATTCATCCGCAAAATCACCTTACTGCACAGACAGGTATGTTTGCTTACAAACACTAGTTCGTGAAATGGAGTAGCGAGCGGAATAAGACGGATGTACCTGGATGAAGTGCTTTTGATGATCACCATATCCAGTGCTAACCATCAGCTAGACAGCTAAGAACCCACTATGACCGGGCCGTGGAACAGTAGAACTGCCTTCTCTAGAGCTATATCCACTACACTCTTAACGCTCTAGTGACTAAATGCAATCAAATCCTTACAGCAATGTTCCAACATCGAGGCCCATTGATGCCCTTGATTGAGGAGAAATACCGGATGAGCAGGTGTCTACAAGCATTAAAAAAATGAAGATTAAAAAGAACCTGCCTTTTGAAAATGTGATATCTTTATCCTTGATGACTGCAATGACCGTGGTCTATACCGGGCAGAGATCAGGAAGAATCCTTAAGGAGTATGGACCGGCTTAATAGACATCACACGCTTCTCATTCGTTATTCTCCAGAGAAAGGAGCAGAACTGGAAAATGAGAAAGGGTAACAGCCTGAATTGAAAGCTCTAAGTGCTCCTAAGAGCGCTGACAGATTATAATCTCCTCCAAGTATTGAGTCAACGGGTTGGAATTACAATAATTCCATTATGGCTCAGAGATGACAGGCTTTGTCATATTTCTGATGAAGGTGACTGACTGCCTTACTCTACATCCAGTCTACAGGTACACCTAAAACCAACAGAACTGTTGTGGATTCCCTTGATATAGCTTCTGGTTTTATACAGGGTGGTACCTCCTACAAACCCACTTCTTTATGTTCTGTGTTAGCCCTTTAACTGAGGTACCTTGATAGGATGCCACCTGTGCAAGTCCAGTTGTGAAATTTCCTCCCCGCTAAATATTCCACAGTCAACTGTCTGACCTCAACCTGATAGAACACCTTTGGGATGACTAAGAGCGGAGACTGCGAGCCAGGCCTTCTCGTCCAACATCAGTGTCTGGCCTCACAAATGTGCTTCTGGAAGAATGGTCAGATATTTCCATAAACACATTCCTAAACCTTGTGGAAAGCCTTCCCAGAAGAGTTGAAGCTGTTATGGCTGAAAAGGGTGGGCTGACATCATATTAAACCCTATGGATTAAGAATGGGATGTCACTCAACTTCATATGTGTCTGAAGGCAGACGAGCGAATACTTTGGGCAATATAGTGTATATAACAACCGCTACTCGAACTGTAAAACAGATGTTTCTTCAAGGGTTCTGCAGTAAAGGCAACAGTTTAGTTTAGAACTAGGAGTACTATATAGAACTATTCTTAATGGTTCTCTGCCTTCTATTTTTAGAAGCTTGACATCATAGTCATATCAGAACCCTTATTGGTGCTACACAGAAGCATTTTCACCATACAAAAGAACCGTTTAAGCATGAAATGTTTCTATGTAGAACTCATGTTTCACTAAAGAACCCCTGAAGACCTACATTAGCGTAGGCTAAACCTGCCTAAGCAACATACCGGCCACATTTGGCAAAGCCTGCTTGTGTATGTGGGGTATTGTCCTGTGTCCTGTGATGTCAGCGTTAGCTTTCATGTAGCAATATACATGTTTTAGTGTCCTGCTACGGCCTTGTCCGGCCATGGATATGCGGAAGGTACCGTCATACAGAATAAGGGACGTGCAGAGAACGACGGGAGTGCAGAACTTGCAGTAGGAGGTACAATTTTTTGTAAGTAAGTTGTTGTTCAAGCGTCCAAAGTGCATGTATATGTTGCTGTTGCAGTTCTGCGTTTGTGCTGTGGGGAATACAGTGGTTACAGCTCCTCATATGTGTCGCCAACTAAAAAATGACAGCACAACTTCAGAGGTCTGTTCACGTTGTCACTGACCTCGCAACCCAGCTCTGAAGCACAACATCAGGCTCGGGGTCCTACATCTATTAACTTCAGTTAACCTCATCACTCCTATTAACCTATAGCATTTTGAATATTGCTAATGTCGCACGGCTAAATGTTACATTATCCAAATAAGCCATATATCTCCCACACCTTGCCATTTAAGCTCTGCATGCCTATTCTAAAAACGAGTGCAGCCTCTTTCCTGCCCTCAGAGAAGCCGCCTCTCTGATATTAAATAGCGGTTTGTTTGATTGGCTTAATAAAGGTCGCGGACTCGTTTTAATATTCCTGATACATAAGCCTTCTGAAATCAGTGCGTGAACTCGTCACCTGTTCTCAGAGAACAGCGTCCTCTCTCTCCGCAGGTGTAATCCACCCGGCTGACAGTCCTGGTCCCTTTTTTAAAGCCATGCTAAATTAATCTCAGTGGGGAACGCTCCTGAACACCAATTAAGCCATCATAGGAGTCCCTTCTCCATCCCTTCTCTGTTAGTGTATGTGTTAGTGTATGTGTAAGTGTTAGTGTATGTGTTAGTGTGTATATCAATGTTAATGTATGTATCAGTGTTAGTATATGTGTTGCTGTATATATCCGTGTTAGTGTATGTATCAGTGTTGGTGTGTGTGTTGGTGTATGTGTAAGTGTTAGTATATATATCAGTAGTAGGGCACATGTTAGTATAAGTGCATGTGTTTGTGCATGTGTCAGTGTTAGTATATGTGTTAGTGTCAGTGTCAGTGTATGTGTCCGTGTATATATAAGGGTTAGTGTATGTATCAGTGTTAGTGCATGTGCTAGTGTATGTATCAGTGTTAGTGTATGTATTAGTGCATTTATCAGTATTAGTGTATGTGTCAGTGCTAGTGTATGTCAGTGTTAGTGTGTGTGTCAGTGTTAATGACTCCAGTATAGTGCAATACAAAAGAGACCATATACCCTCTTCATCTTGCACTTCTCTGACCTCAGACAACCAGAATCCTAATCAGAAGAACTAAAGGTTTCTATTCTTCTATTGTGTGTAAAAAAGTAGAGAACCCTCAGGGAAGTCCAAATCCATCAAGACTTCATGTGAGCGTAAATGAAACTAGTTACTGTCCACTTCTGCCCATCACGTCCACCACGAAAGGCTTTCATGCTAAGCATCAGCCAAATGAGCGGGTCAGCTAAACTGACAGCGAGACGTGAAAATTGATTTAGAAGCTTTCTGCAGTCCCAGAGGCATGCATGCACCGAAACAGTGACTTTCAAAGTTTAACAGGGAGAGGAAGGTCAGTCCAGCCTGTCCAGGCAGGCAGAGAACTAAATCAGCAGAGCACTTTTAGCATAAACACGCCTATTTCTGCCATTCCGTATACCTTAATAACGTGATTTCACCCGTGTCTTAAAGAAACTTGCCCAGTCCATGCCCAGTCTAATCACAGCTGTTACTGGTGTTTGTGGAGGTATTACACTGTCATTTTTTGTCTGGTGAGCTTATTATATTAGCTGTGCAAAACTGTCCAGACAGACCTTCTACTGCTATTTTAAGGGCACCCATTGGTGACACAGTGACCTATAGAATAGGACACAGTTATAAGAAGCCACACAGGTCACCATGTGCCTAAGGTCACCATACCCCATGCCAAGAGTGTGCTAGAGGGGTATAAAGCTCCCCAGCATTCACCTGTGGAGCAGTACTGTCTGTATTGATGGAGCACCATCCAATACCTTTGGGATGAGTTGGAGTGATACAAAATGATCATCCAACATCAGTACGTGACCTCACTAATGCTCTTGTGAATGCTGAATGCAATCAGATCCTCACAGCAATGTTCCAACATCTAGTGTAATCTGTTATATACAGCATATGGATATGCTCGCTGCCCTGATCAGCATCATCATGAAATGGGCAGTCTTCACACCAAAGCAACCAGAGCAAGTCACCATAGTGGTGGGTCAACATGTGACCTGACACCACCAGCTTCCTCAAAAACCACCATACATACGAATCCCAACCATGAGCACCATCTAATAAACATCCTTCCTGCATAGCTATCTGGGGAAAGTGACCTGAGGTGGACACGACTCACAGTGGCATAGGGGGTCTGAAAGGATATGGACTGGAGACCATCCGGATGCACCAGTTGCGTGGGCAGGTGGTCTGCTTGAGGCAGAAAAAGACCACCGGTGCCAGCTCCGGGAACGGCACCACCAGCGTGCTGAGATCACTGGCTGCATCATCAGGCGCCACCTCTTCGATGATGTCGTCCCCCTGGGCGGGGCCGTAGTCCTCGCACAGCCCCACCCCCACCTGGCTCACACCTAGGGGCATGGGACACTCCTCTGTCGTCATGGCGACGCACCGGCAGCCTGCGGGAAAAGACAATTGAACATGATTAGAATATCCAGTGTTTTCCGTTCCCAGAAAACGGGGACTCCTGGTGGACGAGATGATTTCATGACAGTTCTTTATTTTGCTAAATGCTAATTTTAGCTAGGCCTTCATTTGTTTCATTCTCATTCAAAACGGCCATTAAGCACAAGTTATTGTGGTAACACTTCCTATGAAGCTTGTATTCATAAATATGCATTTATAAGGCAGTTATAAGGCATACATAATACCTTACTTGTATAATGACACACTTCCCGGACTCCATTACCCATAACCCACCACCCGATGACGTCACCATCACATGTCCACCATCTCCCAATCTCCCAGTCCCGTTTTCCAGATCATCATCCCCGGAGTTCTAACCTCTCACACCCTTCTGTAATCAGTCCTCTGGTTTTCACACTCACGTTGTGTAGTACTGAGAGCTTCTCCCTGTTATTTATCTTGTTTGCTACTCTGGTCTTGTTATTTGGTTCTCTCTTTGGGCTTTCCCTTTGGTATTGGTTGCTGGTTGGTTTGATTGCTTAGGTTTGACAGCTGCTTGCCCTTCTGGTTTCTGACTTTGCCCTTCGTTATGTTTGCCCTGATCCTGTTATTAAGCTTCACCACTAACCTGTACAAAAAACCTGACTTTGCTTTTAGCTCAGCGTGCATCAAACTCAGTGTGTTAATCCTTACATAGAATTACTTAAAACTAGCTATAATTACATGCAAAACACCATAAAACAAGAGTACGTAACAAAATAATGTCAGGGTTCATAATGCAATATAATGTATGTTCATAAGAGCATTATAAGCATGCATGATAAAACAAACTTTGATCCTTATTTAAGTCTTAAATTAATAACAATAATTAATAAACGTGATGAACTGAAACACATTTGGAGGAGGAATGGTCCAGAATTCCTCTTCAATGTTGCGCAAATTTTATTAGCAGCTACAGGAACCATTGGGTGGAGGTGATTCTGATAAAGGAGGATCTACAGGCAACTCTGCCCTGCACGCCGACCGAATGTGGATGCTTCATCGTGGCTACTCTGCCCCGCACGCCAAGTGAACCCGGGTATGCACAGATTGACCCATTGAAACATGCGTTGTGTAGTGGAGTGTAATACCTCCACCAGCACCAATAACAGCTGTGATTGGATTTCGCATGTACTGGACAAGTTTCTGGATGTAGGCCACATCAGTGTTCAGAACATCAAAGAAGTGGGCAGTTGGGCCAGATTTGGTAGTTGTTCCAGGTAGGCCCACAGATTTCCAAGAGGATTCAAGTCTGGGGATTTTGGGGGCCAGTCCAGATGTGTGGATGCTACTGAGAGTACATCATTCCAATCAGTCACATTTGCAGCCCTGTGAACCTGAGAGAACTGTCATCTTGGAAAACAGGGATAGGAATGTTATATTCCTTGGTAAGATGATGAGCGAAAGGCAAAACATGGTTGTCCAGCAGTTCAGTGTAGGTACTGTGGTTCACATATACTGCCACCTTAACTAAATAATTAACATAATAACCCATTTCCACATAATTAACACACCCCCAGAACATCACAGAGGGGACTCAGTTTTTGTCCGGGCAGCGTATATGCTATTACAAGTGGACACAGCTAAAGAGGAAGAAAGTCACCCAATTAAAAGAGGAACACATAGCAAAGTAATCTGCCTACAGTAAGACATTAAGTCTTGTTTTGTGCCACACAAAGAGCTGGAAAGGTTTACCTGCTAGGTAAAACAAGTATGCCTGCAAGCTATATGCAGCTGCACTCCTGACTGCTTTTTTAGTGTCTAGAAATCTGCCGATGGCTTAAGGTACCTATGCCAGAGCCGGGCGGGCATGCCATATGATCTGAGAGACCAACAACTATGGATCTTCAGCTAGCTATAAGAAGAAGCTAGCTTGGAATTCCCAGCATTCCCAGCCTGCTCTTTCTTTAAAGCATGTCAGAATAAAAGTAATTTCTTATGTGACATTAGAGGAAACCAGAATTTATGGACAACAGTATTTCATTCGGAATCTAAATGATAAACATAAATCACTTGGAATTATAAATATGATTCTTAGTACTTCATACAGTGCTATAATGATTTTGCTGCAGAGTTTTTAGAGGTTTTAGGCCTTATCAGGGGTAAAATCACTAGCAAACAACCCTCAAGCTTAATGCTTTATTATTTATGGCGCCTCTCAGAGTCAATAAAGACATATGTCTCTCTGGCCCCGAATACACAAGTAGATAAAATGCATTTTATGACATACACAAACAAATAGAAGAGAAATACAGAAAAACAGAAGTATAAAAGACCTCCCAAAACCCAAAGACATGCCAGGGGCTCTATATTGTCACACCTCCTGGTTCTCCCTCTGCTCTTGTTGTGCCTCCAAACTACAACTCCCAGGAGTCAGTGGTGTATGACATAACTGTCACATGTCCCACAGCCACCAATCAGGACTCTACAGATCACTCTTCCCTGAATGCTAATGACTCTCACCTGTTGTCCATGTGCTTGGAGCTCATATACCTGTTTGTTTCACACTGTCCTTTGCAAGTACTGCCGACATTCTGTTTGCTTACTTAGTGTTGTTTATTGTTTTCTGATTTCCTGTGTTTGACCTGCTTCTGTTTTTTGGCCCTGTCTTTTGATTGTCGTTTGGTACTTTGTTTATTTGGACTGATTGCTCTCCTGGTTTCTATCCTTGCCTGTCTTTTCACTTTTGCTGTTTGCCTTCTCCATGTATCAGGTCTTTGTCCTCACAATTTTTGTTTACTTTGCCTGGTTGTTTGATTACCCTTCTGGATTATCACACCCTGTCTGGTGTGTTTGCCCAGCATCACATATATACAGTATCATCACTGGCCAAAGGAAATGGCAACTTTACAGGAGAGGGTACCTAATTTAAATGATTACTTATTCAATTTGAATGTACGTCAATGGAACCAGACCTTTTCCAAGCCGTTTGGGCCATTTTTGTTGGTCTGTTCATCAGAATAATTTCCACATAGTGTACACAGCAGCTGCTGCATTCAAATGATTCATAAAAGTAACAATCACCAAAAACATAGATACATACAAATATGATAATAATAATAATAATAATAATAATAATAATAACAATAATACTAATAATAATAATGCTTCTTGTATATTGCTTTTCAAGGACCCAAAGTCACTTACAATTGTTAGTTCACAAGAGTACCTGAGAGCATCAGACAACAAAGACAAACAAATAGACAATATGAGCAAGATCTTATGAAGGAGCACTTTAGGCTTACGGCAGGTTCTAAGCGAACATGAGGAGATCTGTTTTAAGATTACATTTAAACACAGAGGGAAAACTGGACTGTTTCACCAGTGATCAGAATTCCAGGGTCGAGGAGCAAATCTAGAAAATGCTCGGTCACCAAAGCCATGAAGGCTGGGTGGAGGAATGGTGAGTAGCCCAGCTGTAGAAGACCTGAGTGAGCGAAAGGTTTTGTAAAGAAGGAGAAGATCAGACGGGTAAGAAGGAGTGAGACTGTTAGGAGCTTTGTAGGCAAGTAGGAGAACTTTGAATTGTACTCGGTATGTCACAGGAAGCCGGTGGAGATGCAGGAGAATGGCTGTAATATGGTGGTGGGTGCGGGTGAGGAGACAGGCAGCAGAGTTCTGGACCATCTGGAGTTTGTAAATGGAGGAAGAGTTGATACCAGCTAGAAGGGAGTTACAGTAGTCCAAACAGCTGGAAATGGCATGGATGAGTGAGGGGTGGATCTTCAATGGATTTAATGCTATGGTAAATCTGGGTGCCATCCGCGAAGCAGTGAAAGTCAAGATTGAAGTGACATTTTGTCCAAGAGGGAGGACATACACAACTAGAAAGGGTTAGGCTTGGAAAAGTCTGATAATTACATTGAAACGTCACCTTGTAATCCATTACCACCTTACATTCACTGCAAACCTTAAATGCCCTGCCACCTTAAATCCAATGCTGCCGTCCCATTGATTCCCATTCACCCGAAAGAAAAGCACTTTTTAGTGAATAAGAGAGGTCCAAGGACTGAGCCTTGTGGAATCCCTTGAGTGACAACAGAAGTAGAGGAAGTATGACCTGAGATGGTGACAAACTGCTTTCTATTAGTTAGGTGTTTTGGACAGCGACGATATACAGGTTGGTGTCTGGGTGGGGGGCGGAGCCACACGTTTGGGCTCTGATTAGCCATGGTCAAAATGGCGAGCCAAATGGGGAGCCAAAAAGGTTTTGTGATGGCAGCCGCAACACTATGTAAACACCACACTGCCGAACAAGCCACCATTGTTAAAGATGTCAATGGAACATGGATCCTGTTACATGCATCAAATATTATGGCTACGTTCACATTACCAGCCTGAAGTGGCACCAGTCCAGTTTTTGAAACAAATCTGATCTTTTTAAATGCGACCTGGACGTAGATCAAGCGTTAACATGGCAGCAGCGCCAAACCTGAAGCTAGTGCCAATGAAAAGTGGAAGAGCAACACATCTGAGCCTTTTTTTATCTCCCTCTCACTCTAATAATGAGCAGCTAAGAGCTGTTCAGAGCTAATTATCTTCACAGTGAAGTCTTGCTCTGCTAGTTAGGTTGCCCCCTGTTCATGACGCATGTGGTTAATTCATGTGACAATGCTGCAGGTCGTTTCAGGACGGCAGTTCATTCAAATTCATGACAGATTTGAATCACTTACCTACACGAATGTGTAGCATCATGTTAGAGCTTCATGTCGTTCAAATTTGAGCAATGAGGCTTGTAAGGTGAACGTAGCCTATCCGCCACGACATTTAGCTGTCATTGTAATATGACAGCATATGACATCTGCCATGACGTGTTTATGTAAGTTGTAAGTTAACCGTGGCGATAATCCTAAAGCAGCAGACCATGCAAACTCCCAGAGCAGTATTCGCTAAGCTCTGAAGCACATTAAAATAGCTTATGCTCTTTTCCATCACTCACTATAGCATTCCAAACTGCCTCTGGAAGCAACATCAGCACAAGAACTGTGCATCAGGAGCTTCATGAAATGGGTTGCCATGGCCTGGCAGGTGCACACAGGTGCTATGCTCAATGCCAAGAGTCAGCTGGAGAGGTGTAAAGCTCTGAAACTGGATTCTGGAGCAGTGGAACCGTGATCCCTGCAGTGATGAAGCATGGTTCACTATCTGGCAGTCTGATGGAGGAATCTGTGTTTGGTGGATGAATCCAGGAGAACGCTGCCTACCAGAATGCCTACAGTAAAGTTTGGTGGAGGGGGGATAATGGTCTGGGGTTGTGAGGGTTGGGCCCCTTCTTTCCAGTGAAGGGTGATGTTAATGCTACAGCACACAAAGACATTCTACTCGCTTACATGCTTCCAACTTTGGGGAAGCAGTTTCTGGAAGAACCCTTTCCTGTGCCACAGTGCCCGAGGTGAGACATGGGTTGATGAGTTTCTAGTAGCCTGTAGAATTCTAGTAGCCTGCATGGAGCCCTGAACTCAATCCAAGTGAACATCACTAGGATAAACTGGACTGTTGACTGGAATGTGAACCGAGCCTTCTCATCCAACATCGGTGTCTGACTGAATGGGCACAAATTCCTATAGACACACTCCATAATCCTGTGGTAAGCCTTCCTAGGCGAGGGGAGGCTGATCCTCCATAGCAACATCTATGGTTTTTGGAATGAGATGTTCACAAAGTGTGATGGTCAGGTGTCCACATACTTTGGTGTATGGTGTTGTTATGTCAGTGTCATGTAGCAGTATGGCGGAACCCATAGCATTCGGAAATAGTTTCAAAGTCGAAGAGGACCGTTCGAATGCGTCATTACCCCCGTCCACTCTCATTAGGACTAACAGGCCTCCTCATTTTCGTTCCTGCCTGCAGTTGGTATGCTAAATTTAATTTTCATTGTAGACTTCGCAATGCTTTCCTAGGAAGCTGCTGAGGTGACAGAGTTCCTCAAAACATAAAGAGCATACAACTGCAACCATCAGGACTATAAATCCACCCAAACAGAGGGAGAAACCAGGCGGTGAAAGATATGCAAAGACAGGGAAACAGAAAGAGATACAACTATGTCTGCAAAATCATTGGCAACATTGGCAACAGAACCTGTGAACCTTTCCCGACCACTTCCTCTAGCGAGGCACCATTGAGGGCTAAAAAGGGTCTAAATTCCTTCAACTCTAATCAGTGCAGCTTTCATTCCACTGCTTTCCCTATATAAGAAAGAGAAGAGGAAATAGCTGGAGTTGATAAGGTAATGTATATATATACCTTTTGTTCGGTCTGATCGGGAATGGTGTGCTTATATACAGCAGATGCACGGCTTCCAGACAGCACATGATTGGATGCACAGCTTTTACATAATAACAGATTTTTCCTGAATTTTTCTTCTTCTTGGTATACATTTTTTGTCCATTATCTAGTTCCGCAGTTTTTGAGACACTAACACTGTTCCAAGTCCAAATTGTTGGAACAGTGTTAGTGTCTGATCCGGATGGTGTACTTGTATACAGTTTCCACATAGCAATGTATTTTTCTGGAATTGTACTTCTTCTTCTTCTTCTTTTTGGTACGCATTTTTTGTCTGCTTTTTTGTCCCACCGTGCTCGAGACATCGACATTGTTCCAACTCCAAATTGTTCTGCCTGATCCAGAATGGTGTTCTTGTATCCAGTTTCCATGCAGCAGCATATTTTTCCAGCTTTTTTTCCCCTTAAGAATGAATGGGATGGAATAGTGCATGCCCATTTACGATACTTCTGCTTGACCCAGAGATACCGTTTCTGATATACCTTCTCAGGACAGGCCCCCAAGCACGAATTGGTTGGTTTGACCCACACTTTTTGTCTGTTTGTCTTTGTCTTTTTTCCCATCACTCTTTCCTCCCATAGAGTCCCATTTATTTTTGGCCCTTCCCAAGCCCTATTGTTACCTTTAACCTACAGGCACCATATTGCAGGCCAGACTCACTCAAGGCAGATCCCCAAACTTTAATCCACAGTCATACTGACACATACTTCTCTATGTGTTGTGGTTTCATCCCTCATTATTCCGATAGCCACCACAGCTATCGGAGGGATGAGGGAAATGGGAACTAAAAGCTGCACAATATTCCTGTGTTTCCTTCAGGAAATGCACTTTTCTAGATCTAATGAATTATTCTTTTAAAGCTGGTAATGATTTCTGACAAGGACACAAGGACATTCATGGTTTCTTGTTCCAGTTTTCCACTTCAAGACGAACCTGGTGCTGCAGTTACATTCTGGTGTTGTAATAAATGAGTTATTATAAAAACTGCTTAAACCCTAAAATCATTTTTAAGGTAGAACAAGAATTTGGCAAGAATTATTTTTCTTTCTACATCCAGTGCTTCCATCCAGTGCTCTAGCGCCACTTAAATGAAGCTGTTGCTTGAATGAAAGTCACTCTCTACAGCCAGTGCATGGTTTATCTATTCTGAGCTAGTGTAGAAACATGGTAGTGGCAGCACCTGTAGGAAGACGAACCGCTCTTATGTATATATGAAGGCTCATTCTATATATAAATATATAATAATCATGGCACTGATAGACTGATATGGACAATATTTGTTGAGCTACACAGAAGAAGTGTCTCTCGCTAATGCAACATGCCAGACGTCTCGAGTTGTAGAGGTTCCTAATGGTGTCTTGCAATAATCCATCCCATGCAGCTTCAATATTCTCACACACTTCCTGCAGATGGTGCGGTAGGGGTGGAGGTGGAGTGACGACAAACCGTTCATCTTGGTGCTGACCACGGTGCCTCCACACACGGATTCGTTGGTCATCTCCACGGAGACAAAAGCGGGACTCATCACTGAAGATGACCCGCTGCCATTCTGAGTCACTCCATGACAGTCTGGCACGACACCATTGCAGTCTTTGGTGACGTTGACGTGGTGTTAAGGACAGTTGTCGTAACGGTCTGTGTACATGTAGTCCTGCGTGGTGCAGCTGTCTGCTAATGGTGCTGGTACTGACAGGATGACTCATGGAGGGCATCACTGCTCATTGAATGTCCACAATCATGGCTGTTGGGTCACTCTGTGCACGCTGGACAATTAGTTTGTTCTCCCTTTCCTTGGTTTGTGTAGGTCCCCCAGATCCTTCATGTTGCTGGTGAGTGCTTTCTTCTACCGACTGCCATCAACAGCGTGCTATGGTGTATTATCTGATCCTAATTATTCTCTCTTTCAGGACCTCACTAAGCACTTATTTTTTCAAAGAAGTATCTCTCTCTCTCTCTCTCTCTCTCCCTCTCTCTCTCTCTCTCTCTCTCTCTAACAGTGAGTCCCACCCTCTTGTCTTTTATCACTAACACACATTAACACCCTTAATGTGAGGGAGCAGACACGCTCTCTCGCAGCCTGCCACGTCGCATTGAGCACCAAATGCTGCATGAAGATGACACTTCTTTACAAAGCAGGTGCGCTCCCACAACTACATGAGTACATACACACAGCCTGTATGCTGGGTCTGATTCAGTGGATGAGGTGTAAACAGAGTTGCACAGAGTGGGTTTGGTGTGAGGTGGTTCAGACGTTCTTTGCAGTGGTGGTGATGGGAACCAGGGTTCTCCATGTCTACAACACACATACAGACACTTTAAATACTATCTAAACCCCCTGTGAACCAGTAAACCTGTGGTCTGACAATGTATCCCTCGTGTTTGGTTAACTGCATGGGCAACAGTGTATCTTTTCATATTCACCCTCTTTCTGTTACTCTCTCTCCTCTCTCTCACTTTCTCTTCTCTTCTTTCTCTCTCTCTCTATTTCCAGGCCATGTTACAGCGCTCCTCTCCTTCAACAAAAAGTCCTGTGCTCTGTGGCGACAAAGGAAGCAGGCAGAGTAAGTAACAAACACATCCCTGCTTCCTGAGCCGCAGTGCTTAGTGATCATTCTACACAGCTGGAATTTAGTAGCAGGTAGAAAACCATGGTGAGAGAATACGCAGTGAAACCGGAGTATGCCTGGTTTTCTGGGGCTGTGAAACTGGTTGTAGTGAACACTGCAGCTGAAAGATCCCAGAATCAGGAGAAGAGCAAAAGTGGGACCGTCCCTCTCCCCCCGAGACTGGAACAAATGGAGCTTCTCTAATGAGAGTGCGTATGGGTGTGTTTGCGTTTAGCTGCTGTTGGACTGATGTGTGAATTTCTTCACCGGGGGGCCTACACGTTCCTGGTGGGCTGAAGGCCAAAAAGACCAAATACCACTACAACACCCCCGCCCTGAGTTCAGTTCCTCTCTTTACCTGAACTGTTTCATTTTTGAAAGGTTAAAAACACTACTTCAACAGTGAATCCAGGAAAGTCAATCTCCTGAGGAGAATGCAGAGTGACTGTGCAGCTTCCTGAACGGTTGCTAGGGTGATCAAAGGCAGTTACTATGGTTTATATATGTTTATATTTTTTATTTACATTTTTAAATGACTTTTTATGCATCTCATTCTAGTTGGTTACTAGGTGTTGCTTGGATGTTACTAAGGATTTTCCAGGTGGTTGCTAATGTGTTGCTAGGCAGTCGCTAATGTGTTACTAGGCAGTTGTCAAGGTGTACTGAGTGGTTTCTAAACTGTTGCTATGTGGTGCTACTAAGCAGGCACTATGCTATAGGGGTTGGTTTTCATGGTGTACAGGGTGTTTACTGACTGGTTACTAGGGGGTTTGTGTGGCAGCAAAAATGAACAGGTCTCTATGGAAGAAAAGTGGGATGAAAAAAAAACAGACGAGTGCTGGTCAGAGCAAAACAGATGTCCTGCTTAGGAACTTGTCCTGAGATGGTATACACTAGCAGAATGAAACAGGTTGGTGCTTAGAACTGTATGTACTAGAACCCTTTAGGAAGCTCTGTTTGTAAAAGCATGTAAAATCTTAATTGTTGTTTTATTCATCAGGGAGGAATCATTCAGCGAGGCAGGTCGCATTCTGCTAACAGACGCATTTTTCCCCATCATCTAGTTTTTGGCAGCAGCACAGTTGAATTTGCAGCAGCAAACATGTTGTCAACAGTCTCTTCATCAGGCCTGCAGCTCTGCAGCAAACAGGTCAGCCTTCCTTTATTATAATTCCAGAAATATTATAATTTTTTCAGTTTTTGGAAAAGTTGGAAGTAGTTGTGCTCCTCTTTTTAAGGGGCTTAAGTTAGCTTCATATCCTGCAGGTTCTTTTTTGGCTTTGCCAGTCCACCTTAAGTGATGTATCAGTTATCCTAAAGGTGTGCGGGCAGCAGAATGTAACTGCACTGCTATTTAAGGTGGAACTGAAATTTGAGCTCAGATTCGTGGGAAAAACAGCATTTGTTTTTCATTTTCATTCCTTGGACCGTTCAAGACATCAACACCATTCCAACTCCGGAATGTTTGGCCTGATCGGGAATGGTGCACAAAGCCAGCTCCATAAAGACATGATGTGACGAGTTTGGTGTGTCGGAGCTCCAGTGGCCTGCACAAAGCCCTGACCTCAACCCCAAGGACCTAATTGGGATAAATTGAAATGTCGATTGGGAATGGGCACAAATTCCCATAGACCCGCTCCAAAATGTAGCAAAAAGTCTTGGGGGGTGGGGGGGGTTTGTCAAACGCCATCCTGATTGATCCTCATGGTTTTGGAATGGGACGTCAGACAAGCTCATATGGGTGCAAGGTACAGTCCACATACTGTACTTTTGGCCACGTGTCCACATACTTTTGACCATGCAGTTTACATGTGATTCAACTTAGAAATGCAGTATATTCTCAGATACGCCCTGTACATTCTGACGAGCACTGTGGGATACGTCAGTGGGCTAAGGGTGAAGGTTCCAGTGCACTTGAATGATGTCTACATCAAGCGCCCCTGCCCCCCTTCCCAATGTTTCTCTTTCTGAAAGTCAAAAGACAGCAAAACAGGCCGAGAAACTCCATTTACCAAATGCTAAATGAACACTCACAGAAAGAAAGCAAAAAAAGTGCAAAAAAAAAAGCAAGGAAAAAAGAAGCTAAATTGGAGTGCCAAGCTAACCGCTGGAGCGTGACAGAAAGTGATGTGTACGGTAATTTAACTGTTGAAATGAAATAAAAAGAAACCCTGTGACGTCCTGGCCTGCACTCGGGCTGTGGAGCTCTCCGCACTAACGAACGTAACCTGTAATTGTATGCTAAAGTGCGGCGTCGCTTATAAATGCATGAGCTGCCAGGGAATATAGCCTGGCAACAGCCGAGCAGTTTGACTCTGTTCGTGTTTACCTTTGCATTCCTCGGTGAGGAACCTAGCCAGCGGCAGGCTTGCATCTCCAGCAAGGCAAACTTTCGAACATCATGCCTGTCAGGAGCTGCCACTCAGTGAACACAGTCCCCCCACCTTTCCTCCACCCTAAACAGCGCATCAAACTGATACGCATCACTGTGGTAGGTGACTCGCTTAGGCTATCGCTGGAGACTGAAGTGTAGAAACGGCTGGGGCGAGGAATTATCATCGCTGATAGCATAAATTGTGGCTCGTTCACTTGTTCCTCGTGTGTTCCTCCACTGTTTTCCAGACCGGGATGGACTCTGTAATGAGCTGTGTCACAGCAGGGTTCTGCAGAGCGGGTGCTGGTGGATTAAAATGATTTGTAACACCATCAGCGTGATCTGTTTCAGCAGCATGAGGCCTTTCAGCTGCAGTCCTGCTCCAGGCTAGTGTGCTGGAGTGCATTAGGTAATATGGAGATGGACAGGCTCAACTCACAGGCAAAGCCAGTTCGCATTAACTGCTGGGGAATGGCTCATTTAACATTTCCCCAAGAGATGGCTCAGTTCAGATTTGCTGCCAATCTTAATCCCAGCCAATTAATATCGAGTGTCTTCCAATGCTGTGCCAGATCCTGTATATGCCTTGTAATACAAACGCAAGTTCAAGTACATTAAGTAAAACAATGGAAAACTAAAAAGACATTGGCCATGCCGCACTTGACATTCCTCACGCAATCCCCGTCAAAATGATCTCCTTAAGAATCTGAGCACTCATCATTTTGTACCGCTACCGCTCCAGCTTCCAGTATTGAAACACTCTAGTCTGGTGGTGGTGATCTTTCACATTCTCAAAAATGACTGCAAGTGAAGGAGAGCTCTCTATCTGCTTGTTAAGTCTGACACCACACGTGACATAATAGCAGTTTCCTGCTCCAAATGCTGGTCCAGATACAGTGCTAGAGCCTGTGAACCTTTATATGAGCCGGATCATTTCCTTCTTTGGTGAGGCACCACCGAGCATTTAAAAGGGTTCAAATTCCTTCATCTCTAATCCACTTGTTACAACGTCCGGGTCCAAGCCTCTACTGCGTTGTCTGAGGCTCTTGTCTATAAAAGCCACTCAATTCTTGTTTTACCAGCTTCCTTGTGATGAGAAAGAGAACAGAAAATGGCTGCAACTGATCAAGGCATGATTCAGTTCTTAAACTGCATATCTTAAAAAGCATATCTAATTCTGGTGGCATCGGAATCTAACATTAGCTAGCTAAACTAGCTAACATTAACACCCACACACAAAAGCCAGAATAGTTGTGGATACCCTTGAAATAGACATAGGGTTTTATAATTGCTTGCTATAAACCCACATCTTCATTTTTCGGTTGTCAGGCCCGTTGGTCAGATAGCTAGCCTTAGTTGGGCAGCAGAGAAAAAGAGCTAACAGCTGAAACGTGAAGATAGGTTCATAGCAAGAAACACCCTATGAAACCCATAACGAATATCAGGGTTGTCCACAAAGGGCCAGTTTGCCTGTGCTAGCAGTGGCTGCTAATGTAACTAGATGAGCTACCTTGGGAAACAACAAGCGACACCAGCATGTTGAAAAGCATGTTGCCTTAGAGAAGTGGACCCAGACATGTCAACATGTCATGATTTAACAAGCTTATAGCCAGTCAGTCACTGTCAGTCCAGTCAGGAACATTATCCATACCAACAGCACTGCATGTTGGCTAACCTTAGCTATCTTGGCTGTATCATTGTTAACTTTGATCCATTGGTGGATATTTTGGCCTTGCTACATGGCTAGATGCTGCTAACAGGCTCTCTAACTGACCTGTATTCTGTATTCTCTGTATTGTGCTAAATTCGACCCTCATTAGCTTAGCTGTCCGCCAGGTACGCAGAAAGGTAACTACAGCATACCAGAGCTGAACCTACAGGCTTTCAATCTTGGTCCACCTAAATACTTACACTATTTCACTTACTCTTCATCATGTCACTCCATCACATGACAGAACACAATTTTTATACATCCCTAAAAAAAGATGGTCCTTTAAGGGTTCTGCAGTGGTCTATTTTATACCAGGAGTTCAATGTTTCATTGTATATTCTGTATTTTTATTTATTTCTATATTTCTGTATTTCATCCTTCAGTGATTCTTTGCATGGCAGAATATATCTTCACTATGATGGAGGATATGCTGTATATGTTTTTATATAGATTCTTACTGAAATTGGTTCTATATAGGAGCAAAATGCAAACTTGACTTTATAACAATATCAGATCCCGGGAACACTTTACATTAAGTATTGACTAATTAACATGAGGTTATGCATTAACAAAGGCTAACTAAAGTTAAGTAAACATGTAACAACTGGTACATGTTTACTTAACATATAAACATGTAGTTGTTATATAATTATTATAGTTAATTACTTAATGTAACACTTAATGTACCCTTTTATAAACTAAGGAACCAATTCACCATGCAACCATTTCTAAATAGGTTCTAAAATTACAATGTCAAGCCTGTCACAACAGAAGAACCCTTTTGTGCTATGTAGAACCAAATACAATACATTCTCTGTCGATCTGAAAATAGAAGTCATCATGCAAAGATCTCCCATTATGTTCATTGTTCTTTGAAATTATTATTATTATTATTATTATTATTATTATTATTAAAAGTATAACCATTGTTCAGATGGGACCTATAATAGTGAGCACAATATGTTGCACACATTGTATGGCATATTTTTAAGTAGTTCTGTAGTATTAACATTAGACATACTAAGAAACTGGCAAAACACCATTAGCCAATCATATTTCAGAACAGGAACTATTACCTTTATTAACAGCATTATGGAGCACCTCTGAATATGCCTGTATGTACCTCTTCCTCAACAAAAAGCTCTAGACCTAAAGGGATCATATGAGCCACAGAAAAGAGCTAAAATGTCAAAGCCATGCTTACAAAACTAAATCCCCATCACTGAATCTTATCTGCCCCTTCCAAGCGGGACCCCTCTCTCGCATCAAGCCCAGAGGGCAAATAAAAACTGGTGAATATCTCGCTTCAGCTTCGGCTCACCTGTGCACATAAACCAAGCATAAACTGCCAGAGCTGTTCCGCTGTCCTTAAATAAACTTCCCTTTGGGAATTCAAATCAGTGATGTGCCGGTGTGAATTACAATAAAGTTAAAGATCTGAAAGAATGAAATGTGAAAATCTTTCAAGAGATTTCACCACTAGAAAGTGCTGACTTCAAAGCCCTCACCTTTCTAAGGAGGAGCAGATTATAAAGCTTGACGTTCTGCTAACCTGAAAAACTAATAGCATTTAGCATTGAATATGCTAATGGATTTCTGCCAGGGTTTTCATACCTACGTAGATCAGTAAAGGATAAACAAAAAACGCCTAATCATAAACAACTCCTGGGAATGTCAAATCTTTGATCCTGAGTGTGTGGATCTGTGTTAAAGTGGTGAAGTACCACATGCTAGGCAGACACGCATCCTAGGCAGCCTTGCTGAGAAATTTTGAGTACCATAACCTGGCTAAAATAAGAGTAACTGACTGTTAACTTTATAGGATTATAGGGCGTTATGCTCCATCTTCAGCCACATATGACTTTTTATTGTAGTTTTGGGAAAACGGGAGGTAATGATGTTCAGTATCTGATCTTTAAAACTCTGTAGATCAGTGGAGGAATATTAGAATGAAGCTACACTCTACAGTCCAGTAGAGCATGACATTTTCAATGAGCCCTGGATTGCATTTTCAGGAAACCGAAGAAATGGCCCCCGGAATCACTAGGGTCCTCACCCGTTATCTTCTCTGAGGCGTCCATATTTATACTACATGATCAGTGACTAGTCAGTATTAAACTTGTCACTGAGAGATGGTTTAGACTGAGTTACTGTGGTTAGAAACAGCATTTTGATTGGAGGATGGATTGTTCTAGATGGACAATCTTTGCACAGCTTAAAGCCTAGTCTAACATCATGGAGTGCATACATGCACTTAACAGTCCTATGATAATCAGATTTCTGCAGGTATCTGATTATTCAAATGGTCATGTAAACAGCACACCTTGATTTCTTTGATTGGTTTTGGAGATGGATTGTAATACATTTTTTAGTGTGTGTAGACCCTTACTCTGATTTCTTTCTTCCTTGTTCTGTGCATGTGCAAAAATGGTTTTGGAAATACAGCATTTAACATAGCAACTGCAAGACAGTATCCAAAGACGTTTTGCTTGATGTGTAATACAAAAGAGCCACACCATGACGTTTGAGTTTTGTGTTATGTTTATGTCATGTCTTATTCTGGAAGTTTTTTGGCCAGTTGCAAACCAGAAATCTGATTACTGCCTGACTCATGTAGGTCCAGAGTTCACCGATATCTGATTACTCAAATGCATGCAAATACAAGGAACATATTACTGAAAAAAATCTGATTTTCCTGCAGTTATCAGATTGCAAAGTGCATGTATAATCACTCACTAGTACTATGAATATCTATGAACAAGACACTGACAACCCAACAGAATATCAGTATGTAAACTGACTATGAAGAATAGCCGATGGCAGCGCAGACCCCATAAAGCCATAGACCCCAGTTGTCAACAAGGCACTGTGCAGACTAGTGGTGGTTCCACCTGTGTGGGGTGTGTTCTCATGGCATGGGTTGGGTCTACTGGTATGCCTAAATCAGCCATTGACCGGTACATGCTACGGTTTGCAGCCTTTAATGAACTTCATGTACCCCAACAATGATGAGATATTCCAGCAGGATAATGCACCATGCCAATGGGCCCAAGTTGTCCAGAACTGGTTTAAGAGAGTTCTGGAGAGAGAATGGTATGGCATGCACATTCGCCTGATGTAAGTCCACTTGAGGTAATCCACTATAATGCCTCGTTAATCCACAGTGCCTTCCCAAAAGTATGCTGGCCAGTCTTCAACCTCACTCACAAGGTAACACCTCACAACTTATACAGGTGTGGGTGTTCCCAAGCCGTCCCTTGAGGAAACGCTGATGCATACTCAAATTACATACTGCTATTCCATGACTTATGGTTTGAAATTTACTTTAATGTTTTCCACAGCAGTCCCAACTGTTTTGGGGAGGGGGTCGTCATAGTCAGCAAAATTATTTACTGAACATTAGTGTGTTCTCATGGCATGGGTTGAGTCCACTAGTCCGCTTAAACCAGTCATTGATCGGTACCCGCTATGTTTCACTGCTTGTTGACCGTTTGCAGCCCTTCATGAACTTCATGTACCCCACACAATGATGGGATATTCTATGCAGGACAATGCACCATGCCATTGGGCCCAAGTTGTCCAGAACTGGTTTAAGAGAGTCCTGGAGAGAGAATGGTGTGCGTTGCACATTCGCCTGACATGAGCCCAGTCGAGGTAATCCACTATAATGCCTCATTAATTCACAGTGCTTTGCCATAAGCGTGCTGGCCAGTGTTCAGTGTTCAATAATATGTTTTGCAGCCAAGGTATGTCCTCTTCGCGTTGTGTCTACCCTCTAACCAAGGGCAACTCACTGTAATATATGGCCTCTCATGGCTTATTGCTTTATTTGGGTATCATGAAGGCTACAAATGATACACTGATTGCCGAGATAACATCATCTTTCCCCCTGTCAGTGTGTATACACTAATCCTGCCCCCAGAGTGCCCCATCTCCATGGTACTGGCTGTGATTGACACTGGGGTTGGCGGAGTCAGCCTTAGCTGGGGGAGCTATTTCAATGGCTGACTTTATCAGACCTGTTCCACTCCAGCAGCGGAGCAAAAGGAGCCTCGCTGCATGTGGGAACTGATACCGGTCTGACAAGGCTGCCATACACGTTCAGTGGCAATCTTCACACATATTTCTGCTAGTAAATAGTGTGAATGGGATGTGCAGATATGAAAACTGTACAGTACAGAAGATATATGACCAAACTACCTACTATATTTAGCCCCAAGGAGCAGTTAATCAAACATGTACTGATATAGCATTGATGTTAACCAAATAGGCCAGTCCCAAAGCAGCAGTTAAATGCTAATATTGAACACATACCAATTTGGTGTTGAAGCATATGAGTCAGTACCAAGTAGGAGTTAAGTGCTAATGTTGGTACACACGAGTTAGTATTGGTAAAATGCTAATATGTGAAACATGCTGCTATTATATGCTATATAACTGATATTAAATGCTAATTTTGAAACCCTCATGTGCTGGTGTTAATCACTTTCTAAGCAGCAATTGCAAATATAGGCTAAGAGATGAGTCACAAACAGTAGTTAAAGGCTAAATGCTAAATATTCACCAAAACTGAATGTTAATTGAATGTTAGTTGTATAATTGCTCACAAATACCACAAATGTTGTCTGAGAGCTTAAATCTCTTGGGGTGCCCAGTTACTGCATGGTGCTTCTTTCCTTTGATTGAACTGAGCACTCCAGAGTACTGACCTCGATGTCATCATGACCGGTTTGACTGGAAATGAAAAGAACAAAGCATGGTCCTTCACTTTTGAAACAATATTCAGTATGTTGGGAAGAAGACCAAGGCTAAAAGACGGGAGACGGTGGAAAAAAAGACTCATAGAAGAAGAATGGTGGTTTGTTGGAGATTGATCTGTTTTGAAAACAGCAAGAATGAAGATGGGGGATGGAGGGAAAGCTGTGGTGTCAGAGAGAATTAGCATCATAATGGCATTTCAGGTTGACATGAAAGACAGAGGAGACTATTCCAGCTAATGCAGTACAGTTGTGCATGAACAGACGTGGGTCCATGCATATGCATGTGTGGGCACAACTGGTCACCCTGATCAGGGTTATTCTCCACACAGATATCCTGGCCATTGAATGGAATACTGCATTCACATTGTATGTAGCAGAACAAGGAGAGTTCAGTACATAGAACTGATATACCGTGAACCTCAAACACTGCTGTTCCTCCTCCTAATACAAATCCGGCATTCCCAAAAGAGGATGGGAAAATGGGCCGATTTCAAAATCCTAAACTGTCCGTTGCGGTTGTATGTAAATGTTGGGGGTGTAAATATTACACCCCCCCCCCCCCCCCAACATTTACATACAACCGCAACGGAGCAACAGCAACCAAAATGGTGGACCATGTGGAGAAATCCAGCGTTCCAGGATGTGAAGGGGATGTCTGCACTTTCCTTCCCTTCCCAAGGAACCCAACTGTCAGCAATACATGGTTGTTGTTCATCTTTAAACCAGGCTGAAGTTCCTATTCATCAGCTTCTTAATTCAATGTTCCATTCCACCTTAAATGCTGCAGCCTGTACAGGCACCTGAATGCAACTGCAGCACCATTTGAGGTGGAACAGGAAAATCATAAAAGTCCCTCCTAGATATTCCATGATCAGCTGTAAGTAGTATTACTGAAAAATGGAAGAGATTTGGATGTGCCGGGAGCTTCACGTCATGGTTCTCACCAAGCACAATGCCAAGTGTAGAATGGAGTGGTGTGAAGTGCCACCACTACACTCTGGAGCAATGGAAATGTGTTCTGTGTTCAAATTTGTGGGAATAGTTTATGGAATGCCCTTTCCTGTTCCAGCATGACTGTGCCCCAGTGCACAAAGCAAGGTCCGTAAAGGCATGACTGGGTAAGCTTGGTGTGGAAGAACTTGACCAGCCTGCACAGAGCCCTGACCTTAACCCCATCCAACATCTTTGGAATTGAACTAGAGCTAGGACTGTGAGCCAGCTTCGCCATCCAACAAAAATGCTATTCTGGATGGATGGGCAAAAATTCCCACAGACACACAAATCCTAAATGTTGTATAGAGCCTTCCTGGAGGAATGGAAGCTGTTATCGCTGCAAAGGGGGCACCACCTCCATAATAAGGCCAGTGGATTTAGAATGGTGTTGGTGTCCCAGTACAATTGTCCTTATAATGTATATTGGATACATAAAATCATATCACACACCATTGGATTTATGCTGCTAACAAACACTAGCAGTCAACAGTCACCCAAATGTCTCCTAGTGAATACATCCACAAAACATCTGCATCCATTGCTTCATTAAGAACGTTTGGACTTCCTGATGTGGTTTAAGACACAGTGTGACTCACTGGGAGCTATAAAAAAGGGCAGAACTCTGCGCAGCCAAACACGGTGCTGCTCCAGTGCGCAGGTTTTAGCTGCTTAGCTTGAGGGAAAGGAGGAGAATTAGAGTCCTTGGCGAGGAGATTTCAATTGACTGTCGTTTCAATGGCCGGTCAAGGTTTTTGGGAGAGGAAGCGGGCGACAGCATGATGGAGAAAGAGAAGAGAGAAAGAGAGAGACAGAGGCTCAAAGCTTGCTTAAATCAGCGTGGGCTCAATGTGCCATAGCTTTCTCTCCTCAGTACAAACCCCAGCAAACCCAGATCAGAAAGCAGCTTAGCGCTGAAGTGAGGAGCTGCTGCAGTGCCGTAATTGTGTGATAAGCGCAACACACACACATGCGCGTACACACACACATGTGAGCACACATGCACAAAGCGTTACACACACACACAGACAGATATGCATGCACAAGCACATGCACACACAGCGTTACAGACACACAGACACATTCACACCCTTACACATGCACACACAGCGTTACACACACACACACAGCACAGCACACCATAACAGAGGAGAGGAGGATCATGTGCCTGATTTTTTCTTTCTTTCTTCCTTTATTTCTTCTCATCAAATTCTTTCACTTCTCCTTCTCTCTCCCTTTTCCTCCGCTGTCTGAATTTTCCTCTTCACGTTCCCTCTCTCTCTCTTTTCCTTTACTATATCTTTCCCATTTTCTCTGCCTTTCATCTCCTCTCGTTGATTCTCCTTCTTTTATTTCTCATTCTCCTTCTGTTTCCCTCTCTTTTCAGTCCTATCTTTCCATTCCCTTTCTTCCCCTTTCTGCTTGTCTCTCTCCCCTTTTGCTCTTTTCATTTCCTTTTTTGCTCTGTCTTTCTCTTCCTCTCTCTCTCTCTCTCTCACACACACATACACTTTCCCTCCTCATGCTCTTCTCTTGCGCGTCTTTCTCCTTTACTCTCACTTTTTGGCTTCTCTCTTCTTCCTCTTTCTCTTCCCTTTTCTTTACCTTTTTCCTTTACTCTTCTCCCCATCTCTTTCTCTGTCTTTCTTCCTCTTTATTTCCTTCCTATCCCTCTCTCCCCTCCCCTCTTCTCCTCTGAGGAGAACATGCTGCATCTTTGTAATGACCTGATTTGCATAAACATGAATATAATCGGGTTCTGAGAGGACAATGCACACGTGTGCGTGTGTGTCAGGTAGCTGTAGTGCAGCTTCCATCTGTCCTTCTACTCCTTTCTCCTTCTTCTTTTACCAGCTTTAACTTTCAGAGTTTTCCTCCTCCTTCTTCCTCTTCTCCTCGCTCCTCTGCGTCTCTCCTACATGAGCACTAACGCCGCTAATAGAATACCAGCAGGAGAGCATCAGTGTTACAGCAGGAAGCACACTAGTTTCATATCTCTAACCACCTTCCTGTACCACTGTGCCTCACGATTACGGCTGAAATATCCAGTTGGGAAAAGTAAGTGTGTCGGAAGTCGGAAGTGTCGTTAGCGGTTAGCGGTTAGTGGTTAGCTCTAGCGGTCTCTAGAGCGGGGTGTAATAGTAGGTCCTCCTTCTTGTTGACTTTCTTGGTCATGACTCAAAGCCATGCGACGAACCGAAGCCAATCAGTAACAGGGGGTGTACCCTTGCTTGTGCTCAGGACAGGGGGAAGGTGAGGGGCTACGTGCTGAACTCCAGGCAGTGTCAAGAAAGTAAGATGGCTGAGAAGCAGCCAACAAAGAGAAGATCTGAAAAACAAAGACTGAGAAGGAAGTTATTAGATCAGGCAAAAGGGAAGAGCTGTGTTTACATCAGCAAGGCGTTTAAATGGTGGACGGGAAGACTTGAACAAGAAGCTGGCAGAGGCCGAATTCAGGTTCACAGAGAGTTGAAAGGCAAGAAAAGGGATGAGGAAGTTGCTCTGGTTCTGCGAGCCCAGCGTTGGGCAACGCACATGTTTTCTTTTTGGGGGCGAAGCTTCTGAAGGAACACTGAGGGGAGGGGTGTATTGTTTGCTGCTCAGTTTAAATATTAACAATAGTTCTCCAGGTAACTGGGAGTGCAAAGTAGCCATTGTGGCAGGGGTGGGGTGGAGTCGCTGCCATTACCTCCAGAAGTGAGCACGTGCTCCCCACTGATCATGTACAGGTGTGCAGGATCAGAAGGCGGGGCATCGTGCCCTTATAAAGTGGCCCTCTCTCCAGTGTGAGGAGCGACAACATGTGGCCTACATGCAGCGTACACGCCACACGCTGGAAAGAGAGCATGCGACGAACAACCCATAAAGAAGGTTCAGTTAGTCACATTTAAGTGTTTTGGTTTGTTTGGCATGTTATGACGTGTGACCCCTCCCCCGAACGAGCCAAACCATATAGCCATTAGCCACAGCTAGGCAAAGTACCCCTTGAGTTATCCAGTCTCTGTTTCTTTACATTTATTATCTTCCATGTTCCAAAGTTGTCCGTTCTTCTGTCTCCTCTCCTCTGTCCCTCTTCCTCCTTTCTCTCCTCCTCCCCTCATGCCCCTCTCCCTGTGCTGTGTCAGCACATCCCTCACCCTCCTCCACCGCTGTGAAATTGGCTTTGAATATGGATTTAGAGAGGAAGCGCTCTCTCATGAAAAGTACAGTCATAAAGATTACGAATGGAGGCATCCAGAAAAGACCAGCTTACACACACGCGCACACACACACACATACACACACACACACACACACACAGGATGAGGAACGAAGAGAGAGAAACACGATTTAGCAGCTAACAGCAATTACTGCTTTCAAAAACAGCTACATTAACTCCACATTCACACACACACACACATACACAAACACACACACACACACACACACAAGCGGAGGGGTTCACTCTGGCTCTGGCGGTCCTGCACTGAGGTGAAAAGAGCGAAATTAAATAATGAAAGAGAAAACAAACTCTGCATTTATGATCCCTGACACTAATGCACACAGGAGACTGCTGGAACAATAGAGAGAGAGAGAGAGAGAGAGAGAGAGAGAGAGAGAGAGAGACATGGAGAGAGACAAAGAGAGAGAGATGGAGGGAGAGACAGAGAGACAAAGAGAGATGGGGAGGGAAAGGCAGATGAAGAGAGATGGAGACAGAGAAATGGGGAAAGAAAAGGTGGAAAGAGGTAAAAGAAAAAAGAAAAATGTAGATAGAGAGGGCAAGAGGAAGAGATGGAGATATAAAAGAGGTAGAAGAGAGGAGAGAGGGAGAAATAAGAGCAAAGAGAGCAAAGGTTGTGTGTGTGTGAGAGAGAGAGAGAGAGAGAGAGAGAGAAAGAAAGAAAGACAAAGAAATGAGGAGAAAGAAAGAGAGAAACAAGTGAGAAAGAGAGAGAGAGAAAGTGATAGTGGAAGAAAGAAAAATGGGGAAGAAAGAGAAAGAAATAGTGGACAGACAGAGAGAAAAGGTTGGGGAAAACAGAAAGGAGGAGAGACAAGAGGGATAGAGAAAAGGAGGAGAGAGACAGAGAAGTAGAGGATAGAGGGAGGAAAGGAAAGAACAAGATAGAAGACGGAAAGTAGAGAAACAGATAGAGGCTAGAAAATGCAAGACTGACAGGAAGGAGAGAGAGCAGGGAAAGAAGAGGAGAAGAGGAACAGAAAACAAGGAGAAAGAGAGAGAGAGAAATGTGGAAAAGTGAAAGAAATAGTGGAGAGAGGGAGAAAAGGAGCAAACCAGGCAGTGGAGAAGAAAGAGAGAAAATGAGGGGGAAGAGAAAAAGAAAGAGATGATTGGGGAAAGGTGAGAAAGAGTGAGAGAGACAGAGAAGAAGGGGTGCAGTAAGAAAAGATGG
Source organism: Semaprochilodus insignis (assembly GCA_034552555.1). NCBI lineage: Eukaryota > Metazoa > Chordata > Actinopteri > Characiformes > Prochilodontidae > Semaprochilodus > Semaprochilodus insignis. Next base: position 22,068,686 of record CM067477.1, on the reverse strand, counting down.
AGCAGCGGAGAGAGATAAAGAGAGAGAGAGATACAACGTCACTAATGCTCCACAGCTTCAGCTTAACCCTAAACACGCTCCTCCACTCCAGATTAGTGTTCAGGTGATCTGCAGGGCTTTTCGCTTCTACAAATCCTCTCTGGCTTCTCAGAGACGCTGCTGAGAACAACTCGCCACCAACCATGCTACAGCCGGGAACATTTGGCCAATTAGGAGGGTGCTGCTGTAGCTACTAGGTGTGGGTTTGGCCAGCAGAGTGGGCCTGAGCGACAGAGGGCAGGAAACACCGGAGTCTGGAGAGAACTTCACTTTCTTCTAGACCAGCCCACCACAACAGGCCAGATGCCCTTCATCTTTACACCCCTGCTCCTTCAGGCTACACCTGCTTATCTCTGGAGTAAGCCTTGCTAGCTCGTTAGCTGGCTAGCTTGTCATGCTTATTTTAGATGTTAGATCGCTCACTTTATTTAGACGGAAATAAATCTTGATAACTGCACGGGGATGATGGGAAGTAGCTGAATCTGCAGGTGTATGGAAGCGTACTGTCATATGGATCTTCCAGCAGTGGCTAAAATCCCAGTCTACAGGGAATTCTCCTCGGAATTGTACCAGGTGCCACACCTCCGGGTTCGCCTCTTGCCTCTACCGCTCCTCCGGCCTCCAATCCCTAGAGATCACTGCTTCGTGACATCACAGTCACATGTTCACCATCAGCCAATCGCATACCACCATCATGCTCGTCATCCCCAGAGTTCTAACCATCCTCACCTGCTCCTCATTAGCACTGTTTGTATATGTATGCCCTCTTTTGTCTTGACAAGTCGTGAGGTTTTGCCAACACTTGTTGCCTACTGAACATTACCGTATCTTTATCCCGTCTAACTTGTGTTTTGACCTTTTTGCTTAGTTTTCCGGTTTTTGCGCTTTTGTATTTCTACTTGGCTTTAATTGCAAGAAGTGGACTACACTTCTTGTTTACCCAGACTGTTTATGTTTTTGGCTTCGTCTTTCCCTCTTGGTATGTTTGCTCCGGTTCTCGTTCTTTTCCTGCTACCTGTTTTGCCCTTTGCTGCAAACCTGTAAATAAAATGTGTTTGCCTTTTTGTCTGTGCGCACCTGGTCAGTCCCTTGAGTGTTACACCAGGGAAGGCATCCACCAAATCTGGACCAACTGTGCAATTCTTTGATCACGAAGTGTCTCAAAATTGATGTGGCCTACATCCAGAAACATGCCAAATCCAGTCACAGCTGTCACAGGTGTCCATAATAGTCTAATATGACTATGTGGTTACACATACTGTGTGTCACAGGTTTCAGTTAGTTGTTAGGAATGGAAAACAGCATCGGCAGCTCTCGAAAGAGTCACTATGGAACTGATATGATGTAGAATAAATGTTAATGCCTTTCCATTATAAAATGGCAGAAAATGTCCGTTAGCTCTCCACTAACATACTGTTAGGGATTCCATAGGGTAGCTATAAATAAATAAATAGAGCTGTTTTCATCTTGTTTATTGATCAGCTTTTGTCATTTCTGGTCTGAATTGAAAGTCCAGGTGTAATGGTCAAGGTTTGATACCGTGAGTATAATCCCTATTATTCTGCTCAATAACAGAGATATCTGTGGAGGGTTTGTCCTGGCACTCCAAGGAACTCTTGGTCCAGGAAAATCTATCAGGAAAAACACAGGGTACGAGCTCAGAAGAAAGACGTGATTTGATTCAGTGGCAAAAATGTACAGTACAGTTTTGAGTGGGTGGAACAGGAACACCCTGTAGCAAACCACTGGATCAGGTACAACAGCCTTTAGCTCGATTTGTGCTGTAAGGATGGACTGGGGAACGATTCCAAGAAGAAAGTAAAAGACTTGTGCTCCAAATTGGATAGCGCAGTTTTGCAGAATCATCATAGCACAGAAAGAAAATGAACCGGGCCCCAGCAGACGTCCTTCATTAGGGTAGTGCTTCTTTGTAAATAAATAGGGGACGCGTCTCAGCTGATTAGGCCTCTACGCTGCGTCAGATGGGAAAATGATGAAGCTTAAGGAAGCGGATAAGGAAACGGGTTCTAAAGTTAAGACAGAGAAGGAGACAGATGACTGAGCGCCACCAACAGCAGGAAACTCTTAACAGTCATCACCAGCACCACCTGAGAATGGACCACCACCTGGACAACTGTGGCTGTCTGTAGTAGACCAATTTTTGGAGTGGACGTCATGGTTATTTCACTGCCACTTGTACACTAGACACAAGTGACAAAATCAAGGTCTGTGGAAAAACATCTGTCTTGCTGGGATATTGGATGCCAAGATAGAAGGAATGCAAAACCTTAATTTTTCTAGACTACCATCGTCAAAGATTAGCAAACCCTAGAGTGTGAATTTGATTAAATCAACAGATCTACATACACTCATCATCAAAACAACAACTGCACCCAGAAGGAGGTGTGGGATTGCAGTGCTGTTAGGAAGGAAGATAAAGGTTACCAGGAACAATAAATGATGATAAATTTAGACTGATATGATCAATATTTACTGAGCTACACATACAGATGTAGTGTCTCTCAGTATGGCGTCGGGCCCCCATGTTTGCTAACCCAACATACCAGACGTCTCGGCATGGAGCTGTAGAGGTTCCTATTGGTGTCCTGTGATAATCCATCACATGCAGCTTGAATATTCTCACACAGTTCCTGCAGATGGTGCGGTAGGGGTGGAGGTGGAGTGACACCAGGCCTTCTGGACGTGTGACGCGTGACAACAAACCGTTCATCTTGGTGCTGATCACGGTGTCTCCACACACGGATTCTTTGGTCGTCTCCACCAAGACAAAAGCAGGACCCGTCACTGAAGATGACCCGCTACCATTCAAGTCATTCCATGACAGTCTGGCGCGACACCTTTGTAGTCTTTGGTGACGTTGACGTGGTGTTAAGGACAGTTGTCCTAACAGTCTGTGTGCATGTGGTCCCGTAGTGGCTAATTATTATAACTTCCTGTTATGGTAACACACCTCTCTTGTTACAGTCTCTTGTCAGTAACATTAGTCTCTGGCTGCGTCCCAAGCTACATACTGCCACACTAAACAGCATGTAGAAATAGTGGAGCACTGTTAGAAATGCTTCAGTAGTGCAGTAGGTTAGGTCCAAAATGTGTTTCTACTTTCTAGAAATGTCCGACACTGGTTGGACGAGCATGACCAAGACTTGGAAGTATTACCCTGGTTCCCCAGACTTGAACCCAGTCAAGCATCTCTGAGACCACCTTGATTGTGGTGTTCACTCTATGGATCCTCCCCAACACTCCCTGGGATGCACTGCAGTCCGCATGACTCCAGATACCTGTGACAACCTACCAGGACCTTATTGAATCTGTCCCAGCCCATCTAGCTGCTGTCTGTGCTGCACATGGTGGTTACCCTGGATAGCAGCTCTGGATATTACTATTTAATAATGTGACTCGACTGTGTAATATAATGGTGATGAATGCTGGTTGGGGGGATGGCTTGTATAATTTTGCCTAGGACCCCAACTCTCGATTCACTGCTGGATCTCAGCATCACTCAACGGATGACTCGGATGGCAAGAAGCAGAAAATGTACGTGTGCTGGCTTTGCTAATGCAGTCTAGCAGATGGAAAATGTGGATTTGTTTTCCTGTTTTCACATTTGCTTTTCAGAGCGCAGAGCTGGTGCACAAATTCACTGACATTCAGCCTCCTCTGAGTCCACCGCTGAGGATGCCGTGATCATTCATATGCTCGCTCTCGCTGGATTAGCCAGCACCTCTCGCACTCATTACATACAAACACAAGCAAAACCAATCACTTTCTCTCTCCCTCTCTCTCTCTCTCTCTCTCTCTCTCTCTCTCTCTCTCTCTCTCTCCAGCAGGCCAGATCAGCATTGCAGCCGAGCCAAAAAGCTCAGTGAAGAGCGAACCAAGGCTTATTTGGCAGAGCGCTAAGACTCTTAGCTGTCTGGGCAATTAAGCTGCAAACACAGAGCAGATAAATGACCAGTGGCCGCAGCCTATATGGGCTAATGGCTACTGTCTCCTGCGCACCTCCCCTGGAGCAGGACCCGAGGAGGGACGTGCCAGCCTGCAGCGCTTTAGTCAGCACAGGCTTCCCTTTAATGCCTTAAAGAGCCCATATCACGGAAAACATAGCACTTCCTGCTTTTTGTTTGATGAGTTTCAAATGCTACCATTTACTCTCCAACACATGAAACATACATTGCGATAACTGACTGATTTTGAATTTGTTATGGTGTGACAGCACAACCGACAAAGAGTCATAAAAGAACTACCAGCAATGATTTTCGAACCACCACTATGAATTATTCAGCATCTGCTATAACTTGTTCACTACCCACTATACATTATTAACTAAACACTATGGATTATTCAGTAATTACTATAAAATATGTAATGACCACTATGAGTTATTCAGTGCTCACTATGAATTACTCTGCATCTACTATGAATAACTCAGTGTACACTATGAAATATTCAGTAACCACTATGAATTATTTAGTAGCTACTATAAATTACCCAATAACCACTAGGAAACTACTATGAATTATTGTGTATCTACTATGAATTATTCAGCATCTACTATGAATTATTGTGTATCTACTATGAATTATTCAGCATCTACCCGGAACAGCACAAAACATCCTAGCAATCACCTGATAAGATGCTAGTAACTCACTGCAGGCTGCTAGTGAGAGAACAGCTTTGGGTCCGCATTTCCATGCTGAGCAAGATTTCAAGTCAGTACACATTCAGTCTTCTCTGTGCTCTTCACACGCTCGGATCATGTAGAGTGTGGAGACCTCTGCTGAGTGGGCCTCGAGGCAGACTTCACTCAAGAAGGTACTAATGGCACAAATCCAAAATGAGAGGAGCACTGAGGGGGTTCTAAAGGTCAGCTGGAGGTCAGAGAGTTGTGGTACATGACCATTAAAGCTCAAACAGACCCAGTGGAGCCTGCAGTGCAGGGAGGACACAAAGACTCTGATATGCTGAAGTGTGTGCTGAGCACAGGAACACACAGTGGATGTTTAGAGGAAAGAGCTGATGATCAAAGACAGGGAGAGTGAGAGAGAGAGGGGAGGGGAGAGACACACACAGAGAGACAGAGAGAGAAAGACAGAGAGAGAGAGACAGAGAGAGACAGAAAGAGAGAGAGAGATGAGAGCTTGAGAGAGAGAAAGAGAGAGAAAGAGAGAGAGAGAGAGATAGAGAAACTTTAGAGGGTTCTCTCTGGTGACCTCTGCCTCTATACCTCCCTATAAAACACACACGCACACTCACTCACTCACTCACTCACACACACACACACACACTCTCTCTCACTCACACACACACACACACTCACACACTCACTCACATGTTCACTTGCGTAAGCACAACACACACCGCTTTATATAAGCACACACAACTCCCACTCTACAGGAGAGAGAGAGAGAGAGAGAGGGATGGAGGAGGAAGAAAACATACATGGTGTTGGGACAGGGAAAGAAAGAAAGAAAGAAAGAACAAAAGGGAAGGGAGCTAGGTGTAATAAGAAAGAAAGAGAAGGGAAGAGAGAGCGAAAGAAAGAAAGAAAGAAAGAAAGAAAGAAAGAAAAAATAAATAAGGGAAGAAAGAAAGAAAAAAGAAAGAAAGGAAGAAAGACAGAAGGGGTGTGAAAAGCATAGGCAGAAAAATGTAGAAAGAAAGAAAGAAAGAAAGAAGGGAAGAGAGAAGGAAGACTGGAGTCCTATGCGGTGCAGTAAATGCTGCTGTGGTGTAAAGGCTGTAGATCTTCAATGATGTTCTCAGAGCCATTCGCCCCTTTAAGGTGTTCAGTCCTCCGTACGCTGTGAAGCAGCAGAAAACGAGTGGAAAACCGAGAGAACAACGGGTGGAAGAACATGTGCAGGAACGTGTGAAGGAACATGTGGAGGAACTGGTGGAGGAACGAGTGAAACTGAGCAGAAGACGGGAGCTATTTGATCTACAGGAACACGCAGTGCAGTCCACAGAGAACAGGGAGGAGAGGAGGAGAACGATGCCGGTGCAGGCCTGAAAGAGCTGGTACAGCATCTGCTCCACTTTCAGTTCAGTTCAGTGTGTGAAGCCAAATCAGCGGCACTCCGATGTTTGATGCTCCATTTGGCATGATCGCTGCATTTGGCCTTTTGCCTATGCAAATCTCGGAAGACATATCGATTCTGTTCAAACCTAGAATTTCCCCAATCCTCCAGCTCAGTGTTCACTCCGTGTTCTTCTCCGCTGCCGTATTAATCTGATAAATAAAACATTCCGGTGAATTCCGTCTGCGCCCACGCAGATATCAAACAGGAACATACAGTCATCACAGACCAAAAATAAAGCGGCAGTGTTTATGCACGTCAGGTGAAATGTCAGTGAGCACACACACGCCTGCGCGCCCAGAGGCACCAACTAAACACATGGTGAACTGGCATTTGTACTGGTACAAAGCCGCATCCACATTGGCAGACGATGCATGTGATACATATTAAGTGCAGTGAAGCATTCATACAAACACAGAACCATACGGAATAATAAATGTCATCCAGACACCACCTGTTACAGTCACTGCCACTCACCATTCAACATCCTCGAGCACAGGAACCAAATAAAATACAAACTCAACACTGAACACTTCTATCTACACCCACTTCCATTCTCTCCATTCTCTCAGCTCCACTGACCATATAGGAGCACTCTGTAGTTCTACATTTAGTTATAGACTCACACCAGCACAACACACACTAACACACCACCACCAAGTCAGTGTCACTGAGAATGATCCACCATCCACATAATACCTGCTCTGTGGTGGTCTTGTGGGGGTCCTTACCATTGAAGAACAGGGTAATAAAGTATACAGAGAAACAGATGGACTACAGTCTGGAAATGTACAACTACAGAGTGCTCCTAATATGGTCAGTGGAGCCGATAAGATGGACTGTAGTGTAGTGTGGAGTGTAGATACGATCACAGATATGACCTCATATGAAATTAGTCAATTAGTCAAGAGTCTGTGATGTTCTGGGACTGTTTTGATTACATGGAAATGGGTTCTTTGGTTGAGGTGACAGTAAACGTGAACCACAGCGCCTACATTGAGCTGCTGGACAACCAGTTTTTGCCGTTTGCTCATCATCTTACCGAGGAACATGTTCTTATCCCTGTATTCCAAGATGGCAATTCTCAGGTACACAGGGCTGCAAATGTGACTGATTGTCATGATGTGCATTCAGGGACGTTCACACATCTGGACTGTCCCCCAAAATCCCCAGATTTGAATCCTCTTGGATATCTGTGGGACTACCTGGAACAACCAGTACAGCGCCAGGGAATGTGGTTTTTGGGGGTTATAGTGGTGGGTGGGTGTATGTGGTTACTGTGGTTCTAGTGTGCTGGTCTAGACAGGACTAAATATAGCTCCTAGTCCCCGATTTAAACAGGTCCAACCTCTATTATTCTCTTTCTATAGTTGCATTCTCTTAACCATGAATCAAACAAGGATACAAACCATGGTAGCATCAGTTTAAGCTCAGAAGAACCAACCCTCAGCTTTTGCTCTCGGTGGCTTCATCAGCGGCAAAGTTTCGGCAGTCTTGAACACATTTGCTTCACAACAACCATGAGACTTCAGAAGTCCTTCATATGCAAAGGAGCCTCCTCCTACAAAACAGGCTTTTTACAGCCGACACTATTCGCAGCATCAGCTACGCTATCATCCTAGATAACCCTCTACCCTCACACATCTCTCACACACAGTCCTCTCTCTCTCTCTCTCTCTCTCTCTCTCTCTCTCTCTCCCCTGTGATCCTATATGCCATAGACCCTTCTTCCACAACGAAAAGATAACTAGGGCATTCCAATCTGATTTAAACATCGATTAAAGCTTTGTAAGACATATTTGAATGGCTTTATAGAGACTTTTTAAGCACCATCTCCAGTGAGACTATCCATGCTCCGCCCACAGTGCATACTTTTGTTGGTTGGAGAAGCTTTACAGAACTTTTAGAGAGCGCTAGTAAAAATCCAATTCAATCTGATTCAGTCTCTTAGGATCGATGAGGTCGTATGGGGCTTCAAATGACGTTGTGCACAAACGAATGAGTATCTTGGGAATGCTGCATGCTAGAGACTTCTAATTTGCCTGGAATGGTAGCCTTAATAAGATTATCCTATACATACAGCACCAGTCAAAAGTGTAGATACATCTCCTCATGGAATGTTCTCCTTGTGTTTATCTTAATCCTTTTCTGTAGAATAAAAGCGAAGTCATTAAACTATAAAATAGCCCTCATGGAATTATACAGTCCACCTTAAAACCCTCAAAAATGGACCTCTACAGGAGGATGAACCAGCTTTCTTAACCTGCAGTGGGGGCTGATAGAACAAGGTTTATTTCTAAGCAGGTTTGGAGCAATTCTATTGATCTGTCCATCATGTATATTCACTAAACTGAAAGGAGAACTAGAGCTTTTACACTGTGCAGAAAAAGAGATCAAAGTTTTTACACCACTACATATATATTAGAGGTGGAGATATGGAGAAATATAATACTGTGCTACATCAAGAGTATATGTGGTATATCAGGATATGTACTGCATCAGACTCTCATCAGTTGGAGCTGTTAAGTGTAAGACTGTAGAGTCTTTAAGATCAATAACAACATCTAAACTTTTGACTGGTACTGTATATACCCCAGTACCCATAGTCTCTTAAACGTAGTTGCTGCATTAGCCCCTGGATTATGCATCAATATCACCACGCAACTAGCCTCTCAGAAGACTGGACTAAAGAATTATGATGCCTGAGTTTGGAACCACCTTTCACAAGACTGAACAGCTGTTTTTTGTTTGTATTTAGCCATTAGAACTTTATGTTGAGAGCATGCATGAAGAAGCTAGCCACCGCAGACCGGCCACGACAGATACCACCCCAAATACAATATCTCCTTTCATATCTGCCAATACGTTAAGCTAAATAGTAAGCAACGTAGCTAATTAGCCAAATTAGACACTCTGGCTCCTCACAAGCATGAAATGATCCTGACCAGCACCTGCAACTTTAAGCATCAACCTGCCCAGTATGTACAAACAGTATGTAGGAACAAACACAGGTGAACTATTTCAGACATGGTTTGAATTGCTAGTAAATGCTGAAGATAATAGTCAGAAAATGGCCTTAAAAAACATTACACACTTATCTTTTGCTGTAGCGACACCAACATGTCTAGATCAAGCATGTACTCTGACACTGACATAGTTTCTTGTTAGTAGCTACAGAGGATTAAAAGGATTACCAAACCAACCCAAGTCCATCCCCCTTGATGTTGTATGTGCATAAACCTGGCCCAAACATGCTGAATAACCAACCCAAACCTGGCTCAAAACCTGATGATTTTGTCAAGCACTGTTGACCCAAATTCAGGGGAAAATCAGGCTGAAATCAGGACCAAAACCTATTTTTTGAGGCATTGTTGGCCCAAACCCAGGGGAATACAGTCTGAAACTGATCATTTTGTCAGGGCTTGTTGGGTGTTTATTTGTGATGGTAAATGACAACAGTCTTGTTGAAATCTTAAGACTTCAGTCACTGTAATGCCCCTGTCTGGAGTACCAGGTAACTAATAGTAACAATAATAGTCCAACTAACAATAGTAACTACCAATAGTGACCGTGCAATCATCATCAAAAAATAGCTGCACCCAGAAGGAATTAACCGACAGGAATGAAACTCGGTGGGTAGGTTTGACATTGTGAGACATGCCAATGATTCAAGTTTCACGCTGGACCGCACATGTGACGTAAGCAAGGACGGGCCTTGTAGCGGTGCCTAAGACCCAACAGCCGATTGTGGACATTCAGCGAGCAGTGATGCCATCCACGAGTCATGTTAGTGCAGCACCATTGGCAGACGGCTGCACCACGCAGGACTACATGCACACAGACCATTACGACAACTGTCCTTAACACCACGTCAACATCACCAAAGACTGCAATGGTGTCGTGCCAGACTGTCATGGAGTGACTCTGAATGGCAGCGGGTCATCTTCAGTGACGAGTCCCGCTTTTGTCTTGGTGGAGACGACCAAGCTGCATGGGATGGATTATCACAGACACCATTAGGAACCTCTACAACTTCACACTTAGAGACACTACTTCTGTATGTGTAGCATAGCTTTAGGGTGCAACTATTGTTTTGATGATGAGTGTATCTGAATCTGGGGGTATTACATTAGGTAATGTTGAATATAAACTTAATTTTGCGTAGCTGCTAATAACGCTATGCCTTGTTCTATTTTGTTTAGCAATCATCTGATGTCAGCTCAACGGGTCACTAGATAAATTAACACTGTCGCTAAGATATTGTTAAACGCCTGTTTTCTTTTTCAGGTTCAGTCTAAAATTTCAGACCTAAATAAACCTCGTGCCAACGTCTCCATAACACGGCCTTCTGTTCCTCCGTCGCTGTAATAAATCATTACGAGCCCTTTAGGTAAGACCCGGGGTCAGAGACGGAGACGTGTCTGTAGAGACAAGCACGTGTGGCTCCGTTTAAAAGAGAATAGCTTTGCGTATCAAAGAAACAACCCCACCTGTTCACCTTCCCTTCGTATTGTAAATAACTCTGACAGCCTCATAACTCATAGCTCTCTTTCCGTCTCTCCACATTCCCAAGTCTCTTCCTCTGCTCCTTACCTCTCCATTTTTTGCCCCGACTTTTTTGCCTCCTCCATATTACCTTTACACCTTTTGAGACAGATAAACAATCGGTTGGTTTATTCTTTCAAATGAAGCACAACCCTTTGGCAGAACAGGCTTCAAGCTCAGGATCTGCCTGTTGGTATTAGTGCCTAGTCTCTTGACTACAGCATGAGTCACTCTCTTTCTCTCTTTCTCTGTCTCTTATTCTTTTACTCTGTCTCTCGCCCCCCTTTTCTCTTTCTGTTTTAATATGCAAAAAGGCGGCAAGGCCTGGGAAACATAAAAATGAGACCAGGATTGTGCTAAAAATAGGAAGGCCTATTGGAAATGCATGTCAGAATTCTGCTGGTTCATACCCTCTAATCTTCTCTCATGAGAAATCAGATGAAGAATGGCGCCCCTCGACGCTCTCCCGGGTTCAGTTTCATTCTAAAACCTGTCTAGAGCCTGGAAGGCTGCACAAGAACGCTTACAGGTTGACAAGAAGCAGAACGAACCTTTATAGCCCCAAACTTTTTCTCTATTCTGGTAGAAACACGGAAACACAGGCGTGTTTCAGGGCAGATCACGTCCTCCCCATTGCTCCATACTGACTCTTCTGGTCCTGGTTTGCTCTGATTGTTTATTAAGGCGACAAAACATGATGCAGTGTGCTGTGTAGTCACTTTATTATTGTTGTTTTGTTTTGAAAGGCTCTTTTTTGCTTAAGGTATTCTGTTGGCAAAAGCATTAAACTGAGACCTGAACCTGACCATTAACTTTAAGGACCAACCTGACCAGTATGCATGCACAAACACATAGTTTTGTGAGGTCTTGCTGGGGAAACCCAGGGAAAAAATTAGGTTTAACCCAGTCTGGAACATGATAGTTTTGTCAGGTCTAACAAGAGGTTTAATCTGGTCCAAACATGATAGTTTTGTCAGGTCTTGCTGGCCCAAACACAGGGAAAAAACAAGGTTTAACCCAGTCTGAAACATGACAGTTTTGTCAGGTCTTGCTGGACCAAACCCAGGGAAATACCAGGTTTAATCCAGTCCAAACATGATAGTTTTTCTCCACTTGTTGGCCCAAAGCTCGGGAAATATGAGGCTAATCCTGTCCAAACATGATTATTTTGTCAGGTGGTGCTGGCCCAAACACAGGGAAACAAGAGGCTTAATCCGGTCCAAACATAATAGTTTTGTCAGGTCTTGCTGGCCCAAACCAATGGACACAAGAGGCTTAATCCGGTCCGGATATGATAGTTTTGTCAGTTCTTGCTGGTCCAAACCCAGGGAAAAATCAGGTTTAATCCAGTCCAAGCATGATAGTTTTTCTCGTCTTGTTGGCCCAAAGCTCGGGAAAAATATGATGCTAAATCCTGTCCAAACATGATTGTTTGTCAGGTCTTGTTGGCCCAAACCCGGGGAAAAAATGAGGCAAAATCCTCTCCAAACATGATTGTTTTGTCAGGTCTTGCTGGCCCAAACCCAGGGAAAAAATTAGGTTTAACGAAGTCTGAAACATGATAGTTTTGTCAGGTCTTGCTGGCCCAAACCCAGGGAAATATCAGGTTTAATCCAGCCCAAACATGATAGTTTTTCTCGACTTGTCGGCCCAAAGCTCAGGAAATATGAGGCTAAATCCTGTCCAAACATGATAGAAAAAATGAGGTTTAACCCATTCTGGAACATGATTAGCCAGTTTGTCAGGTCTTGCTGGCCCAAACCCGGGGAAATATGAGGCTTAATCCAACCCAAAACCTAATGTTATTATAGGCTCTGTTGGCTCAAACCTGATTATTTCTTTGCCATTTTGGCCTAAAGCCAGGTAAAAAAGTCCCAAATCCAACCTGAAACCTAATCTTTTGTAATGTCCCATCAGACAGAGCATTCATCTTTTGCTTGCTATTCAAACAGCTTTTGTAGAAACCCTGCTTTCCCCTCTTTTGTCGAATCCCTGTTACAGATAACTTCACTTCTGAACCTTTCTTTTGTGCTCCTTTTCTTCAGAGCAGGTTCCAATAGCAGTGCGTTATGCAAGCCTCTGTATGGAGTGTCAAATTGCGCCTGTTCATCTGGAGAGGAGTGATCCATAACGACTAGAACTAACACACACGTTCACCAAATGACTATTCACGAGGGCATGAAACATGCCGGAAAACACTCGAGAGCAGAGCGGGGACACTTCACCTGGATGAGAGGCTAGGGGCCCAATCAGAACGAGTGAGTAAGGTGAACTGACTATAAAGCTGTCAGCAGTACTAAGAATAATACCATAACACAGTATCTTTTATTGAGCTTGGTTTGGACCAACAAGGCAAAATGACAGACCAACAGACTGATAACACAACATTACAAATGTTCATTTTCTTCTTGTTCCCACGTACTAGGTGTGTTCTCTTAACTCCTTAGGCCTAAAGTATACAGAAAGTGGCTACTGGTCCCCATAAACTCTGCTTTTGTGAACAGGACAATGATGAAAAGTTTTCTATTATCCAGAACATCTGTGATACATTCAGTGCTGAGTAGACTTCAAGTAGCTTCTGGAACTGTGAGAACTGTCTGGAACTTTCTAGAACTTTGGAGAAATGTTTAGAACTGTCTAGAACTATCTGGGACTGTCTAGTAGTGTAAATATAAATACAGGTGTGTTAAACAGCCGTTTCAGGTGATGTTCAAGAGTGAGTGGATACAGAGCTACAGGTAATTTAGAGGCATCAAGAGGTTGCAGCATCCGGCAGACACATTCTGCTCCGTCTGTGGCCCAATTTATCCAGACCAGAGTGGAACAGTACTCAGTGAAAGCATCTGCTTCATACTTCAGCATGCCTATCAAGGGCCAAGACAGACCATGGGTCTCTCATTTCACGTGCAAGCACTGCAGGAGAACTCTTGAAGGAGTTTGAGGTGAACGATTGCTGCTTGCATAGATGGCAGAGTTTTTTAAGTTTAAAAGCTGTTATTCAGAAATCTGTCACAGTTTTTGATGTTCTAGCTAAATCTATATTACAGTACAGTGTATATTTACTGCATACTGCATTTACTGTGTTTCATTCCCATATACATATGCAAGTACATAACTTTTATTGTCCTGCTCACAGAAGATGAATACAGCTGTTTGTGCTTACGTTTACACATAAGCAAATGGAATATAACACATAGAAACCGAGAACAAACACCATGTTATGTAGTGTAGTCAATAGATTGGGTAAAGTAGGACGAGAACACAAGAACTGCTTCTTTTGTTCCACCGCTTTTTTGGCCAGAGCGTCTAAGGGAAACTCAGCCAGTGTCTTCAATGCAGTTACTGCCCACTAAGCCTTGGGATGAACTATGTAAGATCACCAAATAGGATGTGTGAGGAACTCTTTTTAAACTTCATAGAAGCTCTATACAGTGTAAAGGTTCTATAGGTTCCCTAGACTCCCTAGGTTCCCAAGAACAATTTAGGAACCTAGTTTTAAGAGTGAGAAGACTAGATTAGTGGTACTTGCTTACAACCCTGTATTAGCCCTTTTCCGCCAACATGGTGCTGGTGTCAAAATCTCGAAGCGTTCTGCGCTTTTCCACGGCAAAAAAACTGGTTCACAGTTGGAAAAATCAGTGCTGTTCCGTCTTCTAATGAGCTAAAATGTGAAGCACTGAACTGGAGGACTGGACCTTTATGGGTCTCGCTAATGGTGGGCAAGCCTCCACCCTCTTTCCAGCTTTGTGAAACGATTCATTTGTTGTCTTTGACGGAGCGGTTTCTTTAATATTCAGCTTTAGCCCACACAGGTGCTGGCTCGTCTCTGATGAATCGATTCAGATTGAGTCTTTGAAGTGGGATTGATCTTACCCTCTGATCTTTTGCGGCAGGTTCTCATGTGCCATTGTGCACAGGCGTCTTTAATGCCAAAGAAACCCGCGGTAATATCTATAAGGCCATTAGTTTTATGGAGAATGGGAAAAGCAGCATTTTTAGGTGCCTACAATTCAGTTCAGGAAGCTGGAGGACAAGGTGGGAGCGGTGCGCTTGCAAAGCAGCAGGGTGATCTGCAGTTTCGGCTTTTAGGTGCTTTTATCCCAAAACACGGGCCTGGCCAAAAGCTCTCATGCTGAAGCACCCTGCTGAGTCAAATGGACACCCCTGCTCCAGCGAAGTTGGTGCATTCCAGACACCCACACAGCACTGAGGGCCTCCAGTGGGACCGGCCTGTTGTTGTGCAGCACAGGGGGGGTCTAGTCTGCTTCTGGGTAAATATTGACGCTTAGGCCTGACGTGGGAGAAAAAAGCGCCCAGCAAAGGGAAGCGGAGGGGGGTGATAGAAGAAAAAATACATACTGTAGTGCAGTGGCAGGAGCGAAATCATTTAACCCTTACACATCACACTTAGCACAGAGGATAACCAAAGCATATGGTGATTTCTGGAAGGCAGAATCAGATAATACATCGATTCATACTGGATTAAAATCACTCCACAGTTATTACTGTTACACTGCAAGCACTACACACACTGCAGATTAATACTGGATTAAAATCACTCCACAGTCATTACTGTCAGACTGTAAACACTGCACACACTGCAGATTCATACTGGATTAAAATCACTCCAAAGTTATTATTGTCAGACTGTAAACACTACACATGCTGCAGATTCATACTGGATTACAATCAATCTACAATTATTACTGTCAGACAGTAAACACTACACACACTCCAGATTCTTACTGGATTACAATCACTCCACAGTTATTACCATCTGACTGTAAACAATACACACACTGCAGATTCATACTGGATTAAAATCACTCCACAAATATTACCATCACTCCACAGTTATTATTGCCAAAGTGTAAACACTACACATGCTGCAGATTCATACTGGATTTAAATAAGTCCACAGATATTACTGTCAGACGGTAAACACTATACACATTGTACATTCATACTTGATTACAATCACTCCACAGCTATTACTGTCAGACTGTAAACACTACACACACTGCAGATTCATACAGGATTAAAATCACTCCACTGTTATTACTGTCAGACTGTAAACACTACACACACTGCAGATTCATACTGGATTAAAATCACTCTACAATTATGTCTGGGAGACTGTAAACACTACACGAACTGCAGATTCATACTGGATTATTTTCACTCTACAGTTACTATTGTCAGACTGTACACACTACACACACTGCAGATTCATACTGGATTAAAATCACTCCACAGTTATTACTGTCAGTCTGTTATTCACATACTGGAATTTCATACTGGACTAAAAACCACAAATCTTTTCAGTAATGCCCTAATTCAGCTCCAACAGGACTTTAGTTTTTATTCAAGGGCATTGTGGACTCTCTCAATTAGTCCATTCTTCATGAAATATTCACACAATATAAAGGGCAGCTGGCGTTCTCAAGTGGCGTAAAAGCATAATTTATAGCATCAACTACAAACACATAAAAAGCCATGTAGTAATAAGAGTGAGTAAAATAAACGTAGTGTTCGTTCGAGAGGTTCTTTTATACTGTGATACCTCTGTAGCTGTTCCATAAAGGATTATGGGAAGCTTCAGCGTGAGAAAGAAGGAAGTGCAACTGTTTCCTTTGCGCTGATGGTTCCTCAGCCCTGAGGGGAGTGGGAAATTCAGCAGTGGAAATAGCAGCGCTTTGCTTTACATGGTCTATTTAACTATGAATGCCTGAAGATGATGGCACATTCAAAAGTTTCCCTAATCGTCTGGTGGTGATTCATGCAACGAGCTGCGCACTGCGGGTGTCTCTTCTCATAAAGACAGGATGATCCAATAACATTTCTGCACTTCCTCAGTGTTGTTCATGGAAGTTTATTAACACGAAAACTAGTGCAGGTTATTTGGGTGGCTATGTGAACTAACGACTCCTGAATCAGACCAAATAAAGTCATGGAATTCTCCTCTGTGTGTTCTGTGCATTACTATAAACCACATGCTTTGTGGCCTCACAGCCCTGTGTAAAAATCCTCAGGTGATGAGAGAGAGACACAGAGAGAGAGA
>CM067477.1:21932641-22048677 GCA_034552555.1 Semaprochilodus insignis | reverse complement strand
TTTTTTTTTTTTTATCTGAATGATAGTTTTTTATTATCTGTTCAGACTGCACACAGAGGGAACTGTTCTACAGATGGAAGAAAAAGGCTGACTGGTACAGGATTAAATAAGTAAAACAATGGAAAAGAGAAACTGAGAAAAGCAAATAACAAATAGAGTAATAACATTAATTATAAAGGGCCTCTGCATTGTTGTTTGGTGGGCTCTGCTATCCAGGGAGCAGGAACCAGCCTGCTGCAGTGATTACTGATTGGGCCTTTGAACACATGATTAGGGCTGAACGTCCTACACTCGGATAATCACCGGCACACATACAGATTAGCATTCTCCATGCTCTCCCAGAGGCCTTATCATTTCCTCTGACTGGGAAAAAATCAGAAGATGATCAAAAGGACCTAACAGTGTTCGGCCGAACTCAAGGTAACCTCCTTACACTTTAGAGTCTACACAGCTCTTACACTGTCTTTAACCAGCTCACACAAAAGCCCACTGATAATAGCACGCAGTCCGCTTCCATTTATAAGTGCCAGTAATGTTTGGCAATTAAATCGGACCACTTTTGGGCACTGCTCTAACAAGCAGAGCACTCTTGTAAAACATTTGTTAGGTTGAGCCGTGCTGGCCAATTTAGACCTGCCCAAATCAATTTGCAAACCAAAATGAACGTGAAGCCGGAGCGATACGGTACTCTTTCCGCCTCTCGAGTGGTCGCGTGTGTGCTTGTATGGGCTCTTGTACTCACTAAGAGGACCTAGTTATCCTCTCTCATCACCTGCGGCTAATCTGCATCCACATAGAGAGAGGGAGAAAAAGAGGGAGAGAGAGAGGGGGAGAAAAGAAAGACAGGAGAGTGAGAAAACAGAAAGAAAAAGAAAGAAAGAAGAGAAAGAGCAAAAGAAAGGGGAAGGAGAGAGAGGCAGAAAGAGAGAAGAAATAACAAAGAGACAAAAAAGAGAAAAGAAAAAAGGAGCAAAATGAAAGGAGAGAAAAAGAGAATGACAGGAAAGTAATTAAGGAAGAGAGACAGCAAGCACAAAGAAGAGAAAGGTTAAGAAAAAAGGGAGGATGGAGGGGAGAAAAAGGGCAAGAAGGAAAGTGAATGAGAGGGAGGATGAGCAGAGAGAAGGAGAATAGGGAGAGGAAAAAGAATGTAAAAGAGAGAGAAAAGAAGAAAAGAGAGGCATAAAGGAGGGAATGAGAAAGAGAAATAAGAGGAAACGAGAGAAAGGCAGAGAGCAGGAGGTGGTGGGAAGAAAGACAAGAGGAAAGGAGAAAGAAAAAGGAAAAGACAGAAAAAGAGAGAAAGATAGAACCAAAAACAGAAAAAGAAAGAGAGAAACAAAGATAGAACAAAAGAGGAAACAAAGGTAGTGAAAGAGAAACCTCAGGAATCCACAAGGGGCAGAAAGAAAGAGAGGCAAAGTGAGAAAATTGAAAGAAAGAATAAGGAGAATGAGAGAGAGGAAGGAAGCGAGAAAAAGGAAAGGAGATAAAAAAGAGTCAAAGAAAAGAGAAAGAAAGGAACAGAGAAAAAAGATAAATAATAAGGAAAAGAAAAGGAGCATAAGAAACCAGAAAGATAAAAAGAGAACAACAAAGAAAAGCAAAGGGAGGAAGAGAGACAGCAAGAAAGAAAAAGTAGAAGAAGGAGAATGAGAGAGAAAAAAGAGAACAGGAGAGAAAGAGTGAGTGAAAGAGAGAATGAGAGAGGATGATGAGATGAAAAGAGAACAGAGGGAGGAAGAAAAAAGGAAAAAAAAATAAGAAATAGAAGAGAGAAAGGGACAAAGAGGGGGAAATGAGAGAAAAACAAGCGAGAATGAGAGAGAAAGAGGAGAGAGAGAAAGAGGGGAGAGGAGAGAGAGGGTAGAGAGAAAGACAGAGAGAGAGAGAGAGAAAGAGAGTGAGAGAGAGAGGGAGGAAGAGAGAGAGACCCTTGGAGTAAACAGCTGGTAGCAGTGATGAATATTTCAGGTTGGTTATCCTGTAATCTGATCAGTTAGAAGCTGCTAGTAGAGATGCTGGATGAAGGCAGATGAAGGCTGCAGCTGGATAGCAGAGGGAGATGCCGCTGTAGCTCTTCAGTGCTGAGGAGAAAAGCAGCTATTCCTGTCGTTTAATCCTCTATTCCCCTGAAGGTGTCTCTGTGTTTCTGAAATATGAAGAAGGTGATTTAACAGCTGAAAACTGGTCATTTATATAGCTATCGGGTCACAAACTAAAACAAGCATGGATGTGAGCATACTTCACTCCTCAATGCTCTTGTTATGTTACTGATGAAACCCATCAATAATTAGCATTCCTGAAGCTTGACAGAAGGTGGGTCCTGCAGAAAGACAACAACCCTTAAAACACCAGTTAGTCCATGAAGAGTGGTTAAGGCAGACGTAATGCTACATTTTGGAATGGCTGAGTCAAAGTCCAGACCTTAATCCAACAGCTGAAGCACAAAGCCCACTAACTTCTGTTCTAGGAAGGAATTAGACTAGATGTTGGAACGTTGCTATACCCTTCCGATCCTCAGAGACTCGACTTGGACTTGCACCACAAGGATTTGAGGCTTGACTCAGAATCACACCTAAGAGACTCGAGATTTGACTCAGACTTACATGTCAGATACTCGACTCAGACTCATAATTTAGAGACTTGATTCAGACTCATAACTCTGAGACTCAACTCGAACTCACATCTCAGAGATTCAACTCGAACTCATACCTCAGAGACTGGACTCGGACTCACACCTCAGCTCGACTCCGACTCGTGCCTTAGAGACTCTACTTGGACTCACAACTCAAAGACTCAAATCCAGGTCCTAATCCAATAGCTGAGGCAGAAAGCCCACCAACATAACAGGGCTGAAGCTCTTCTCTTCTAAGAAGGCAACATGCTAGATGTTGGAACAGTGCTGTGAGGATTTGACTGAATTCAACCACAAGAGAGGTCAAGTGAGGTCAAGTACTGATTTTGGATGCTCACTCCTGGATTACTCTCCCAAAGGTATTGTATGGCGCTCCAACACTCCAGATAATGCAGCATCAGTTCTTCCAGGTCCAGTGCAGGGGGCTTTATACCCCTCCTTATGCACCTCTGCTCCATAGCATCCAATTCAGTTGGTCAGTGCTTTTCTAGTTGTTTAGATGCCTGTTTCAGCAGTGGGTGCACCCTGCAGTAGGGCAGTCTGAATACTGTGCGTGATAGGGTCATAGATAGGACATATGTTCTCTGTGAGACCGCAGATTAATGAAACAGATTAACTCTGGGATGGATCTGGGAGTTATCAGCGTTGGCATCGAATTGCTTGAGTTAATAACACAGAGAAAATGTTGTTTGCTTCAATTAGCAAATATCTATATGCAACAGTTAGCGCTAAGTCATCCAATAAAGCCTTTTAGTCCCTGCTATTTAAACACAAAAGAGAGCAGTAGAGAGAGATGGCACTGCTGACAGCAAGCACCGGATAATCTGGTTAATTAACAGGCACCAGTCACCTCTAGCCATTCCAGCAGAACAACACCGTCACGCCCAAACAAAACCAGTAAATCTGTCTAACCGGGGCTGCTTACGGTGAAAAAGGTCAACCTAATGCACTGAATCCGCTCTGTTCGAATGTGCACATCATTTCCAGATGAATGATGTACACTTTATTACCACAATTACTGCCAGAAGCAAGGACGTAACAAATTATCCGCAGGCCCATAGGCAAAGCTTTCCCCCTTAATCTGAGGCCATTTTCACACTTGCCCCAAAATGCTTTAGTCCACACCCAGCACTAATTCCGGCCTTGTTTGAGGGAGGGGCTCATTATCACTCGCTTGCTTTTACACCCAAGAATTCCATCTGAACCTTGGATCAGTTCCATACATTAATGTTCTGTGTACAGGTTTAACAAACGGTAGCTTCATCCTTGGAGCTTCATTATGTCCTTGAGTGACACTCAAGCAACAAAGAACAGCACTTTTCAGACCCATACCTCAGAGACTCAACTTGGACTTGTACCTCAGAGACTCGATTTGGACTTATAACTCAGAAATTTGACTCAGACTCATACCTCAGTGATTTGACTCGGACCCACACCTCAGAGATTCAACTCAGACTCGCACCTCAGATACTCGACTCGGACTCACGCCTCAGAGACTTGTCACATTAGAGACATGACTCAAGACTTGCCTGAAGCGACTTATGAACATCTGGGCTAGATAGAGCAACATATTGATCTAATAAAGAGCCTTCCAGAGGAACCACTGCTAAACTATAGGATTATAGCTGCATATAAATGCTGTTTGATGAAATATGTCCTTTGCATTTGCCAATTTAATGTTGCTTCTTGATGGTTATAATTTCACATTGTCTTGCAACATGTGACAGAGGCTAACTATGAATGTAGAAATAGACTGCACTTTGTAGGTTGGAGCTTAAAGCAGCAGTCTGCAGATGGTACACATACTGGGGCACGTGCTTCAGTGTAGGAGATAAGAATCAGATCGATATCTATGCAGGTTTAATCCAGTAAACACAGAATCCTTGGGAGAGTTTAGAGAACTACTCCACCGTTCTCTCGACTTAATCTCTATCTGCTGCATTCGCAGCATGCAGCTGATTACCATGGACAGTCATCTCAACACGTTTATGTGTACTTACAGAAGAGCAGGGAACCCGTTGACTCTCTGAATTCCAAACAGGTGAAACACTTTCATGCATTCAGTTATCCAGATACGGAAAGAGAAGTTCTAGTTGACTGTTAGGTGTAATATAAAAGCAGTTCTGAACCCAGTGTGTAAAATGATAACAGACAGCAGCCCTGGGACTCATTTACGTTGAGTGGAAACACAGCCGTGTACATCGCCCGGGGGATTTGGCGTCTGACGCGCCAGGTGAAGCCCGACGGCACTTAAATGCCTGAGTAACTAAAGTGTCCCATTAGTGATGCTTAGTGTGTTTAGCTTTAGTCAGCTCCTGTGGGACGCAGAGGTCAGTTTCAAAACATATAGGACTTACACGTGTCAGGAGCACACACGCGTGTCTGTTTTTATGCCGTGCCAGGACACAGTTAGTCCATCTGCTTCTTTCTTTATATTTTATTACCCTGTTCTTCAGTGGTCAGGACCCCACAGGACCACCACAGAGCAGGTATTGGGTGGTGGGTATGTGGGTGGTGGATCATTCTCAGCACTCATTCTCAGCACTGCAGTGACACTGACATGGTGGTGGTGGTGGTGGTGTGTTAGTGTGTGTTGTTGTGGTGTGAGTGGATCAGACACAACAGTGCTGCTGGACACCTCAGTGTCACTGCTGGACTGAGAAACCCCCACCAACCAAAACTATCCAGCCAACAGCGTCCTGTGGGCAGCGGCCTGTGGTCAGCATCCTGTAGGCAGCAGTGTCCTGTGGGCAGCAGTGTCCTGTGGGCGGCAGCATCCTGTGTCCACTGATGAAGGACTAGAGGATGACCAACACTGCACTGTGCAGCAGCAGATGAGCTATTGTCTCTGACTGTACATCTACAAGGTGGACCAGCAAGGTAGGAGTGTCTAACAGAGTGGACAGTGAGTGGACACAGTGTTTAAACACTCCAGCAGCACTGCTGTGTCTGATCCACTCACACCAGCACAACACACACTAACACACCACCACCACGTCAGTGTCACTGCAGTGCTGAGAATGATCCACCACCCACATAATACCTGCTCTGTGGTGGTCCTCTGGGGGTCCTGACCATTGACGAACAGGGTAACAAAGTATACAGAGAAACAGATCAGGTGGGATGGCAGGGGGGAGCTGGTAATTTGATGTGAGTCACTTTTCCTGTGAGATGACCACTAAGTAGAGCCTGCTGTTCGTGTAATGCGTGTATGTTTGTGTGGCCTAAACGCCAGAACTCACACACTGGAGGGCACTCGGTCTTGTTTTGCCACTTCTCTCTGCCTGTGAGCTTATGACTCACTGGTTGGTTCCCCGATCCTACACTGCTGGCAGGCTGCACTGCGGAGCCTGAGATCATTTCCTCAATGCACGGTCCAGCTACACCATGAGCAGGAGATCAATCAGCATCAGTAAATATCAATACCAAGAGAATCAATAATGTCTATGAAGCCACTGATGGAAAACAACCAGTCTCTCGAAGGTCAAGCAATTTCCAGTCAATATGTCCTCAGTTCTTCTTGAACAGCTACACATCCTTTCAGACCTCCATAGTGTTGAGATGTCTTCTCACAGTGGAAGGATGGACAGAAACACCTGTGGATGTTCTTACGATCTGAAACAGGAGTGGAGCTTGATGTTCTCCTCTCTCTCAGAGATGGAAGCTTTTGGGGCAGGTTTGGTGGTCTACCAGGTCTTCCAGGTGGTTGTTAGGAGTTTTGTTTTCTCTGTAGCTTCTAATCGGATTTTTTTGAGCTCCAGTTTTGGAAACTCCTGTTGCCTTGATGGGTCTCTTGTTCATGTACATTTATGAGCTTATTCACAGGAAATGGTTAGCATCTTCTGTGGACCCATTCCCATTAGCTTACTACTGGCAAGAGTGGAAACAGAGGATATAGTGCCACTGCCAACAAAAACCCTTTCAAGCAAAGCAAATCTAACAGTACCATGTCATCCAGCCTTCCTCTTTCAGTCTCCGCTCTCACCACTGATGCATCCAAACACCACCAGGGGCCAGACTCTCATTGCAGTGCATTTAGCAGCACTGTGCAAAACTCAGGAACCACCCATCATTTCATTCATTCCCAGCCATTCCCATTATTTTAGAATTTCATTTTCAGGAGAAAGTCGAAGTGAAAAAATGAATTTCCAAAATATGGAAAACATTGGACTCCTAACAACCACCTAAAAGATCTGGTAGACCCACCAGCACTGTCCCCATCAGATAAACAGCACTTTCATCTTTAAGAGAGAGAAGGACATCAAGCTCCACTCCTGCTTCAGATCTGAGAACATCCACAGGTGTTTCTGTCCATCCTTCCACTGTGAGAAGACTGAAGGAGGTGAAGCTGTTCAAGAAGCTCCTCACTGAGGAAAGGAGACAGACACATCCAACAAAGAAGCTGCTGGCGTTCTCAGAGCAATGGACTGACCATCCCAGCGTCCAGAACCTCAACACCACTGAATGTGTTTGGGTTTATTTGGATGGTGAGAAGAAGCAGAAAATGCTGAACCAACTTCTAAGAATGTCGGTGGATTATAGACAGGGAAATGAAGAGTTTGGAAACTGTTCTCTCACAGTTTTTTGTAGTATGTAAACACTGAGTGTGTTAAATGTGTTAAATCTGATCACAATTTGATTTCTCCTGTCTGGTTTTGGTCATGTAAGCAGCAGTACTCTGGTTTCTTAAGGCCTAGAACTCTGATTAAGAAATATGATAAAGAGAGCTGGATTACAGTATAAATATTACCAGTCAAGAGTTTAGACACAGCTACTACTCATAGCAGGTTCTCCTTCTGTTTATCTTAATGCTTTACTGTAGAATAAATGTGAGGACATCAAACTATAAACTAGTACTCATGGAATTAAACAGTCCACCTTAAAACCCTCCAGAATGGAGCTTTACAGGAGGATGAACCAACTTTCTTAACCTGCAGTGGAGGCTGATAGAACAAGGTTTACTTCTAAGCAGGTTTGGAGCAATTCTATTGCTCTGTCCAACATGAATATTCACTAAACTGAAAGGAGAACTAGAGCTTTTACACTGTGCAGAAAAAAAGATCAAAGTTTAATAGTCTTATAATAATATCTGACTGATTATTCCACTACATTATGGTCAAATCTGTCCTTCCTTTTGGCTTACGTGTCACTTTGTTTTGAGCTTGTTTTGACCTGTTGGACAGAGCTTGGTTTTAGCTAATGGAACCTGTTCTCCTTCAGTGTTCTGTGCTTATGATCATTTAGATCCTTTATTATGATCATTAGAGCCATAATAAATCATGCTACTGTTACTCCATACTTAAGTACATTTGAAGGTAAAAGTACTTTTACTCCAGTGGAGGTCTAAAGGGAGGAACATCTACTGACACTGGAGGAGGCTTTTACCCTGGGGTTCTGTGCTTTAACTCAACTACATGGTCTGTGTACTTTGTCCACCATGGACACTTGACAAAATGAAGGGTTTGAATATTCTTCATCTTCTAGATGATGTATGTTTGTATACACCCAGAGCTTCCCGTTATCTGATTACTCCAGTGCATGCAAACACGGTGAATGCATTAATGTGGTTCTCCATGAAACAGGCCCTTTAACACAGCCTTAAGTCCTGAGGTTGTTACTCCAGAACTCCGTAATTACTGACCTGTCGATCTTCTGCCTATATCTGCTGTGGCCGGTGAACTTCTACTCTTTAGGTATTGATTGTACGTGAGAGGCTTTAGATTAGTGGCATCTGGGTCAATAAGAGCAGCGCTCTCTGCAGTGCTTTAATCTTGGTCAATTAAAGTAAACAAAGCATCATTGCCATTGATCACAGGGCTAATTTTTCATGATGATGGTAATCGTGGTAATGATTGTTGTTGAATGTTGTTGTAACGGTTCTTTAGCTCTTCAACATAGCAGGCTTATTATGTCACCTAGTAATTACATTGTTACTCATAGGTTATACAGGTATATAATAGAAGTTTGTACATGGATCGTGAGAGATTACTATATATGAGGTCCTGTCAAAACAGGCTGAAGCTATTCATTTTCAGAAGATATATACTTTAGAGCTTCCACACTCTATTGCACTCAACGTATGATTGTTGTCATTAGTCCTATCATTCCCATCAAAGCTGGCCGCACTATCACAAAAGCGTGTTGTCATTATCAGTCAGGCCTGGGGTCACCAGTTTTCCAGCCCTCACAAACACGTTCTGACCTCATGAAGGCTTTTGATGAGGAGCTGACGGGTTGAATCAGCCCTGTTAGAATCAGGAAAAACATGGAATTTGAATACAATGTGTGTCTGGGTACAGCACATGCTGAGTTGTGCTGACACCCACAGGCAGGTGAGTGGGCAGCAGGGCATTGTGGGTCATTGGTCTCTGACAGCACACTGCCTTTGTCACTGATAATAACCCCATTAAGCGAGGAAGATGTGTTTATAAGATGAGCAAATACCCAGTACGTTCACTGATACAATTTACAATTACCAACCCGACAGCAAATTACACTGGCGCTGCCCGTGGTGCTGAAATAAGGTACATGACAGCCTATTGAATTGAATGGGATGAAATTATGTACATTATTTCCACATGAATGAAATCTATTACATCAGCACACCTGTTTGCCAAAGAACGCAGAGTACTGATGTACACATAACTGTGAGTGTGTTTTATTCATGTGGAAATTATTCAAATGCAAGCAAATTTAGTGCATCTGTTTACTTAGAGCTTGGCTTCAATCCAAGGGAGGGAAGAAGAAACTCAGCCCCCACTGGTGTTGGTTCTTTAGACCTTGATTTAGCCTAAGCCTTGGATTTTACTCCAAGCCCAGGAAACCTGCCAGTTGTGCCTCAGTGTGATTACTATTGAAAAGGTGCTAAAAGTAGCTGACGGTCATATACAGTATATCACTCTGCAATGTGTTGTTTTATGATGTGTCTATTTGCTGTATTGCATTTTGCAATATGGAGATGGTATACAATGTCTGTGTCGCTTTAGAAGCATTGAGTATCATCCGATACTTTCCTGATATAGTGTTCTTTAAAAACTACTGCAGCTTTAAATCAAGCTACACTACCAGTCAAAAGTTTAGGATGGATGTTGTTGGTGATCTTAAACACTCTACAGTCTTAACAGCTCCAACTGATGAGAGTCTGAAACAGTACATATCCTGATATAGCACATATACTCTTGATGTACCACCTCTAATATACACTCACTGTTGCACAAATAGCTGCACCCAGAAGGAATTAACCCACAGGAATGAAACTTGGTGGGTAGGTTTGACATTGTGAGACATGTATATTATTCTCAGGCATGCATGTGAGATGACCAACAAATTTGTGTGTGGAGGCACCGTGGTCAGAACCAAGATGAATGGTTTGTTGTCACGCGTCACACGTCCAGAAGGCCTGGTGTCACTCCACCTCCACCCCTACCACACATTCTGCAGGAACTGTGTGAGAATATTCAAGCTGCATGGGATGGATTATCACAGAACACCATTAGGAACCTCTACAACTCCATGCCGAGACGTCTGGCATGTTGGGTTAGCAAACACGGCGGCCCGACGCCATACTGAGAGACACTACTACTGTAAGTGTAGCTCAATAAATACTGATCATATCAGTCTAAATTTATCATCATTTATTGTTCCTGGTAACCTTTATCTTCCTTCCCAATAGCACTGCAATCCCACACTTCCCTCTGGGTGCAGTTGTTCTTTTGATAATGAGCGTATAACAGAAGCACAGACTCAGTATGACACTGCCTGACACTGATACCATGTCTTGTTTATAGTGGGCAGTTACACAATACGGTTCCTCAAGGGTTCTTCTTCTAGACAATGGTCCTATATAGAACCATTTGCATGCTTCTTCAGATTAATGGAGAATGTGTTTTATATGGTTTTGTATAGTATAGAACCATAAACGGTTTATTGTTACAAGCTTGGCTTTGGGACAATAACAGAACCCCTTGTGGTGCTATATAGTACCATTCATCAGAAAGGTTCTATGTATAGAACTATATACAACACTTCAGTTGAATAAAACAAGCAAATAACCATTTAAGCATGCAATGAGCGTTCATGAAGTGTCCGTACAGAACCATCATCTTCACTGAAGAACCCTTTTTGAACCCTTTTGAGATTGCTTCTACATAGCACCAAGCTTGACGTAACAACAAAAGCAGAACCCTTTTTGGTGCTGTACAGAGCCATAGGATCAAATCAAATCAAATCGGTGAGTCCAATCATTCTCTGAGTAGAGAGTTTTTGAGCCATTTTGTGCCATTTGTGATTTTCACACAGAGGAATTTGTATTCCGCATTTAACCCATCCATGAAGTGAAACACCCACATACACACACACTAGTGAATACACACACTAGGGCGCCGTGAGCACACTTGCCCGGAGCGATGGGCAGCCCTATCCACGGCGCCCGGAGAGCAACTGGGGGTTAGGTGCCTTGCTCAAGGGCACCTCAGTCGTTACTGTCGGTTCAGGGAATCGAACCAGCAACCCTCCGGTCACAAGGCTGGTTCCCTAACCTCCAGCCCACGACTGCCCCCTTTTCTGTTCTCCATCAGTGTTCTCCATCAATCTGAACAACCATTTCACCATGCACAGAGTCTTCACGGTCCCATACAGAACCACTGCCTTTACTAAAGAACGCTCAAAAAACTGTCTGGTTTTTAACCCCGTAGACGCTTAGGGCCCACCAGTGGGTCCAGATTGTTATAACCCAGGAATAGCACAAACAGTGTGCGTTGTAGTCTTTGTAGTTACTGAGTAATAACTCTATTACACAGGACTTTAATGGGTTTTAAGAGAGCAGGTTGACCAGAGTGTGCAGTGCTCTGGGTTATGAAGTGCACACGTTATAACCCAGGAATAGCCCAACCAGTTTACGTTGTAGTCCTTGTAGTTACTGAGTAATAGCTCTACTACACGGGACTTTATAAGGTTTTAAGAGAGCAGGTTGACTAGAGAGTGCAGTGCGCAGGTCCTTCACTATGATAGTATAAGGTAACGCACCTTAGAGCGCTGACGCTTCCCAAAAAATGTAAAGACCGTATGACGTCACTCATCCGTAGCGCCTTTCATGAAAGTGTCGCTGCTCTAAACTGTCAAGGAATTTGCGCGCGCCTTCCCAAAGAAAATTCAGCGCAACTTCCTCACAGGGAACGCTGATATGATGATTTACAGCCCCCTACATACCCACCCTCACCACGAAACCCCCGCCCCCACACCAGATCATATGGCTCCAAAAAAATAGGTGATTGCACGTGCCAAAGGAAGAGGAGTCTCGTGCTCCTTCTTACCTTGTCTGACATGAACCGTCTTGGGAGCAGGGCACTAGAGCGGGACGAGGCTGATTCCCAGGGAATGTTTGCACTGGTTTTCCGAAACAATTATGAAGTTCCAATCACCAAGAGCGCGCGATTCCTGTGCCAGCGCGTTTGGCAAGGACTGTCGTTTTAGGTGTGCATTACATAACTTCTGAGCTGCTATCTCCCCCCCCACAAAAAAGTCGCCGAGTTCCCGCTGCTGCTCTCCCGCGCTGCTCGCGCTTCCAGTTTTCCGCGGCTTAAAACGCAAACCGGTTCCGGGAAAAGCGAGGAAGCGAAGCTTTGCCAGTCCAAAGAGATATCCTAATGCTGGGCTCTTTTCTAATTCCTTTAGCGTCCCGGGTGATGCACAGGGAAGGTGGAGGAGGGGGTGGACTCGCGAGCTGTGCGCGCGCTGTATTTGTGCAAAAACGATAATAACAACAACAACAAGAACAACAATAGCGCTATTAACTCCCAGCGCGCACTCCACTCGCTTCACGCCCGACGGCTGAACCGGACTCGTGTGAAGCGGAGCGACCTGCATCGTCTTGCGTCCTTTCCGCTCTTTGCTGTGGAGCGCAGCCTGGCGCTCGCGCGCTGACTCATCTGCATCGCGGAGGATCTCAAGAAGGTTTCACGGGTGCGATAATCCACAGAAACGGCTCGCGGTGCTCTCAAAGGGCAACTTCACTCCGGCGTCTTTCCCGCGCGCTTCTCGCCGCGATCTGGCAGGTGGATCCCAAAAGCCGGGAAAAGGGAGGTAACTCCGTATGCGCGCGCGGTGACGATGAAGTTTAGTATGCGTGCTGGCCTCCTATTCCACATGGGCTCCGCCGCGCGCGCTGCTGCTGCTGAATTGTATCCCTTTATTGTTGTTGTTTTTTTTGGCACCACCTTAAAAAGCAGAAGATACCTTGGTGCTCGTGCACCCGCGCCACGCACGCGCGTCCATGAACTCACCGCACAACACTGCACGAGCTGAAGATGCAGTGAGGCAGGTGGGAAGGGGTTGGAAGGGTAGGAGGAGGGGGGAAGGAGGAGGAATGGAGGAGGAGGAGGAGAAAGAGGAGAAAAAATAATAAAAAGTGGAAGAGGGGGAGGAGGAAGAGAAGGAGGAGAAGGGGGGTCTCATCACAGAAGAAAAGCTTCATACGAGCAGACAGGCGTCCACGCGCGCGCACGGCGCTTGCTGGCACGGAACGAAAGAGCCTGGTGGTGTTAGCACATACACACACATACAGAGTGAGAGAGAGAGAGAGAGAGAGAGAGAGAGAGAGAGAGTAAAGTAAACGAGGCGCAAGAGCACTACTGCAGCCGTGAAACTGTAGGCATTTGCAAATTCGCTCAAGCACGAATTTGGACTGGAGGGAGGACGAGAGAGAAGCACGTGCGCTGACGAGCTGATGGTGATGATGATGAAGACAATGAGGAGAGTCTAAACGCAGTACAGCCTGTACTTACTGGAGGTGACTGTAGTTGTAAAAACTACCTCCAGTGAGTCACTTCAGCTGGAAATCTGTTCGACTGGATTTCAAGCCCTACTACGGGGAATAGAGGAGGTGCTGCTGTCCATGGTGCTGAAACGTATTTCGCATTAACCTACATGTTCTGTGTGGGGTCCTGTAGGGGTCTACATCCACCCTGAACGATCTAAAAACATGCAGAGCTGATTGAAAGTGTGTGAGCCGTTTATCATTTTGTGAATTTCTACATATATGTGACCAAAAATATAATCAGATTTTAGTGACATCATCACAATTGACACATATTGATTATTGATATATTGATGTTGTTTTTAAATATAGCAGTACTGGTTCGATTTTATGTTCCAGCCGATGCATGCCATATCGACTACCTCTAATATCACACACAGAAAGACCACAGATTCTTAACAGGTTCATAAATCAGATGTGTCAACAATATATATATATATGTACACTCATCATTGAAAGAACAGCTGCACCCAGAAGGAAGTGTGGGATTGCAGTGCTATTGGGAAGGAAGATAAAGGTTACCAGGAACAATAAATGATGATAAATTTAGACTGATATGATCAATATTTATTGAGCTACACATACAGAAGTAATGTCTCTCAGTATGGCTTCGGGCTGCCATGTCTGCTAACCCAACATCCTAGACGTCTCGGCATGGAGTTGTAGAGGTTCCTGATGGTATCCTGTGATAATCCATCCCATGCAGCTTGAATATTCTCACACAGTTCCTGTGTGGTGCGGTAGGGGTGGAGGTGGATAGACACCAGGCCTTCTGGACGTGTGACGAGTGACAACAAACCATTCATCTTGGTGCTGACCATGGTGCCTCCACATATGGATTAGTTGCTCGTCTCCACCAAGACAAAAACGGGATTCGTCACTGAAGATGACTTTGGTGACGCTGACGTGGTGTTAAGGACAGTCGTCGTAACGGTCTGTGTGCATGTAGTCCTGCATGATGCAGCCGTCTGCCAATGGTGCTGCACTAACAGGATGGCTCATGGAGGACATCACTGCTCACTGAATGTCCACAATTATGGCTGTTGGGTCAGTCAGGTAGAGTGATAAGGCCCATCCTTGATAAGTCACATGCCCAGTCGAGTGTGAAACTTGCATCATTAGCATGTCTCACAATGTCAAACCTTCCCACCAATGTCAAACCTACCCACCAGTCATTCCTGTCAGTTGTTTACTCTATTATATGTATATTTAGAAATTGTGTTCCTGTAAAACATTCAGTTCATTTATGCCCATTTGATAAATTTGAATCACATACATTCCAAATGCAATAAGCTTCCACACGTTTTGATTACCAATGTCTATTAAAGATCAATCAAAGCTCTTCATATTACATTACCTATATACACTCACCGGCCAATTCTTTAGGTCCACCTCCTTATATCTGCACTCACTGTCCATGTTATCAGCTTCCCTGACCATATAGGACACTCTGTAGACTGTAGTCCGTCTGTTTCTCTGTATACTTTATTACCCTGTTCTTCAATGGTCAGGACCCCCACAGGACCACCACAGAGCAGGTTTATAGGGGTTTAAATACTCCAGATTTAGAGTATTGTGGTGGGTGTAGAACCTCAGGAATGGTGTGGACATTTCTTGAAGATGCTTGGCTCAGAAATAAAGAGTTGAATGCCATGAATCTGACCGAAAGAGATGAAAGAAGTGTTGCAGGGGGAGACCAGGTTGTGGCTGAGCTACTGTTAAGACTAATTTCTGTGAACAGCGGGGCTTCTCCAGACAGCAGGGCGTGAAGGGGACTGAAGGTCATTTCTGCTGGATCTCTGCGGATGTAATCCTCGTCCTGAGGGCCAGAGGTGTACAGAGACTCTCCCCTGAGAATGCTGGTTGGTTCTGGACTGTCAGGCACCAAGAGCCTTCATCCTGTCCCTGCTGTATGCCACCTCTTATTCGGAAGACTGGAGCTTATTAGCATATTTAGGACTAATAAAGAAGAGAATCCTGAAGCAGTGCGAGAGAGTATAACACTAAAGTAAGACTCTGGAGGCTTTTCATGGTATTGGGCAGCAGTGATGTGAAATAATCATCCAACGTCAAACTTTTCAGGTCTTAGCAAGTGCAGTAGGTCTAAGCACATCATTCATCATTCATCATCATTCTGGAGATACTGTTTCAGAGATATGAGATGAGCCACTTGTATAAGGAAGAGGAAGATCAAACTGTGAACACAAGATTATCCAAAACTGGAGCTCCTAAAAAGTTACCGGGAAAACAAGGCTGCTAACAACCACCTGGAAGACCTGGTAGACCAACCAAAATCTTAAAAAAGCAGCACCTAAGGCTTTTGTTACTGAGAGAAAGGAGAACATCTAACTCCACTCCTGCTTCAGATCTGAGAACATCCACAGGTGTCTCTGTCCATCCTTCCACTGTGAGAAGACACCTCAAGGCTACGGAGGTCTAAAAGGATCGTTTGATGTCTGTGATGTCCGTGGCTCCCAAAACAACAAGTGTCCACCACTGCAGTCGACAGCAAAAGTTGAGAAAAATGAAACCCTGGTTGGAGCATTGTGTTTCAGTCTACGGCGTGTTGGCGTGTATCCCTTTGTTCCAAGATGCTAATTCCCGCATTCACAGGGCTGCAAATGTGACTGATTGGCATGATAGAAAGGGGTCAGCCTGTGCTGCCGGCTGCCAGCAGGGGGCGACGCCAGCGAGACACTGATACTCCAGGGAACTCAAAATCCCGGAGTTCTAAGGTGTAATCAGTGCCAACCAGGCTCACCTGCAACACCAACGTTTAAGGCTGTGGCAAGCAAAACTGCTTTGTCACACCTTTGAATTAGGTTGACCAGTAAGGTAGCACTGTGCATAACACACCTTGGGTCCCCACTGCAGGAGTAAACTGCACGTAATCACACACACATACACAAACACAAATAAATAAAAATCCCATTCCCACGGGCTTTCCTCTCTGTACATGGGTCCGCTCCCTGACCATCCCATAACAATGATGAACATTTAGGAGCATTCCCACACCAAGACTGGCCCGCAAATTCCCCAGGTTTGAATCCTCTTGGAAATCTGTGGGACTACCTGGAACAACCAGTAAAACACCAGGGAAGGCATCCACCAAATCTGGACCAACTGACCAATTCTTTGATGCAGGAGTGTCTGAACAGTGATGTGGCCTACATCCAGAACCTTGCCTAGTCCATGTCACATCCAGTCACAGCTGTTATTAGTGCTTGTGGAGCATGTTTGCTATCTTTTAACCTGCTATCTAGCTGACCAGCCAAGTTCTAGATAAGAAAATAAGATAATTGGTTTGTCAGTTTAAACAGAACCAGGTTCTTATCCAGTCAAAGATTGTGATTTTTCATGCCATGGTACAGTAATACAGAGCTCAGTTGTTGTTGTTGTTGTTGTGACGGTGTATATACTGTGTATTTTACAATGGCTTCAAGCTCAGCCAATCAGATTTCAGGACCGGACCTATCTGTCTTATAA
The DNA here is from genome assembly GCA_034552555.1 of Semaprochilodus insignis. Classification (NCBI taxonomy): domain Eukaryota; kingdom Metazoa; phylum Chordata; class Actinopteri; order Characiformes; family Prochilodontidae; genus Semaprochilodus; species Semaprochilodus insignis. Next base: position 22,031,740 of record CM067477.1, on the reverse strand, counting down.
CACTGTGTTTTCTTCAATGTTCCTATGATTAGCTAAGCGTTCCCACTGTTCCCTCAATATTCCTCAGCCTCCAGAAGACAGATTGTCTTTTGGTTCTGTAAAATGATGGCGGCACGGATCTTTTGGCAACCTTCAGCACTTTTGATTGCGGTCCAGCTCCGGCAATGAGCCCTCATGAAATATTGAGCGTGGTGGTGAGTTTACAGCTGTTCCCTTTTGTGATCGGTGAATAGAAGCAAACAATGGAGTCGTTAAAGAGTACAGCGCCATCGCCGCACGTCCATCATCAGCAACGGGCGGCCACCAGTCGCGGGTTTGTAATGGTCCTGCATTAATTACTGCTGCTTAGGACGGCTGCCAACAGGACATGCTTGTTCTCAAGATCAAGATTAAAATCAAGAGCAAACAGACGGCCATTATCCTGAAGTGAGGAGGAGCGTCGCTTTAACAAAGGCTCATTCAGCGCTGGAAAACTGATCCATCTGCTACTTTCTCCTGACCTCTTTCAACAAAAGTCGTCCACAATAACGAAAGCATACTATAATTTTACATGAATTATTTCTCACATATGGCTCATTGAAACAAGGTAACCATTTTGTGCACTAACTCATCCCACAGTTTTCAGGATACAGACAGTTCTGAAATGTTGGGTCTGACCGGGAACTGTGTGCTTGTATACAGCTTATTGATCAGACATACAGTTTTCATACAATTTTTTTTCCCATTGGACTGAATGGGATGCAAAGGTTTATGCACCAGCTTATATCACAATGATAAAAGTTCATTAGGAACAACTTTTAGGCTACCATAGCAGTGACCCAGTAACGACCATCTAGGATACCATATCAACTGCCTAGCAATGACTTCACAGCCACCTGGGATACAATAGCAACCACCTAGCAACAGAATACCAACCACCTGGGATAGCATAGCAACCACTTGGCAATACCCTAGCAAACATTTGGGTCACCATAGCAAACAGCTAGCAATACTCTGGCAACCAGCTGAGTATGCACAGCATCCACCGAGCAAAACAGGTGGAACACTGAAGCAACCAACTAGCAACACCCTATCAACAAACTGAGATATCATAGCAAACACCTAGCAACACAATAGCAACCAGCTGGCAACACCCTAGCAACCAGCTGGGACACCATAGTAACCACCTAGCAACACACCAGCAAGCACCTGTGACACCATAGCAACCACTTTGGACACAATAGCAACCATCTAATGACATCCTAACAACCATCTGGGATACCAACAACCTAGCAACGCCCTAGCAATCAATTGAGACGCCACAACAACTAGCTAGCAACACTCTGGCAAGCACCTGAGATGCCAAGCAACACTCTGGGAACCACCTGCAATAGCAGAGCAACCACTGGCAACAGCCTAGCAACCATCTGGAACACCATAACAGCCACCTAGCAACACTCTGACAACCACCTGGGATGCCATTGCAACAACCAGAAAGTACCTGATATTCCAAAGTAACCTCCAAACGAAACCCTATCAACCATCTGGAATAACAACAACCAAGCAACACCTTAGTACCTAAATAAGATACCACAGCAAAAATCTAACACCACCTACCACACCACACCCATCCCCCAACACCCACCACACCACCCCCAACCACCACGAATATGTAACATTGTTTACATTTCATTCTTCAGCTACTTTGTTTCATAAAAGCCAGGACAGTCCACCTTTATAGGACGCAGCAGGTACATTTCATCATCCACTACTGTTTGTCCAGGTTCTCTCTCTAAACGCAATCTTGCAATGAGTGAGAGGTAGGAACTGGTTTACACAGGATTTCTATCCTATCAATCACAACAGCAGATGCAGCCTCCCTGACAGCATTTAGCTTCTTCAGAAGTCCATTCAGATGACAAATTAGCTTCTCCAACCCCAGACAGGCACAAACATAGGAAGCCAAGTGGGGGAATGCAGGGTTTGGCAGGTGTCCAGCCTTGCTCAGAGACTTTGTAAACTTTCAGCGTCTACAAATCTACAATCGCCTCCAGAGCGTCCTGTGCGATTCCCTGGCCTGAGCAGAGATGTTAAAAGCTCAGCTCTATTTGCAGTTGGCTTCTCTAAACATTTCCCGCCGTCACACTTGTGTGTGTTTTTTATTTCCTGCCCTCTGCTCGCTCCGAGTCCCACTGGGGATTGGAGATGGAAGTAAATACAAACTAGCCTGATCTTCTCTTACTGTCTTAATTCCGTTACGGCAATTTGCAGCATTGGCTCCTGTGTGCTCTGCTGCAGAATCAGTCACCCGCAACAAAGAGATGGCAGAGATGGCAGAGACTAAACACAAGTGACATGAAATGCTTTGAGTGACATGCGCACTCTTTATGCTCGGTGGGCAAGACGGACGTGACATTGTTTTGGACACGACACTGGCCTTTCAGATGTTAATACATGGCATGGAAAAGACGGTTTAGATTGTCAGGTTTGGGTGCTGATGTTAAATATCTTTTTTGCCATTCAGATCTTAATGTGTTTAAACATAGCTGAAGGCTTAATTTCCCCCAAATAATAACTATGGAAACATGTGTAGTGTAACCATGGAAACAAGTAACTGTGAAAGTGAGTGTAGGGTAACCATGGAAACAGGTAACCATTGAAGTGTGTGTAGGGTCACCACGGAAACAGGTAAGCATGGAAGTGTGTGTTGGGTGACCATGGAAAAAGGTAACCGTGGAAATGAGTGTAGTGTAACCATGGAAGCGCATGTGGGGTAACCATGGAAATGGGTAACAATGGAAGTGTGTGTAGGGTAACCATGGAAGTGCATGTAGTGTAACCATCAAAATGGGTAACCATGGAAGTGAGTGTAGGGTAACCATGGAAATGGGTAACCAGAAAGATGAATGTAGGGTAACCAATAAAATTGGCGCATCGTGATGACATAACACACAATACAGTCAGTACAAAGGCTCAACAGCCTACCAAGACCTTAGCAACCACCTGGGATGTCATAGCAACTGCCAGACAACATCATAGCAACCATCTAGCTCCATCCTATCAAACACTTAGCAACAACTTAGCTACCACTTGATATACCATGACAATCACCTAGCAACACTATCAACCACCTAGGATAACCAGCTGAAATACCATAGTGTCCACTTAGCACTACTCTATCAACAGGAACTGCCTTACAACATCTTGCAAACCACCTTGGACACCATAACAATCACAGCAATACCTTAACCAACCACTTGAGATACCATTGCAACCACCTGGCAATAACTAGGACACCATAGCAACCACCTAACGACATCCTAACAACTACCTGAGGCACCATAGTATCCTCCTAGCAACACGTTTAGCAACCTCTTGAGATACCATAGCAAAACCCAGCAACCATCTGGGATACCATGGCAGAAATCTAGCAACTTCCTAGCAATCAACCTTAGTAACCACACAGCTCCTTAGTAACCATAGCAACCACATATCAACACCTTAGCAACCAACTGGGATACCATAGCAACAGGCTTGCAAGACCTCAGAAACCACCGGCAGCAAAATGAGGAGAGCTGTCGCCTCACAGCAAAAGGGGCCTGGGTTCAGTGCCCCGGCCAGGCAACCAAGGGATCCATTCTCCCCATGTCTCCACCTGCCTTCCGCCCAGTAAGCACTGGGATAGGATCCTGCATATCCGGTGGTCATAATGAATGAGCATGGGAATTAGTGTAGGACAACGAAGGAAATGGGTATAGGAACACCTTTGGTGCTTTTGATCCCTGCCACCTGAAACTTTATTTTGGGTCATCACATTCCAAAGACGCTTTGATCTCTGGTCACTACATAGTGAAATAATGGAAATAGGTGTGGGGTAACCATAGAAGCAACTTATATCAATGGTTTAGTTCTACATAACATAATCCATGTTATTCCATTTCAACATCCAGATGCTGAAAAACATGAGGACATAATCTGGATCTGAAAAGTGTCCGGGACATGCCCTCCCCATCTCTGGTGGAAAGGATACCTATGGATAGAGGGGATTAAACTGTAAGCATTTTTCTTCTAGGACCACTTCTTGTCCTGACATAGCCTGAAACGGTGGAGCAATTTAGCAGAATGCAGCAAAACACTCCTGGTCATTCCCGGTCGTTTCACCCAAAGCAGGCTTAAGCCTCTCATTTTACAAGGGTGAAGTGTGGTGAGGACAAGGCGCCAAAGAGCCACAGCCTGGGGCAGTACAGCTCTGCAGGCCCAGCCCAGCACAGATTCTCAGAAACTGAGCTTTCATGCCAACGGAAAACACAAGAGGCTGAGAGTGAGGCCCCTGATGAGTGAGCAGCGGAAAACTTCAGGACAGGATGGAACCACTGAAGAGGCTGGATGTGATTTTAGCTGTGTCCAAACCTCTCAATCCTGCACACTGTACATATAGTCAACATTCAAAAGGACTTTTCAGAGGTGAGAAACTTCTGGCAGCCTTAGTTATAAGATATTGTAAAATTTTACATATACATATATAGGAATATATCAACCGACAGGAATGAAACTTGGTGGGTAGGTTTGACATCATGAGACATGCAAATAATTCAAGTTTCACACTCGGCCACTCAAGTGACGTAAGACCTTATTGCTGTACCTGACTGACCCAAAATTGTGGACATTAACTGCGGGCAGCAAGCAGTGATGCCCTCCAAGAGTCATCCTGTTAGTGCCAGCACTGGATCATTCCCAGCACTGCAGTGACACTGACGTGGTGGTGGTGTGTTAGTGTGTGTTGTGCTGGTGTGAGTGGATCAGACACAGCAGTGCTGCTGGACACCTCAGTGTCACTGCTGGACTGAGAATCGTCTACCAACCAAAACTATCCAGTCAACAGCGTCCTGTGGGGCAGCGTCCTGTAACCACTGATGAAGGACTAGAGGATGACCAACACTGCACTGTGCAGCAGCAGATGAGCTATCGTCTCTGACTGTACATCTACAAGGTGGACCAGCAAGGTAGGAGTGTCTAATAGAGTGGACAGTGAGTGGACACAGTGTTTAATCACTCCAGCAGCACTGCTGTGTCTGATCCACTCACACCAGCACAACACACACTAGCACACCACCACCACGTCAGTGTCACTGCAGTGCTGAGAATGATCCACCACCCACATAATACCTGCTCTGTGGTGGTCCTGTGGGGGCCCTGTTTGGTAAGCGTAAAGTGTACATACGTGTGTATATATATTACTACTTAAATGAATGGTGCTGTCAAACTCTCCACATCAGACATATGGATGGACAGGAACGACAAGAAGCCTAACGAGGCAACAGAAAAAGAGTGTGCGAGAAAGAAGGAGAGAAACAGGATAGACTGCTTCCTCAAAAAGAACAGCAGTCTTCCTGTCCGAGTGTAGAGTTACCCTTCATTCCTCTCCTCAGACACACAAGGACACAGGCTCCTCACAAACAAGCCTGACACATTGAAACCTTGACACAGTACCGGTAGATACATCTCACGCAGTACGGTCACGAGGGTTCCTGGCGCAGCAGGATGCTCTCAGTGTTACTGCTTGCACACAAGAGGTACAATGAACTCGGACATTCATATCTGTTCATATCCAACTTGACATATCTCTACAGTCTGATCAAGTAAGAACTAGCATTCATTCAGTGAACTATGGGATGGTCAGTTCATTTTTCAGCTTCTTTGCTTGATGAGGAGCTTCTTGAACAGCTACACCTCCTTTCAGACCTCCGTAGCGTTGAGCTGTGTCTTCTCACAGTGGAAGAAGGATGGACAGAAACACCTGTGGATGTTCTCAGATCTGAAGCAGGAGGGGAGCTTGATGTTCTCCTCTCTCTCACAAATGAAAGCTGTAAGTGCCGTTTATCTGATGGTGGCTCTACTAGGCCTTCCAGGTGGTTTTTAGGAATCCCATTTTCATTTTTTTTAAAGGTCCAGTTTAAAAATCCTTAGAGATTCCTTATGCACATGGATTCAAATCCACAAATGATGTCACATCACTGTTTTGCTATAGAGCGAATCGCAGATGGAGGGCAGGCAGTGATTGTCCAGGTAGGGAGCTCTATCACAACCTCTCAGAATGCCTGAGTTTGCGTCTTTTACAGTTGATCGAAACCAGTTTAACTGAGAATCTACGAGGAGTTTGGAACTGCCTGAAATAGGAACTGCCTGAAAAATGACAGCAAAAACGGCCTCATCTGCGGTCAGGACAAGTCTGAGGGCAGCTTCCTGTTCAGCAGCTTCTCGTTCTGACTTAGTGGTGTTTCTTGTAGCTGTAGTTTTAAATCTACACCAGTGCACAGCCACAGATCCCCTGTGTACAACACACCACACAACACTTACTTCTCACAATCGCATCAGGCTGAAGCAGCTTATGCAGCTTATGCAGAATGTATCTGTCGCACCATTTAAGGTGGAACAAGAAAACTGGTGAATAAAAAGCTGGTTCAATCTGGTGTGTTGTTGATTATCGAGTGTTGTATGGTGTATTGTACACAGTGGATCTGCAGTTCACTGGTGTCGATATATAGCCTGATGTTATGGTCAGTAAACAGCCATAATGCTAATGCTGAGAGGGGCAGCGGGGCTGAATGTTTGCTGCTAAGTTAATCCTCAGCATGTTAACAGAAAACCATACAATAGTCATTTTGGAGCACCTTGGTACCAAGATCGACCCAACCGCTAAGAGGAAGCTGTGTGTCTCAGTGTTTTTGTCTGCTTTGGTTTGTTTTCTGGAGGAGAAGCTGGCTCTTATTTTTGCTGCCCTCAGAGCAGCTAATCTTTCAGTTCAGCTAATCTTTCAGTTCAGCTTGTAATATTGTCCAAACCAGTACAGTACAGGCTCCTGACCTCTATCTCCACCATTCTGCTTTTCACTTACTGCCCTCCATCTGGATTTTGCTCGTCATCAGAATCACATGTCTGAACACAACTTATGACGAGACCTACAGCCCAGATAAAGAGTTTCTATAGCTGTCCAACACTTCTGCAACTTTCTGTAAGCCCGTACAGCTCTTGCTATGCAAGCACTGACACTAAATGACTCAGCTCAACTCCAACTGACTCACATGGGCATACGACCGCAGCATTAGCTTCGTAAATGAACCACAGCAAATGAACTGAAGAGTTACGTCCACTGAGGACTCATAAACAGCAAACACAGAGTCTCTAGGACGAGGATATGAGGACTAGATGTGTTTTGTCCTGATGTGGGCAGCAATGATACTGTTGTGCATGAACGGTTTTGCAAATCAGTTCCAGACTAATTCATACCAGTTAATTCATTCGGATTAATCAGACGAATTAATATACGTGATCTAGATTTGCAGCTAAAAACAGCTAAACTGCTAACATTTCAAGATCACTGCAGCCTATCCCACTGTAAAGACTTTGTACCTTCCACAGCCCGGGATGCTAAGTTCTCCACAGAACCAACATGGCGGATTATCTCCGCTGGGATTGTATGTAAATGTTGGGGGTGTAAATATTAATGAGTCTGTTCCAGAACAGTTTATTTGGGAATCGGACCGTTTTCCCGTCCTCTTTCAGAAATGCGGGATTTGTATTTGAAGCAGGAACAGTGTTTGAGGGTCATGGTATGTCAGTTCTATGTACTGATCTCTCCTTATTCTACTATTTTCACAGAGTTTTTAGAGCATGTCCCATTGCTGGAAGCAAGATGGTTGAAGTTCGAGCCAAATGGCCAAAAAAGTGCATAACGCAGCCAGACAGTGACACAAAGAAGCAGACATCCATTAAAGCGTAGAATTCGCAGTGTGGCTAGAGCCCATTTAAACTCCACTCACTGCTGTTCAATATAGACTTTAATGTAGGCACCAAGTGCCAGGAACAGACATTAGGATGGACTTTAACTGGTGCTGGCGTCACTCTGAGGAGGTATTAGTGGTGAAGGAGATCGGTGCAGCCAGGACCTCCCACAGAGGGAGGGGGGCCTGATTCAGTCTCAGCAAGCTGAGGGTCCAGCTCCTCCAGCAGGTGCTTCACCGTGACATTGAGAGGAAGCATGTGAGGAGAATGGAAAGAGGAGCTAAAAGACAGGAGAGTGGACCCTCACGTGGCCTGCCAGCTGCTGGGGTTATTAGAGAGAGAGAGAGAGAGAGAGAGAGAGAGAGAGAGAGGACTAAAAGTAAAAAAAAGAGATAGAAGGAGAGAGAAAGAAAGAGAAACATAATGAAGAGAATAGTGAGAAAGAAGTGCGAGAAACAAAATCTAAAGAGAAAATTAGACAATATTTTAAAATCAGTCAAAACCTCAAAAAAATTTGACTGTCAGCATAAGCAGTGAAAATCTCATGAAAATAAACCCGTACTTTGAAATATTCAGTCAAAATTGAAAAACAGAAGACTTCAAGAAAATAAATCATTATTAGTCAAAATTCTATGAAAAAAAAAACATTATTTTGACCTAATGAATCAAAACTTTGAGAAAGTAATCTATTATGTTGACAATATCAGCCAAAATCTCAAGAAATAATCAGACTGCTTTGAAATTGAGAAAATCAAGAAAAGAAAAAATTCAACAATGTGTCGTTATTTTGAAATATTATTATCTAGAGAAAATTAATCACTATTTCCAAATATTCAGTTAAAATCTTGAGAAAATAAACCATTATTTTGACAAAATCAGTCAAAATCTCAAATATAACTATTCAGGCAAAATCTAAAAAAATAAGCCCTTATTTTGAAATTCTGAATTTTGTTAAAATTGAGAAGCTAATCTTTTATTCCACAAAATCATTCAAATCAAAGTAAATTAAGTAAATACACAATTATTTTAAAATATAATTTAAAATCTAGAGACAATTATTCATTATGTCTAAATATTTGGTCAAAAGTATGGAAAAATAAGTCAAAATTTTGACAAAATCAGTCAAGCTGTCAAGAAATCCATTATTTGGACAAAATCAGCCAAAAACTCAAGGAATAGACAAATCAAACATTTAATGATTATTCCTAAATATTCAGTCAACATTTTGAAAACATAAACCATTATTTTGACATAATCGGTTAACAAAGAGGCAGAAAGAGATGGCAGGTGATATGTTAACAGGTGGTATGTTTCCTAATTTCCCCTCTAGTAAAAGTGGAGCTGACTGTATTAGGCTTGCTTCTTTGCTCTGGTGCCTGTAAGCATGGGACAGGTAAATTTTTAGTGCACCCCCACTGCCACCCATCCCCCCATCCCCACCCACCCAAAAAAGGTTGGGATAAAACCTCTCTGGAAAAGATGTACATATTTCATGTGAGTAAATAATGCAGCAGCTGGTTCTAGAGCTCTGCGTACCTGCACTCCACCACAGAGATGCTGGTCCGGCTGAGTGAGTGAGCGAGGGGGAAGTGAATTCTAGTATGAATCAGTGCAGCGGCGGCCGCTGTGGCAGAGCAGCTCACAGGCCCACACATACGTCGATGCAGTCGATCGTTTTGGCGCAGAAATCCGGAGTCATGGCACGGCTAAATATAGAGCTGCGCTTTATGTAAGTGGAGGTGAATCACTGGCTTTCTGTAGATTCCATCTCTACAGTAAGACATCCACACAGCTGCATCCAGCCTCCTCTGCACACGCGCTCACAGCTTGTAAACATGTGCCTCACTCCAACTCTTACAAACTGAAACTTACCACTTCTGTGTTGCCATTCAAATGCTATTACATATTTAATTACATATTAATTACATAGATAATTACACTTTCATTCAGGTCTATGAAGTCTGCAGAGCAATCTGTATATACTATGAATTATTCAGAATCTACTATGAATTATTCAGTAACTACTATTAATTATTCAGTAACTATTATGAATTATTCAGTATCTACTATGAATTATTCAGTGTCTACTATGAATTATTCAGTATCTACTATGAATTATTCAGTAACTACTATGAATTATTCAGTAATTGGTATGTAAGTAATGTAACGAAGAACGTGACGAGGGTGAAGAACTGAGGTATTTCATATTTCTGTGAAGGTCACTCACCTCAGGTGTCAGAAGGCTGAACACAGTCACACATAATCACACCCACTCAGCCGGGAGCATTCATACTTTAAGAGCTCCTCACACATTTTAACAACAGTCAATACAGTTTCTTTCTCTCTCTCGTGGTATCATGGTAGTACAGTCTCAGTAATTAGATGTTTTGTCTTCAGTACTAAGTTTATCCGAGTCCTCACTTTGTGCATATTTTATACTGCCAAAAGTATTCGATCATCTGCCCTCATATGCATATGAACTTGAGTGACCTCCCATTCTTAAACCATAGGGTTTAATATGATGTCGGCCCACCCTTTGCAGCTATTCCCTTCCCATCTGGGAAGGCTTGCCACAAGGTTTAGGAATGTGTTTATGGGAATTTTTGACCATTCTTCCAGAAGCACATTTGTGAGGTCAGACACTAATGCGGGATGAGAAGGCCTGGCTCGCAGTCTCCGCTCTAATTCATCCCAAAGGTGTTCTATCAGGTTGAGGTCAGGACTCGGGTTGAGGTGCAGGGCGGTCAAGTTCTTCCACACCAAACTCCCGCATCGATGTCTTTATGGACTTTGCTTTGTGCACTGATGTGGAGTCATGTTGGAACAGGAAGGGGCAAGTTGGGGGCATGAAACTGTCCAGAATCTCTTGGTCTGCTGAAGCATTAATAGCTCCTTTCTCTGGAACTAAGGGGCCGAGCCCAACTCCTGAACAACAACCCCACACCATAATCCCCCTCCACCAAACTTGACACTCGGCACAATACAGTCAGACAAGTACTGTTCTCCTGGCAACCGCCAAACCCAGACTCGTCGATCAGATCGCCAGACGGAGAAGCATGATTGGTAACTCCAGAGAACATGTCTCCACTGCTCTAGAGTCCAGTGGCGGCGCTTTACACCACTGCATTCGACGCTTTGCATTGCATTTGATGATGTAAGGCTTGGATGCAGCTGCTCAGCCATGGAAACCCATTCCATGAAGCTCTCTACACATTGTTCTTGAGCTGATCTGAAGTCCACATGAAGTTTGGAGGTCTGTAGTGATTGGTTCTGCAGAAAGTTGGTGACCTCTGTGCACTATGTGCCTCAGCATCCGCTGATCCCGCTCTGTCACTGTATGTGGCCTACCACTTCGTGGCTGAGTTGCTGTCATTCCCATTCGCTTCCACTTTGTTATAATCCCACTGACAGTTGACTGTGGAATATTTAGTAGGCAGGAAATGTTACGACTGGACTTGTTGCACAGGTGGTATCTTATCACTGTACCATGCTGGAATTCACTGAGCTCCTGAGAGCGACCCATTCTCTCACTAATGTCTGTAGGAGCAGTCTGCATGCCTAGGTGCTTGGTCTTTTACAGCTGTGGCCATGGAAGTGATTGGAACACCTGAATTCAATGATTTAGATCGGTGAGCAAATGCTTTTGGCAACATGGTATGTGTACCAGTTTTGCACAAAAACAAACACATACTACTGTATTCATCTGCTAGTGTGTGTGTGTGTGTGTGTGTGTGTGTGTGTGGTAATTCCTTGTTTACATTATTAGTAACAGTAATAGTAATTCTGCCAGAAAGACTCAAAAGGCAAAAGTGATGAAGATGATATATTTTATACTTTATAAGGTAGCAGAATAGGAACGTAGGTTCAATTCTTTCCCCAGCATCATGGGGATGCAACGCTGCAACATCAAAATATTTATACTCTCATCTTCCTCACACGGACGTCTGACCACCACCATGAGCTAAACACACACAGGTCAGTCCACATGTCCGTCTGTTGGTGACTCAGCTCTAGTATCTTCATGCCATGTCATAGTAACCCAGTTAGTATACAGCACACATGCTAAGTGTACATACAACTCTCCATCACCATTCTCTACGTCAACACAGTGTCTGCTTACACATGCATTTAGCACAATGCTGATTGCCACAGAATGCCAATCACCTATCTTGTAATTCCACTAACTGGCCACTTTATTAGAAACACCCACCTGTGCTACCACTAATTGGCCACTTTATTAGCAACACCTACTTTGTATTTCCACTAACTGGCCACTTTATTAGAAACACCAACCTGTGCTACCACTAACTGGCCACTTTATTAGAAACACCTACCTTGTACTTCTACTCACTGGCCACTTTATTAGAAACACCTACCTTATACTTCCACTAACTGGCCACTTTATTAGAAACACCAACCTTGTGCTTCCATTCACTGGCCACTTTATTAGAAACATCTACAGCCCCCAAAAATATCCTGGGATGCTCTTTGCTCACAAACTGACCACTGATGGAGGTCTAAAAGACTGCTAGCATAAACTGCATCAACAGATGAGCAAAGTGGAGCTACAGGAAAGGGGTTTCCAATAAAGTAGCCTGCTAACGTAAAAACAAGAGAAACGTGTGGGTTAGCATTGTGTAGGTTGGGGAAACAGGCCTGTGTACGCATCTGGCTGAGTGAGGGTGCTTGTGTGTGCTAAGCCCTGTAAGATTTGCAGCTGATGAGGGCAATTAAAAAGCGCTAATCGAAATGAGGGAGTTACACAGGTGTTAGCATCACAGCTCAGAGCTAAACTCCACGCTGGAACAGGGAGCATGGCCAAGTTCACTGAACTGCAGCTCCGCTTATTTTTAGCCTGCTTACATTTAACATACCCTCATTATAATGTCTCTCTCTCTCTCTCTCTCTCTCTCTTTCTTCTCTCTCTCTGTTTTTCCCTCTCTCACACCGGAGAGGTGGGGAGAGAAATGGGGGGAGGCCTTGAGACGGAGCTAAAAATATCTGGATGCAGGAGCCGGCGCATTCATGCTCACATGGTGGGCACACACACACACAGTCGTCTGGTCAGAAACATTCTGTCTGAGAACACGCACACACACAGACACACGCACATTATCGGCATGTAGCCTCACGCACACCTTAGATGTGGAAAAAAAGAAACAATTGGAAAACAAGAAACAAGTGAGTGGTGTAAATGATTCAATCCACTTAACAATTCACTTCACCCACAAAAAATGATTTGTTAGGAAATTATTCAGTGATTCGTGAATCAGTACAGAGATGTCTCGTCTTTCAGTAAAGTGCTGAAATGCTCGGATTTCTTCCATGTCTGTGTGGGTTTTCTCCAAGTGGTCTGTTTCCTCCCACAGTCGTGTGTATGTGCAGTCGTGTGAGATGTGTATGACTGAATGTCTGCCCTGTGATGGACAGGTGGCCTATCCAAGGTGTTTCCTGCCTTCCATCCAAAGAGTGCTGGGATAGGGTCTGGCCCCCTCTGCGACCCAGTAGGATAACACCTTTGTCATATTGTTGCCACAAAGCACTTACAGAACCTCAGGAGTCTGAAACAGCCTGCTGAATGACTTACTTGTAGAACCTGTAGAGAAAGCTTGAATAGAAATGTTCAGCCACTCTTACATCAAAGAATTGGTCAGTTGGGCCGGATTTGGTGGATGTCTTCCCTGGCACAATTCCGAGGAGAATTCCCTGTAGACTGGGATTTTAGCCACTGTTGGTAGACCCGTATGACCGTACGCTTCCATACACCTGCAGATTCAGCTACTTCCTTCACACTATGGTTTTTGGCATGCCCAAATGCAGTCACTCCTTTTAGCCAATCATTAACATCTGCTTTGGGGCCATTTTCCACACATGGAACGAGACATTCACTGCACTGTACCTCTTCTTCTCAATCTATGGTTCGCGTCACTCACACATCGGCAGGAGCCTGAAGGTACTACCACCTCAAACACACAAGGGGACTCATATTTTGTCCATTACATTTCAAATACACTGCAATCCATGCAAAAATACATTCCAAACACCAGATGTGCAATAAAGACAGTCCTGTGGGGTCCCAGTTTACCAAGTAGACCCCTTGAATGTCTCAAACTGAGGGATCTGAAAAATACACTTTTTATGACGTTGTGCTGTCCTTTAGAGGACCATAGGCACTCAAATACCAATTCAAGGAAAGGTCACTGTTTAGCTGGAGAGCTTCTGTCTTTGGTATTCTTAACTATCCAGTGGTGCAGCACTATGGGAAGGGTGATATGATTACATGTTATCATTATGGTTTATTAACCACTCTAAAATCCACCTCCAGTGTCAACAGCTCAAAACAAGCTCAAAACAAAGTGCCCGCTGTACCCTGATTGGTGAACTCGCTTCATGCTTCTTTTGTTTGGACATGTTATGTTTATATGCTCACATAAGCCAAAAGGAAGGACAGATTTGGCCATAATGTAGTGGAGTTAAAGACCTCCAAAATGGAAGAACTTCTGTACAGATACACCAACACACTACTTAAGTATTTAAGTATAATACTAGTCATTCAGTTCATGTATATTCAGTCAATTCTGTTAAAACACATACATACAACTGAACTAATAAAACAATAAATACAAAACTAGAAAAGTCCACTTCCTGAAGAAATCTCAGAGTGATTGCTCAGCTTAAGCTAGCCAGTTGCTAAGGAATAGCTAAAATGAATGGGAGCCTATGGGAGGAATTAGGGATGAATAAACGACACATAGAGGAGTGTGGGTCAGTATGTCTATGGATTAGAGTTTGGAGTTCTGCCCTGAGTGAGTACATGCAGTTTGGTGGCTGTAGGTTAAAAATACCAATAGGGATTGAATGGGGTTGAAAATGAATGGGACTCTATGTGAGGCAAGAGGGATGGAAGAAAAAGGACAGACCAACATTGAATTTGTCCTAGGTGGTCTGCCCTGAGATAGTGTCTGTATGATATGGGCGTATACTTTTCCACCCTATTCATTCTTATTTGGGTAGAAAATTCGGGATTCATTGAAAAGCGTAGGTTGGAAACGCTGTATACAAGCACACCATTCCCGATCACAAAGGCCATTCCAGAGCTGGGATGGTGTTGATATCTCAAAAATCGCAGGACTAGTTAGTGAACAAACAATGTGTACCGAAAAGAAGGAGGAGAAGAAGAAAAAGAATTGTCAGATAACAATAGTGCGTAACCGCTACTAAACGCATTCGATAATTCCATTGCCCACCATGTTGAAGTGTTGGGACAGATGTCACAGTATCTTCCCGTTTCCAAGCTGACTGGCTCCCGTACACGTTCACATGCTGTGTTTTCAAGTCTGGTCTTCAAGTCTGACCAAAAGAACCCTAGTTCGTGAACTGATTCCATTCAGGCTTCTTAGAACCTTGGTGCTACTGGTGCTACTTAGAACCTTGGTGCTACTGGTGCTACTTAGAACCTTGGTGCTACTGGTGAAACCAGCCTGTGTATGCACCAGTTTTTATTGGAACCAAGGAATGCCATAGGATACGCCATCATCATCAACAGAGTGCGCTGGACAGCGGTAGTAAACAGTAGTACCAAGATGGCGGAGCGTATAGATATAGATTTATAGATTACGTTTGTGCTGTTATCCCAGATGTGTGTTCATATCCAGAACGCAAGCACGGATCAACTACTGGAGATAAGAAGACCTAAAAGAGGTTCTTCAGCAGACCACTGGGGGGCGCCATTGTTGCCTTCTCTTTCCTAAACATCTGACCTACAGTTGTTGCCATGCGTCGTGATCAAGAACGTACTATTCATTGGTTCCAGCTGGGAATGAACGTTTCAGGTTCTGAACATACTTATTTTTGGTGGAAATGCACCAAATGGGTCAAAATGCAGGTGCGTGAACCAGAATGGAACTCTTTCCATGTTGGAAATGTCCTGCTCCAGTCTAGTTTACAAAGGTGGATCAACCAGCTTGTTCTACCAGACTTTCAGGACCGGACTCTGGATCAAACTGATAAAGCAGATCCGACACCATAGTAAGAACAGCCACAGCAGTGTGGGGAGCAGAACTTGTAGGAGGATGTCACACTGGCTCTTAACCAATCAGAATAGAGTGGGTGAGCTGAGCACACTTGGTTGATCAGGAAGCTGGGCTTAAAGACACACTAGATCTAACAGATCTAATTAGATCTAGTAGAACCCAAGCACACAATAAGGAGCACAGTATGTAAGGTTCAGTACAGTAGATCTGCTTTAAAGAGATGTCTCGTCTTTACCTTCATGCCTTCAGGAAATCAGGTCAGCTTTTACTCTCACACAGTAACGGACCCAGGCGTACCCAAACTTTTGGCCTGTCGCTGTGTATCTGACATGAGGAGGAACCTGGTCGCCATGGCATCCAAACCTGTGCACCCTCTCCTTTCCAGGGAGACGACCTCTGACCCCACCAAGCTGATTACCATTTACACAGAAATAACCAGACAAAGAATATACACATACATATTCTCTCTCCTCTCTCTCTCTCTCTCTCTCCCATGTCTATCTCCCATTCTCTTTATCTCTCTCTCTCCTCCTCTCTCTATATCACCCATTCTCTTTCTCTCTTTCCTTTCTCTCTCTCACTCTTCTCTCTCTG
The DNA here is from genome assembly GCA_034552555.1 of Semaprochilodus insignis. Taxonomy (NCBI): domain Eukaryota; kingdom Metazoa; phylum Chordata; class Actinopteri; order Characiformes; family Prochilodontidae; genus Semaprochilodus; species Semaprochilodus insignis. The sequence continues at coordinate 22,015,352 of CM067477.1, read as the reverse complement.
TCTCCCTTTCACTTTATCTCTATTGTCTATTCTTTCTCTCTGTTTCATTCTCCCACTCTGTTGTTCTCTCTATCTCTCTTCCAACCTCTCTCCTTTTTTCTCAATCTTTCATTGTACCTCTGTCTCCCATTCTGTCTCTATCTCTCCCTTTCCTTTCTTTCTCTTTCTCAATATTCTCTTTCTCTGTCTCTCTCCCTTATTCTCGCTGTTTCTCTCTCTCTATCTGTCCACCTCTTTTTCTTTATGCATTATGTCTCTGTCTCTCATGCATAAAGCATGACATTGTGAAAAGCCCGGGGTGGGTAAGTTTGTGTATTCATGTTTAAAAGAAACAGAGAGAGAGAAAGAGAGAGAGAGAGAGAGAGAGAGAGAGAGAGAGAGAGAGAAAGAAAGAAAGAAATAGAAGAGAGAAAGAACAGAGACACAAAAAGTGTGTGAATGAGTATACATTGCACAACGAAAAGAGAGAGGGGGAAGACAGATTAAGACAGAGAGAGGATAAAAGAGAAATACGTAGACAATTAAAAGAGAGATAGAGAAAGAGAGAGAGAGAGAGAATAGAGACTGAATGACAGATATACTGAGAATGCAAGGGAGAGAAAGGAAGAGAGGGGGAGTATAGAGAGAGAGGAAGAGTAGAGACAGAAAAAAGAGACAGAGTGAATGAGAAAGTAAGAGATAGAGAAAAAACAGCAAGTGAGAGAGAAGAAGCAGAGAGGAGAGCAGAATCTAGAAAGCGGTTGATTACCGCAGCACACCTGCATTACTGCCTCCATTTATACACTGAAAGAGGTTCCATAATACGCATAATCCAGTCTGTAATAACTGGAGAGGATTTAATTCCTCCTCAGTCTGCTGTGTTTGGCCCAGGGCCAGCAGCTAAAGACTTCTCAGTCTTTCTACATACAGCTCTCTCTCTCTCTCTCTCTCTCTCTCTTCTTCTCTCTTTACCTCTGTAAATGGCCTCTAAACAGTCAACAAGTCAGGAAAACATCCTCTGATTAGTTAACAAGTCAGCAACACAGCCAGTTATTGGTCCACAAATCTGGAACACTACCTCTGATTGGCTGACATTCAGGCACGCAGCCTCTGATTAGTTGACAAGTTAGGAGCCCAGCCACTGAATGGTTTACAAGTCAGGATCACAGCATCTGGTTGGTCGACAAGTCTGCAGTGCAGCATCTGATTGGTCAGGAACACGGCCTCTGATTGGTTGACAGGTCAGGAACACAGCCTCAGCCTCTGATTGGTTGACAAGACAGGAAGACAATCTCTGATTAGGTGACAAGTCAGAGACTGGTTACCATGTTAGGAACATCATCTCTGATTGGTCAACAAGTCAGGAACACAGCCTCTGACTGGTCAACAGCCTTAACAAAAAGATGTCAGTGCAGGATCCAGAGTCTTGCGAAAACAACAATAACCCTGTTCAACACAGTGTTGGATTTACCATCACGGATTTATTTCACACATTCTCCAAAAAGACGGAGCAACTCAAGGCTGGATTACAAAGCTTCTGAAGGAGACACAGTTGCACTTGAACAATCCTGGGCCATTGAAAACTGCTGTGATTAACTTCTTTCAGAAAAGAGCAATTTAAATGTCTTTAATATTTACAGACCTAAGAAGATTTCCAAACTTCCATTCACAGGAAAAGTTCAAAAATGAATACAGTTCTTACAACGACTTGCAGCACAGAGACTGCCCTTATTTGTATTTGATTCAAGATTCAAGTATTTGAATCTGAATTTTGTATATTTGAATAACATTTTGAAATATGTAATGGCGAATTCATAAATTAGAATTTTAACAATGCTTTTTTTGTACTTTGAACTTGTGAGGTGGTGAAATTTGCTGTTGAAAAAAAAATTATTGCAACTTACAGTTTTCAAATTTTTAGTACTGTTTATTAAATGCCAATTAAATATAATTCAAATATGAAATAATTCATATATAAAGGTCTTAAATGACATCCGAATGACCACAGATGCTGGCAAAATATCTGTGCTAGTGCTTCTTGATCTTAGGGTTGCATTTGGTACTGTCGATCATAGCATTCTTTTAGACAGACTGGGAAATTGGGTAGGGCTTTCTGGAATGGTTCTCAAGCTGGTTCGGATCATATTTGTATGATAGGAGCAACTTATTGCCATCAACAAGCACAAACCTGACACAGGTGTCCCACAAGGATCCATTCAAGTGACTGGATAATAATAATAATAATATTTTTTCCTCACTATCAGCAATTATTTGGCCTGTTTTAAATTTTTTTAAATAAGCAAAATTAAATAATTACAAGACAGAGTCCTGTGGGCAGCGTCCTGTGGTCAGCGTCCTGTGGGCAGTGTCCTGTGGGCGGCGTACTGTGGGTAGCGTCCTGTGACCACTGATGAAGGACTAGAGGATGACCAACACTGCACTGTGCAGCAGCACATGAGCTATCGTCTCTGACTGTACATCTACGAGGTGGACCAGCAATGTAGGAGTGTCTAATAGAGTGGACAGTGAGTGGACACAGTGTTTAAACACAGCAGCACTGCTTTATCGGATCCTCTTGATCTGTAATTGATGGCTGGGTGCTGTTATGTGGCTGTTATGGTTTTTGTATTGGTATTCAAGGTTGCCAGAATGTTGCAAGGTTTGTATTATTATAAACAAANTTGTATTGGTATTCAAGGTTGCCAGAATGTTGCAAGGTTTGTATTATTATAAACAAAATAAATAATAAATATAAATATAATATGAAGTTATATACGATCCAGTGCTGAGTAAAATTATCATTTTGGCCCATTTTGGCAACAGACATTTTCAAATTATGTTGAAATCTCAAAAACAACAACAATTTTGATTTTGCTCTAACAGGAGTGATAACCACATCTTAGGGTACTTCTTATGATCCAGCCTGTTATAACCCAGCCATGCTGGGTCAGTTTAACCCAGCAGGTGCTCTGTTATAGTGACCCAGCACTCGGTTATGGAAGTCATCCACACTGGGTTGTTTTTAACCCAGATTCTTTTCCACAGTGTAGGTTTTCATTCCCGGATAGGGTTGGTTATCATCCTTTGCTTCTTTGTTAGCAGTTTTATTCGGGTGGTGATTCATCATTCTGATTCTCTGCATGCATTTAGTTTCAATCTGCCCTGTTATCACTACCATAAGCAGCACAGCATGTTCGGAAAAGCAGAACGTTTCTGCGGTTTCTGTGGTTTTTCTGAATGACAACACAGTGGGAGCGTGCTTTTAGTCGCATGAGGCTCATGACGTGTGGCAAAAAAAGACTCCAGACTTAAAATGTAATTTTGTTGTTTAACCAAGTCAATATTACATCTAAACTAACTCTGATATATAATCTACACTCATAAGAATAGCTGCACCCAGAAGGAATCAACCGACAGGAATGAAACTTGGTGGGTAGGTTTGACATTGTGAGACATGCTAATGATTCAAGTTTCACACTCGGCCACATATGTGACGTGAGCAAGGACTAACCTTATCGCTGTACCTGACTGACCCAACAGCCACAATTGCAGACACTGAGCGAGCAGTGATGCCCTCCACGAGTCATCCTGTTAGTGCAGCACCATTGGCAGATGGCTGCACCACGCAGGACCACATGCACGCACACCGTTACGCCAACTGTCCTTAACACCACATCGACGTCAACAAAGACTGCAATTGTGCCAGACTGTCATGGAGTGACTCAGAATGGCAGCGGGTCATCTTCAGTGACGAGTAGCGCTTTTGTCTTGGTGGAGACGACCAACGAATCCGTGTGCGGAGGCACCGTGGTCAGCGCCAAGATGAACAGTTTGTTGTCACACGTCATACGTCCGGAAGGCCTGGTGTCACTCCACCTCGACCCCTACCACACCATCTGCAGGAACTGTGTGAGAATATTCAAGCTGCATGGGATGGATTATCACAGGACACCATTAGGAACCTCTGCAGCTCAGACGCAAAAATGTCCTATTAAAGATGTGGGAGCTGAAGTTCCTGTTCTCTAGCTTGTTTTACAAATTTCCATTCCACCTTAAATGGTGCTGCAGTTGCATTCTGGCACATGTACAAGCTGCAGCATTTAAGGTGGGACGGAACATTGGATTATGAAGCTGATGAATAAGAAGCAACTTCAGCCTGGTTTAAAGATGAACATCAACCATGTACCGCTGACAGCTGGGTTCCTTGGGAAGGGAATCAAAAGTGACAACATCCCCTTCCCAGCCTGGAACGCTGGATTTCTCCACATAGTCCACCATGTTGGTTCTGTAGCTCCATTGTGGTTGTATTTGTAAATGTTGGGGGTGTAAATATTAATGAGTCTGTTCTGTTACAGTTTAGGATTTGAGAATCGGCCCATTTTCCCGTCCTCTTTTGGAAATGCAGGATTTGGATTTGAAGGAGGAACAACAGTGTTTGAGGTTCACGGTGTGTCTGTTCTATGTACTGACCTCTCCTTATTACACCATCACAGTATAAATACAGATACTGCCTCTAAGCTAGTTCTGGGCTGGAGATTTTTCCTTGACCAGTCAAATCAGTGGACTCAAAAAACTCCAAGCAATAGGATATGTGTTGGCTAAGTTGCTTTGACATTTTGCCAGCTTCTCGTCCAGATTGTCCCCTGTGAGGAAGTCACATTCTGACACCTACAGGCACCAAGTTGTAACTGCTGCGCCATTTAAGGCGGAACAGAAAAGTCTAAGAAGAATCTGGCGAGCATGGAGTTGGCTTCAGCCTGGTGTTGATGTTTGGGTGTGAAAATGCTGCTATTCACCTAAACCAGCTTATTTGTATCTTCTAGAGGTTCTTTTGTTCTCTGTGTACTCCTGCCTGCACAGCCTGCTCCTCATTAGTGTTTACCCAGACTGAGTTTCACTACATTGCAGTATATTACATCAGATTATATAATCATACACATACAGAGAACCTCCCAGATCCTCCATAACCAGCTCAGTCAGTGCTCCTCAATGTGACACGGAGAGAGAGAGAGAGAGAGAGAGAGAGAGAGAGAGAGAGACTGAGAGAGGCAGAGTGAGAGTGAAAAGAGACACAGAGAGTGAGAGAGAGGGTTAGAGAGAGAGTTAGAGAGAGAGAGACACAGAGTGAGAGAGACAGAGAGAGTAAGACAAAGAGAGATACAGGAAGAGAAAGAGAGACACAGGCACAGACCGAATACTTCAGTTTTTTCTTCATTTAGTTGTAGAAGATTCTGTGACTCCTTTGAGAAATATGTGACACACAGCTTCAAAGTCTTTCTACCAAGTCTAGATTATCCAGAGGAATGGAGATGTATAACTGCGTGTCATCAGCATAGCTATGAAAGTTAACACCATGTTTCCTGATGACATCGCCCAGAGGGAACATGTATAAAGAGAACAGCAGAGGCCCTAAACCTGACCCCTGTGGTTCTCCAGAAGAAATACTCAGCGTACTTGATGAATGATTTCCCAGTGAAACCAGGAACAGTGTGTTTGTTAAATATGATTTATTCCAGTCTAAATCTGAGCCAGAGGGGCCGACCCAGTGTTCAAGACGGTGGATTAGAATCTGGTGATCCACAGTATCAAAGGCTGCACTAAGATCCATTAAGAGCAGAACAGAAGGACTCTGTACATCGGCACAAAGCCTGAGGTCACTTACAACACAAACTAATGCTGTCTCAGTACTATGGTTTGAACGAAAAACCTGGCTGAAACTTCTCATATAACTTGTTGGATATTAGATTTTAGCGTTTCATTTCTTGAAACTTTACTGAAGAACGGAAGGTTTCAAATTGGTCTAAAATGATTTAGAACAGTTGGATGCATGTAACTCTTCTTTAGTATAGGCTTCACCAAGGCAGTCTTACCAGCATCTGGAGAAACACCTGTAGACAGAGAACTGTTGACAATGGTTGAGACATTATTCTGAACACAGTCAGACATCATCTTCAGGAATGAAGTAGGAACAGGATCAAGATCACATGTGGATGAACCTAATGTGTTTATAACAGCTGTAATTAATGATAGTAGATACAGAGAGAGGAGAGAATATGGGAAAGAGAAAAATGAGAAAAGGAGTGATACAGAAAGGAGAGAAACAGCAAAAGAAGGCGCAAGAGAGGAAAGAATGAGTGAAAAACGAACAAGAAAGCAGTGAGAAAACAGAGGCAAGTAATAGAGAAAGACAGAGAGAGAAAGGAGAGAGGGTTACAGAGAAAGAGGAGAGAAAATGGGAGAGAGAGGTAAGAAAGAGGGAAGGAGACAGAGATAATTAGAGATAAGGATATATATATATAGAAAGAGAGAGAGAGAAAAGAGAGAAAGAAAAAGAGAAAATGAGAGGACAGATATTGCAAAAAGAATAGATAGGTAAGAGAGCAAAAAAGAGGAGAAAAGATGATGCAGAGATAATGAAGAAGAGCGATACAGAGACTGCAAAGACAGGGAGAGAGAAGAGAGAGGGAAGGAGACAGAGAACTAAACAGAGGTAAGAAGACACACATCTGTATGGAGAGAGAAGGAGGATAAAGAAAAAAAGAGGGAGGGAGATGAAAAGAAAGTATAAGAAGGGACAAGAGAGTAAGAGATATAATAAAGAGAGATACTGAAAAGCCTCGTACTAGGAGGTGGAGGGTGGAGCACAATGGACAGAAACAGGCGGATGGAGCTAAAGGTCAAAAACAAGCCAAAGAGACGTCCAAACCGAGAGAGGACAGAACGGTCAGTTCCCTCAGATGTGTCCAGACAGACTTACAATGGCGCTGTGGTGTCCACACACAGCTTGCTCTCCAAACGGCCGGCCACTTTACCAGGCAGCAAAAGCAACGCCTTAGCAACAGCATCAGCACCAGACCCCCCCTCTACCGTCCTTTAGGCAGCATAGCGCCCCCTCCCTCGACCGAAGCGTCCAGCTGATCTGCCTGTCCATGCAAAGGCCGAGGAGTTTAGCTTCTCAGTGCTACAGCTGCACAAACAAACCAATTACAGGCTTCTGATCACAGCCAAAGGCAGCCAGGCTCTCCCGCAGGAATGAAACCTGGTGGGTAGGTTTGACACTGTGAGACATGCTAATGATTGAAGTTTCATGCTCAGCTGCGCATGTGACATAAGCAAGAGCGGGCCTTATCTCTGTACCTGATATATATATATCTGGACCAACTGACCAATTCTTTGATGTGAGAGTGTCTGAACATTGGTGTGGCCTACATCCAGAAACTTGTCCACTTGTCACAGCTGTTATTGGTGCTTGTGGATGTATTACATGCTAGATGCTCTGGTAACACTTGCTATGAATCCAGTATTCATAATTCACTAGTAAGGTATTATATTATATTATATTATATTATATTATATTATATTATATTATATTATATTATACCTCACAATGCCTTGCATAGTTGTGTGTAATTGCTTGTTACCAAAGCCTTGTTTCAAAAGGATTTCATCCAAGTTTAAAAGCAGCAAATAGCGTGTGAAAAATAAGAGGTTTTAATTTAATAGCTATGATGTCCTAAACTGTGCATCTGATTTGTTAAAACATCTTTACTGGGACTGATTTTAATGTTTTTGATGGTGCAGCGACAGTGGAGAGCTGAGATGTGTGTTCACTGGTGATCATCACTACCGCACACCCACACACACACACATATCTCTGTGATAAATGTGCTGTACAGATCAGTGTGTGTGTATGTGTGTGTGTGAGCGAGAGGGTCTTCATCACTCCACTGGGGTTTCAACACACAGCCATCCATCTCACTTAGAGTGAACTCTGCACCTTCCTCCTGCAGCGCTATCAGATCAGCCCATTACTGCCCGACTCCCCAACACAAGCTGAAGCCACCCCCTCACACACATTACTCCCCCATTCATTCCTCCATCTCCCCCAGCACTCTGAACCTGTCACACCGTATCTGCTCAAAACCACATAATGATTTAATCATGTGATCCACTGTAGACGCTCATCTTGTGTTTACCTTACATTCAACTAAAGCTTATCTTAACCTCAATCTAAAAGCTAAACCCAGCACCCAGTCTAAACCTAACCTTAATCTCAACCTGAAGCCTAAACCAAACACTCAATCTAAACCTAACTTTAACCTCAACCTAAACCGTAACCCAGCACTCACTCTAAACCTAACTTTAACCTCAACCTAAAGCCTAAACCCAGTACTCAACCTAAACCCTAAAAACAGCACTCAATCTAAACCTAACCATAACCTCAACCCTAAACCTAACCTCAATGCTTAATCTAAACCTAACCTTAACCTCAATCTAAACCTAACCTTAACCTCAACCCTAAACCCAAATCTCAATCTAAACCTAACTTTAACCTTAACCTAAACCCTAAACCCAGCACTCACTCTAAACCTAACCTAAACCTAAACCCAAAACTCAACCTAAACCTAACCTTAACCTCAACCTAAACCTAACTTTAACCTCAATCTAAACCCTAAACCCAGCACTCAATCTAAACCTAACCTTAACCTCGACACTAAACCTAACCTCAACGCTCAATCTGAATTTAACCTTAACCTCAATCTAAACCCTAAACCCAACACTCAATCTAAACCTAACCTCAACCTAAACCCTGAACCAAGCACTCACTCTAAACCTAACCTTAACCCCAATCTAAACTCTAAAAACAAAACTCACTCTAAACCTAACCTAAACCTAAACCCTAAACCCAACACTCAATCTAAACTGAACATTAACCTTAACCTATGACCTAAACCCAACACTCAATCTAAACTGAACATTAACCTTAACCTATGACCTAAACCCAGCACTCAATCTAAACTCAACCCTTAACCTCAATCTAAAATCTAAACCCAGCACTCAGTGTAAACCTAACTTTAGCCTACAACCTAAACTCAACCTCAACACTCAATCTAAAGCTAACCTTAACCTCAACCTAAAACCTAAACCCAACACTCAATCTAAACCTCACCTTGGCCTCAACCTAAGACCTAAAACTTAATCCAGCACTCAGTCTAAACCTAAACCCAACACTCACTCTAAACCAAACTTAACTTCAATCTATAACCTAAATCCTGTACTTATTCTGTACCTAGCATTTACTTTCAACTCTAAACTTAAACTCATTAATTAATCTAAACCTAACCTTAACCCTAAGCCTAGACTTATCATTCACTTTAAACCTAACTTTAACCTTAACCCAAAATCTAAACCCAACACTCATTCTAAACCTAAACCTTAGCCTTAAGCCAAAACCTAAACCCAATATTCATTCCACACCTAACTGTAATCTAAACCTAAACTTAAAGCAGACCCCTAAGAAGCACTGATGAGGGTGATGGTGTCAGGAGAAACTCCCTAAGAGTGTGATAAAGGATCCATCCACCTCTGGGCTGCACTGGAGCGAGTGGTTTGGATATGCACACTTTGATCAGCGGGTGTGGGGAGGACTGTGCAAAAGCAGAGGTATGCAGTACATACGACAACTGGTGCTCAGGGGAACTGTTGCTCAACATCAGATTGCTACATGCCTTGCATTGGCAGCGTGTTGCACTTTCGATGTGGTCATTTTTTCCAAAAGTATAAAAATATCAGGAACTCTATGAGAATGTTTTTCCTCTGAATTCTAAAATAAAGAACAACACACATATACACATTTCCTCATATCCAAAGTGACGTCCAAGCACCACCACCACCCCCGAGCCCCCCGCCAAAAAAAATTATAATAAATTATTAAATATTTAATAAATTATTCAGTTAGCAAAATCTACAACAGTCCACTAGCATTTGTAAAGCATGTGGCTCCTCTTCTTCTTGGTTGTTTGGTGGCATCTAGTGGTTGGATCCATTATCTGTCTTGAGGAGCACTGTACTGAAGTTTAGGCTCATTTTGGGGGGATTTGGAAACAGAGTTAAATATGTGTGTTTGTATCTAACACCTCACTGGCCACTTTATTAGAAACACCTTCCTTGTGCTTCCACTCACTGGCCACTTTATTAGAAACACCTTCCTTGTGCTTCCACTCACTGGCCACTTTATTAGAAACGCCTTCCTTGTGCTTCCACTCACTGGCCACTTTATTAGAAATACCATCCTTGTGCTTCCACTCACTGGCCACTTTATTAGAAACGCCTTCCTTGTGCTTCCACTCACTGGCCACTTTATTAGAAATACCTTCCTTGTACTTCCATTCACTGGCCACTTTATTAGAAACACTTTCCTTATACTTCCACTCACTGGCCACTTTATTAGAAACACCAGCCTTGTGCTTCCACTCACTGGCCACTTTATTAGAAATGCCTTCCTTGTGCTTTCACTCTCTGGCCACTTTATTTGAAACGCCTTCCTTATACTTCCATTCACTGGCCATTTTATGAGAAACACCAACCTTGTGCTTCCATTCACTGGCCACTTTATTTTAAACCCCTTCCTTGTGCTTTCACTCTCTGGCCACACACCAGCCTAAGACGATACACCAAGAAGGAAAGATCAAACACCTTTACTGGCCCCAAGCTTTCTTCTGAAAGGTGAAGTCTTGAGAAGCATTTTGTGTGTAGGACAGTGAGCCCAGTTTCGCTTCTCTGAAGTATGATGGCTCATATGGAAACTGTTACTGCAATGGAACCATGCTTATTGCAATGCTGTGCATCTGGTCTTCTAGGCTGCTACCCTAATTCAATGCTGTGGAGTCAGAACAGTGGTGGTGATGGGAACCCTACGTCCACCTCTAAAAGCCCCTCACAGAAAGTCATTACTTGATTACTAATACAGTGCCTTTTTACACTTCTTCCACCTGCCAGACAATAAAGAAGTGTGAAATCATGGACCACCAGATTACGGAACGGGTTCTAGTCCCAGGCCATCAAGGCTCTGAATTGCTCGCACCCAATGGCCCTCCCTCCAACCACCATATCACCTTATAGTTCACTGATATAAGCCTCTGTCCAGTGATGTGGTTCCAGGCTTTTTTGAATAAACAATGCCGTATTAAGCCACATGAGGTCACATGATTTTATTGCATGGCGTACAATGTTCATTGAACAAGATGCCTGACTTCAAAAATTAGCATTAGCATTTCAAGTTATTTCTATTTTTTGGCTAAAGTGAAGATATTTAGATATTCATGTTCTGTTTCCGTTTTTATCAAGTGATAAACAAGTCAAAAGCTCAAAGCACAGCTGAAGAAGGAATACTGCATGGAAACTTTCAGATCCACTTACCTGCATAGAATATCGTCTCTGTCCTGAGAAAAACACGGATTTACAAAACAGGAGAGGGCAAAAAACGAATTTAAGTATAATGTAAGTCAATGGAACCAGACTTATTCCCAGCAGTTTTGGGCCATTTCTGCTGGTACAATCTTCATGAAATCTTCACACAGTGTAAACAGTAGCTCATGTGATCAAATGATGCATAAAAGTAAACACTGACCAAAATGGAGACACATGGGGTTTTTTTTGGACAGCAACAATATGCTATATTCCATGTCTACTGACCATGCAAATTAGCTAATTGAACTGTAAAGGTTGTGAAATATGAGCTTACAGTCAGCCATAACACTACATAAACATGATGTTTGTTCTTGGCTTCTGTGTTATATTCCAATTGCTTATGTGTAAAACGTAAACACAAACAGCTGTATTCATCACACTGTTTTTGTGAGCAGGACGATGAACGTTATGTATCTGCATATGTGTATGGGAATGAAACACAGTGCAGTAAATATACACTGTACTGTAATATCGATTTAGCTAGAACATCAAAAATGGTGACAGATTTCTGAATAACAGCTTTTAAACTTCAAAGAATCCTCGAAACTCTACAGAATAAAAGTCTGCCACCTAAGCGAGCAGGAATCGTCCACCTCAGACTCCTTCAAGACTTCTCCTGCAGTTCTCGCACGTGAAATGAGAGGCCCATGGTTTGTCTTGACCCCCGACCGGCATGCTGAAGTACGCTCTGTAGGCCTCGCTCATCTTAGCAGATACTTTCACTGAGTATTGTTCTACTCTGGTCTGGATAAAAACTCACACAGCTGGAGCATCACCTGAAACAGCTGTTTAACACACCTGTATTTATATTTACACTACTGGACAGTCCCAGACAGTTCTAAACAGTTCTCCAAAGTTCTAGAAAGTTCCAGACAGTTCTATAAACCTCTTCTGGAGAGTTCTCACAGTTCCAGAAGCTACATCAAGTCTACTCAGCACTGAATGCATCGCAGATGTTCTAGAGAATAGAGAACTTCTCAAAACTTAATTATCCTGACCACAAAAGCAGAGTTTATGGGAACTAGTAGCCACTTCCTGTATAATTTAGACCTGAGGAGTTAAGAGAACACAGTAAACACCTGTTCATTCTCCGCTGGGACACATTTCATTAATGCACAGGAACAACAGCATTGGTTTGTGGCAGATCTTTTAATTCCACTGCAGTTTGAATAACATTGCTTAGTAACAAATCTGGAATGGTTTAGCACACGATGTTAAAGGCTGCAATGAAAAGCTCTGGTGTAAACTTGGACACGGGTTAAAATCGGCTTTCTTTATTTTCTTTGATTAGCTTTCTTCGAAAAACGCTTGTCGTTTACTGCAGTCATGTTTCCTCTAGTGGTTTACACTGGTATTACCACAGCAAGAGGCCTATCACAGGCAGAGGCAAGAGCTTGCGAATACAGGTACAGGTACGCGGTTAAGGTAGCAGATGCATTGACGAGAGTACAGACACCCTCAGCAATGGGTCTACTTGATCTCAAGGCCTTGGATTCTGACCTCGCCGGCAAAGTGCAAGTAGTTGTACTTCTCAGCGCCCGGGCGGTTGGGGAAACGGATCTCGGACCCATCGGACAGAACCATGATGAACTCCTCATTGGTGAAGGTGATCTTTATCTAAGGCAGGGGAAGAGGATAAAGAGCCACACCTGTTTATTATTCACCTTACCGAACACTACAGACAGCACTGGATGTGGTCAGTATTACTCTTCATGTTCTCAGAGATGGTCTGTGGTCCTACCTGAAACTGCTCCCCCTGATTAAAGGGAAAGGCCCCATCCCTGTGCTCCTGGCACCAGCTGCCCCCCTGGTAGGAGTTGCATACCACCGTGCGCTGGTCACCATGGATATCAAAGCGAGGGTTCATGTGCAGGGCCAGTTCCTCGGCGCTGGTCCCGATGTTAATAGCGAAACTGCAAACAGGACAAAACATCAGCAGGCTTGCAGGGAACAGAGGTAACAAGTCATGTCCATTAGAGGTGCCCCAGGAAAGTCAGCAACAACTAACTCATGCCTCTACTCTTCTGAGGAAGGCTTTACCCTAGGTGTTTAACATTGCTGTGAGGATTTGATTGACTATTAATGAGGTCAGCTACTGATGTTGAACATTGCTGTGAGGATTTGACAATTAGTGACGTCAGGTACCAACGTTGGAACATCGCTGTGAGGATTTGATTGAGTATTAGTGAGGTCAGCTACTGATGTTGAACATTGCTGTGAGGATTTGACAATTAGTGAGGTCAGGTACCAATGTTGGAACACTGCTGTGGGGATTTGATTGAGTATTAGTGAGGTCAGGTACCGATGTTTGATGGTCAATTCTGAATCTCTCCAGCTCGTCTTACAGTTTTTGATATAACGTCCCTCAATCCACAGCCCAACACTGGGTACCCAACACTCCTCCTGTTCTATCGGTCAATGTTTTTCTACGGAGCTTACACAGTATAAACAGTAACCGTGCAGTTAGGTGACCTTAAAATAGTTCAGTTCCCTGATTAGGACTGCTGTCTGGATACGTTTGACCAGATAATGTATGCAATACTCACTTGGTGGATTCAGCGGTGGGGACTCCTGTGATGGTCAGGGTCTGCCCCACCTTAAAGGACATGTTCTGCACAATCACGCCCTGTTACAAAAACAAACATCCCATAATTTCCATCCAGAAAAAAAATCAAAAAAATAATTACACAATCTCCCTCCTCATCCCAAATGGTCATGTTAACTGGAGCTAATGTAGCTAATGTAGCTAATGTAGCTAACGTAGCTAATGTAGCTAACATGCAATGGAAGCTTCTGTTCATCACTAAGAATCATGCTAACATGTAGGCCTAAATCATCAAACACTTGCCTCAAATCGAGCAATCGAGTTCTTAAGTAGTTTTAAATAGGTTGCAGGATTACAGATATCCATTACCATGAACTTGCCTAGCTAAAGGAAGCAGCAGCAGTCATCTTGAATGTGCACTCCAAAAGAACAGCTGCACAAACAGTTGCTCTCAGAAGGAATAAACGGACAGGAATGAAACTTGGTGTGTAGGGCAGTGATACCCTCCATGAGTCATCCTGTTAGTGCCAGCACCACTGGCAGACAGTTGCACCACGCAGGACTACATGCACGCAGACTGTTACGACGACTGTCCTTAACACCACGTCAATGTCACCAAAGACTGCAATGGTGTCGTGCCAGACTGTCATGGAGTGACTCAGAATGTCAGCGGGTCATCTTCAGTGACGAGTCCCGCTTTTGTCTTGGTGTAGATGACCAATGAGTCCGTGTGTGGAGGCACAGTGGTCAGCGCCAAGATGAACGGTTTGTTGTCACACGTCACATGTCACACGAATGCACGATGCAAATAGATAACGTTAGCCAGCATACTGAAACACTTGCGGGGCTTCTAATGCAACTTTCCTGTCAGTCACATGTGTGGCTCTTACTGGCACATTTACTACTGATGTCGTAACAATGAAACTTCGCTTGTAATCTATCATGTGATCCAGCTTCAGAAACTACACCCATTTTGTCCAACTGACTAAATTTTGATTAAAGGGGAGAAATTACGTAAACTATCGCTTTCAGACATCGGAACATTTGGAACATGGACCAGGGTTACAGGGTTCATTGTCAAGGAATCCTACCAAAAGTTTCCTGACTGTGCTGCTCCGATTGCACCACACCAGTGCGGCCTAAAAATACAGGAACATCTGTTTCCACTTGAGTTTCACTTTTTTCCCCCCTCTTTTACTGATGAAATGGGCATCGAATCAGCGTGGACACTGAATCATACAGCTGAACAGCTATAATTTTCCTCTGGTGCTTGTGAAGTGGGGTCTGAAACGGTCGCTGGGATGATGAGGGACTAGCACAGCCAGTATAAGCCCTCTGTAAGAAGTGAGATCAGATTTTCCTCATTGCTGTAAAGAAATGAACGCAGCAGGAACAAAGCCAGGCCCGGGCCTCCACACTGCACATGTGGCACCATCCATCTGTTGGAACACCCCCACGCTGTGGAACACAAGCAGCTGCGCAGTCGATTTCCCAGCAGAAATATCTTCCCATATCTTTCTCACAAACACATGCAGATAGGAGAAAAGCGCTGACCCCTTTAGGAGGTCACGAGCACGTCTGGGTGATACGGTTCTTGTTCTTGGCTTGACAGACACCAAATAAAAAACTGCAAATAACAATTCATTTGTGTTTTTAGGCATTGTATGCTGTTCTGAAGTATCTAATTTGGCAGTTTAGCTACCTTGCTGTGACTTTGGTTGCTAGCATGAAAGCTAAGAGCATTAGCATCCTAACTAGCTACCCTGCTGAAAGCAATGGCCAGCATGCATTTAGCAAAGGCTTAAGTTTGTTTATGCTAGTTTATGCTGGTCTGATGCTGGTTTAGCTGGTCACCTAGCATGGTCATGCAGCATCCAAAACAGAACCAAAGCTAGTTTTGCTAGCATGGTCATGCAGCATCCAGTACACTACCAATGCTAGTCATGGGTTTTATGGGTTTTATGGGTTTTCCCCATATCCGGGGTTTCGTACTGCACCGTCCCAGTAAGATACATGCCCTCAGTCCTTTCTCTTGGTGCGCGACAACAGAGAGACTAAGTGCTGGTCATGCATACTGGAGCCCGCAACTCGCTGCCTTGAGCTACATGTTCTGTTTCACCTCCTTTAGCGGCACGCTTAGTGTCAGGAAGTAGGCGAGTCACTTCTAACCATACATCTTCACAGATACCCAGAATCGCTTAGAATCACATCCAACACTGCTGCACATCATTAAACTAACAACAACAACTTATTTACAGATTAGAGTCTCTCCTACTGCCACCGTAGCTCGTCCCAAGAGCCCACATGCGTGGCCACTCTATGGTTACACCTCCCGCAGCCACACGAGCCAGTAGCGTTTTAGCATTAACTGGTTTTGCAGGCGACTTGAAGCATGACAGGGGTCATCTATGACCAACGCAGGCATGCATGTTGGTCAACTACAACTGTCGGATTGTACATTGACCAGCCGTAGTCAAGCAGGGTTACCATAACAGCACGCATGCAGAGCCGAGCTAGGCCTTGACATAAACCAACAGCCCGAGTTGGCTTAAGAGGAGTGCAGATTTTAATAGCCACTTAATGTTTCCCGGGCAGCGAGGCTAAATCTGGCAGGCTGTGCTATGCAATGCATGTGGGGGAGGGAGATATGCGATAGTGTGTGCAGGCTGACCAGGAATGAGAGAGGGGAACAGAAAGAAAAAGCAGTGTGTTAAAGAGGAAGACGGAAAGATGGGGACGGATGGTCATGCGAATTCTTTCCACATTAGTTCCCCTGTTCTAGTGTAAATTAGACCTTCTGACCAGCTCTGTGGACACAATTAACAGCAGCTGAAGAAATGCGCTCTCATATGGGTGTGGCATGTCTCACAGTTTCACTCTGACCCTGACTGCCTAAGGCAGCTGGACATATAGTATATGCTATCTGTAAAAGTGCACAAGGCAAATCTATTACGCTCATCGTCAAAAAACAAGCTGCACCCAGAAGGAACAAGTTCAACTGACAGCAATGAAACTTGGTGTGTAGGTCTGACATCATGAGACACGCAAATGATTCAAGATTCACGCTCAACCGCGCATGTGACGTAAGCATGGACGGGTCTCATCACTGTACCTGACTATATAAGGTCGTCCTGTTGCATTTGTCTTCCATTCTGTCTCATGCTGTCGTGTTGGTAGCATCCTTTGGAAGCGAGTGATGCCTCAGAAAAGAGTTTGAAACCAATTTGAGCAGTTGGAAGGGTTGGATAGGGGTCGACTCTTAGGGCTCCAAGAAGCGGCATGGTCTTATCGGCGTATTGCACGCCATACTGGTCTTGCGTATTTTACCATAGCACAATTCCAAGGAGAATTCCCTGTAGACTGGGATTTTAGCCACTGCTGGTAGACCTGTATGACCGTACGCTTCCATACACCTGCAGATTCAGCTACTTCCTTCACACTACAGTCTTTGGCACGCCCAAATGCTGTCACTCCTTTTAGCCAATCATTAACATCTGCTTTGGAGCCATTTTCCACATATGGAACGAGACATTCACTGCACTGTAACACCTCTTCTCAATCTATGGATCCCGTCACTCACACCCCACAGGGATTTATAGCCCCATCGTCCTCGTGCAGCGCCATCTGCAGGAGATGGAACTTAATACTACTACCTTAAACACACGATTGAACTGTCTAACTGAACAATAACAGGCAGGTACAAGTAATAAACAATGCACTGCTTACAGAAAGGTCACATGTTTCACATGTGAAGTGTGCAAAAAACACCAAGTGTTCTGTTTTTTTGGAAGGGTAGATGCTGATTGCTGATCCAGTTACTGTGACTCCCTGTCATTAACACTGTCATTAACAGCTTAGTTTAATCTCATACCCACTTCATCTCATATCCGCTGAACCCTAGTAGTGAAGTAGGTCGCTAAGCGGCACGAGACACCTCCTCTGGCTTTCTGAATTAGCCTGGCATCCACCCTGGCCTCAGCTGGTCTGCTGGAAATCACTGCAGCTGTGGTGTGATGAGCAACGACCAACTCTCTGTTTACTACACGACCCCCAAACAGCAGCTGAAACATTGCAGGCTTTGTTTGGCTGCCATGTTTCAGCACATTAGGTTATCTGTTAATGCAGGTTTTCAGATCAGTGCAGCTGAGTAACTGATGCCTGAAGGAGAATTTGTTTTTTCCCCTCTTGTTTAATGTTTTATTTAACCTTCAGGTAATCAGACCAGGGCTTAATTAAACTCTTTTTTTACCCCCTAATGATACTCTCTAATAATAAGCCCTGGCCAGGACTGCAAACTAAGAGAATGTAGAAGATAGAACAAAATAATGATATAAAGAAAGATTGGACAAGAAGGATTGTTGAAGTAAGGGGGAGTCTGACTGTAGATTAGACACATAGAGGAGTGAGGGTCAGTATGACTGTGGATTAGACACATAGAGGAGTGAGGGTCAGTACGACTGTGGATTAGACACATAGAGGAGTGAGGGTCAGTACGACTGTGGATAGTAAATAAAATGGCTATATTTGTGTTGCTGACCCCTGGTTGAGTCTCTACATCGGCCATATCACACAACAAACCAGTCTGAATGACCCTGTTTAGGTCTGAATGATGCAAAGAATTCTGTGGAATTCCTATTTAGGGGCTACAGTATTGCGTATTGGATTCCCATTGTAATACCGGAATTCTCACAAGGATCATGAAAGTCACTGAGGTGCCACACACTTTTTCAGCAACCAAAGTCAAGACTTAACTCTGGGAAATCAAGTCTCTTGGATCTTCAGAATGGGTGATCATCTATCTCATTGCTCTTCTTCTTCTTCTAAGACAAAATCCAGGCTAAGTAGAGAAGAGGAGATGCTCTGGTGCAGTAGACCTTCTTCTAAATGACTTCCTTCAAAAGTATCCTTATAATCCTGGTTCTGCTGCGTGTCCAGGCACAGAAGTTAGCGAAACACCATTTGAGTCTCATGAAGGAGCTGCCGATGAGCTGAGGAGTTCGAGTCCAGCTTGTTGGAGCAGGCAAAAAGCACTGCTAAAGTGCAGAATCCATGACCATAATTGGGAAAAAACTAAACAACGGCATCTCTAGGCGTTCCTATGTCCTGCAAAGCGTTTAAATAATCTGGATTCCCATTAGGGGCAAAAACGGTTCTAACTTAATACTCTGAGGTGCCACTCCCTTTTACACTAGACTGCTCAATTCTGCGTTTCCTACAGAGTCACTGCACAGCGGTTTCCCACGTAAACCCATTAAACCCAGCTCATGGAGAGCTGCACAATGGTGAATCTGGACCAATCACAACATCTAAGCCAAAAACAACCACTTTCCTACACTTCCAAAAGCCTTACAAACATATTATTGCCTTGCAAAGAAAAACAAGCATCTCCAAAATGGCAACTTTACAGGAGAGGGCAAAAATCAATTTAATGTTTAGTGGAGGTCAATGGAACCAGACGTCTTTCCAAGCAATTCTGGGCCATTTCTGTTGGTCCATTCATCATGAAATTTCCACACAGTGTAAACAGCAGCTTATGGGATCAAATGACGCACACAAGTAAAAATCGAGAAAAATGGAGATACATGTTTTTCAATGGACAGCAAGTGAAACTCTGTTCTGACTTCTTCTAAGCCCACGTTTCACAATCAATAGATGATGCGGTGAATCAGCTGTTTGGAAATATGCAATGCAGTGGAACTTCTGCTTTAAAGGCTTTTCTTATGGGAAAGCAACCGAACTGGCCCAAAGCGATCACCCAAGACACGATATGAACCCGAATACCAGCAGGACTGCAAAACGAATCACACCAATATGGTTCAAATACTCACGCTCATGGTTTCTTCTCTGCGAGCTCAGTGTTGAGATGTTAACTGCCTGAAGGGGAGAAACTCGCTCACTCACTGCCGGACGCCTTTAACTGCGCTGGGGACAGGGGCGTGACCGACCGCCCTGCAGCCAATAAGGTTGCTCGCTTCCAGAACACGGACCAATAGGAGCTCGCGGGAGTTAGAGGAGCCCGTTCTGGAGGGATGAGCTCAGTGGAGATCGCTGGATGTCAATCACCTCATACTGTGATGTTCATTTCAGCACTTCAGGAGTAAATGATTTGCTTCTGTCTTCGCTGAGAGGTTATAAATGTTGCAGCTCTGCTTTACGATCTTAAAGGGCCAAAATGAAAAGTGGTCACTGTTATTAGGTCCATTCTCACTCCTGGAGACCTTTCATTAGTGGCTCTCCCCAGTAACCTATCTTATCTTCTGTTTGGGTTTTTAACTTGTTCATGTTTTCCTTGGCTGTGTCCATCCATCCTGTTGCTGGCCGTCCTCTTTTCCAAGCATAACTGTCTTTTCCAATGAGTTGTTTTACCTAATTTTTCAGTTGTCAAGCTCATAAAGAACCACAGAAACCCCATAATCTAGACAAGTCATGGCCACAAGTTAACTATGTCATTCCCACTCTTTAATAAGTCATGGCCACAAGTTAACTATGTCATTCCTACTCCTTACTAAGTCATGGCCACATGTTAACTATGTCATTCCCACTCTTTAATATGTCATGGCCACAAGTTAACTATGTCATTCCCACTCCTTACTAAGTCATGGCCACAACTTAACTATGTCATTCCCACGCGTTACTAAGTCATGGCCACAAAATATCTATGTAATTCCTGGTCCTTACTAGGTCATGGCCCAAACGTAACTATGTCATTCCTACTCCTTACTAAGTCATGGCCACAACTTAACAATGTCATTCCCACTCCTTAGTAAAACATGGCCTCAACTTAACTATGTCATTCCCATTCTTTACTAAGTCATGGCCTCAACTGAACTATATCATTTCCACCTCTTACTAAGTCATGATCACGATTTAAATATTTCATTCCCACACCTTACAAAGTCATGGCCATGACTTAACTACCTCATTCTCACTCCTTACTAAGTCATGGCCATAACCTAACTATGTCATTCCCACACCTTACTACCTCATGGTCACAAACAATTTTATGGCCACAACTTAAATTTCTTGTTCCCACACATTATGAAGGAATGGTCTCGACTTAGCGATCTCTCCTTCTACAGCTTCGCCAGGTCTAAGGTTCCCGGTGTTATAACCTTGTCCCCTGTTTATCTAATGGACGACAGTGTTGGTGGGTCTACCAGGTCCTCCAGGTGGTTGTTAGGAGCTCCTGTTTCTGACTTTTTGTCTTTGTTAATTCATTATGTGCTACAGTGCAACCGCACCCCCTGTACTTATACCAAATCCACCAGTACTGTAGGCACTGTCCATCTCTGGTGATCCATGGCATATGTCCATCCTAGAAGCAGGAGACAGATTTGTAAATCATGATGTGATACAGTTAGCGCTTGTTGATCAACAGTATTGCTAACACCGATGGCGCATTTGTGAACCAAGTGCCACAATATTTAACGGCTTTTGGATTTAGGACAGCAAGGAGTGGCTGCTCTAATTTGCCCCGCTGGACAGATT
Organism: Semaprochilodus insignis; assembly: GCA_034552555.1. Taxonomy (NCBI): domain Eukaryota; kingdom Metazoa; phylum Chordata; class Actinopteri; order Characiformes; family Prochilodontidae; genus Semaprochilodus; species Semaprochilodus insignis. Next base: position 21,994,090 of record CM067477.1, on the reverse strand, counting down.
GATGGTCATGATGTCCAAGCTATGTGGTTGGTTTATCGAACCCCATTAGCCCATGCTGCATGTGGAATGTTTGCAAATACTTAACAGTTAAATTTGCCACATTCCGTGGAGCACTGATGTGGCCTAATAGCTGAAATGGTTTTCCTTTTACACCGCAGTGCGAGATTCCACTGAAGGGAAACGTTTGCTCGGGCGCGTGCCTAAGATGCTGTCACAAGACAGTCATATGAGAGTAATGACTGAATATTGCAGGTTAGCTCTAATTACTGTGTCACAGTGCATCCTAATATCAGCATGAGCCAGAGATGGTGCAATAGACTGTTTCCCAGTTACTTCTTAGGACATTTCTTCATAGCAAGCAAGAGAAGAAAAACAACTGTTTTCACCATGGACTCGCATAATTGTGCTGGCCACATTAGGGACACACAGAAACAGGAATACAGTTAGATTCTCTATGAGATGATATAATACTTAGATATGATAATACTTAGAATGATATGATAGAATGGAAGAATGATAGAGCTTATTGCTGCTTTACATACATATTAAACCCCTTACTAATAATGGCTCACATGCAGTTTGCCACTATGCAGCACTGCTGTATCTGTGCCAGAGGTGGACCAGATCTGTTTTGGGACAGGTGGTTCACATGTTTTGATAAATCTGGGCTACTTTTGGCTCACATGCAGTTTGTCACTATGCAGCACTGCTGTATCTGTGCCAGAAATGGACCAGACCTGTTTTGAAAAACGTGGGTCACATGTTTTGAAATATCTGGACTACTTTTGGCTCGCATGTTTTGATATATCTGGGCTACTTTTGGCTCACATGCAGTTTGTCACTAGGCATCACTGCTGTATCTGTGCCAGAAGTGGACCAGATCTGTGGGCCAAATGCATGTTTTAAGTGTGTGGGCCACCTCTGATGTAGGGTCAAAAGTAAAGCATTATATGAAACACAATTTTCAAACTGTTGCTATTTTGAACTGATGCCACATGGATTATATTCAGCAAATGTTGCAAAGTATGTATGTTCTAAACATCCAAAATAATAGTGGCATACTTCTGAGAAGTTTACGTATAACATAGTCCACTTGTATAAGGAAAAGTTCCTAAACAGGACATACAAAGAAAAAGAGACATACACTCATCATCAAAAGAACAGCTGCTCCCAGAAGGAGGTGTGGGATTGCAGTGCTGTTGGGAAGGAAGATAAAGGTAACCAGCAACAATAAATGATGATAAATTTAGACTGATATGATCAATATTTATTGAGCTACACATACAGAAGTAGTGTCTCTCAGTATGAGGTCAGGCCGCCGTGTTTGCTAACCCAACATGCCAGACGTCTCAGCATGGAGTTGTAGAGGTTCCTAATGGTGTCCTGTGATAATCCATCCCATGTAGCTTGAATATTCTCACACAGTTCCTGCAGATGGTGCGGTAGGGGTGGAGGTGGAGCAACACCAGTCCTTCTGGACGTGTGACAACGAACCGATCATCCTGACGCTGACTACGGTGCCTCCACACACAGATTCGTTGGTTGTGTCGACCAACACAAAAGCGGGACTCGTCACTGAAGGTGACCGACTGCCATTTTGAGTCACTCCATGACAGTCTGGCACAACACCATTGCAGTTTTTGTTGACGTTAATGTGGCGTTAAGGACAGTCGTTGTAATGGTCTGCTTGCATGCTTCTATCCACTATCGCCAACAGTGTGCTATATAGTATCCGCAACACCAGTATAACTTAACTTAACCATGTCATCCCCACTTCTTAGTAAAACATGGCCTCAACTTAACTATGTCATTCCCATTCTTTACTAAGTCATGGCCTAAACTGGCCATGAATACATATATCCAGCAGATGGCGCTCTCTGCACGTCTAAGCGTGACTGTAATGTACTCCAGTGCAGCAGGTGGCGCTGCAGTGCGCTCGGCCGGATGGCTGCGCACGTGTGCTGTGTTTACAGAGCGGACCCAGCAGAGCTGCTTCGTAAAGCTCAGAGCGGAATGACCTGCCAGGCTATTCATGATGTGTCTCACAGCTTCCAGGCCAGGTTCTTCTCCATGTGTCGTTTACAGGCGTTTCCGTGGGAGGTAAGTGGTCCAGCTTTAGCTTCTCTGACTCAACACTCTCAAAATGTCAGGGTTCCAGCTCCAGTGTGTGTTTTTCAGGCGTTGGAAGCTGAGCTGAAGGTCTCGGAGTCTCCACCAGGAGTCATTCTGGAGGTTTTACAGAAGGTAGGAGTCTCTCAGAGCTGGGGGAAATCCATTAGTCAGTGGAGTCAAAGGAAAGGGGGACGCCACCGGCTTTTCAGAATTCAGCATGATTAAATGGTTGTGATGTAAACAAAGACATTCCGAGTGGTTTGGTGTGAAATGCTCTGTTCTAGAGAGACTTAACCAGTCAGAGTCATTCAGAGTGGTCTAATGCCAATAAAGGTGCCACAGACTGTAAAGCTGTATGTAGACTGTGATGGTGTAATAAGGAGAGGTCAGTACCTAGAACTGACATACCGTGACCCTCAAACACTGTTGTTCCTCCTTCAAATCCAAATCCTGCATTTCCAAAAGAGGACGGGAAAACGGGCCGATTCCCCAAATTCCCAAAAACCCCAAACGGTAACGGAACAGACTCATTAATATTCATACCCCCAACATATTCATACAACCACAACGGAGCTACAGAACCAACATGGTGGACTATGTGGAGAAATCCAGCGTTCCAGGCTGGAAAGGGGATGTCGGCACTTTCCATTCCCTTCCCAACGGTCAGCGGTACATGGTTGATGTTCATCTTTAAACCAGGCTGAAGTTGCTTCCTGTTCAACAGCTTCTTAATCCAATGTTCCGTTCCACCTTAAATGCTGCAGCTGCACCATTTAAGGTGGAATGAAAATTTGCAAAACAGGCTGGAGAACAGGAACTTCTGCTCCCACATCTTTAACAGGATCCCGGAACAACTTTAATCCTGCAGTCTGCACATTTCACTCCGGACAGTTTCCCAAACTCTTGGACAATATGGGGCAGCTCTTGTTATTTAGCCGTGTTTCCACATGGTGCTTCTGTGTGAGCATTGTGGGTGGTGTCTCGCTGTAAACCACCCAATCCGAGCAGAGCTCGTCTAAATATTCATGAGCGCAACCAAATGAGGGAAAACGGCTCGTTTTATTCTAGGACTGAGTCATAGGGTGGAAATAAGGGTGTAGAACATCAGCATCTGGGCATTTGTCGCCCCAACAAAGTCACGTACGTTCTATCTAGAACATCAGAGAACAGTTTATATGCTGAATAAATGCTTCTGTGGCATCTTTAAAAGCTCGCTCACAGAAACGTATTATATGAAATGGTGAGAAACCTTCTATAAAGCTTTGTATCTTTAAAAATCTCTTTCTGGTGGAGGGATACTTAGTGGTTTGTTGTACCAAATAGTTCCCAAAAGACATTACAAGCATTTCATATCAAACCACTCTGACATTGTTTACATCATTAATAAAATTTTGGGGGGGAAAAAACTTTAAAAAAATTGATGGAATTCCTCTTTAACCCTATATGGTATGAAAGTATACAAATAAATAAATCAAATATATCAAAGTCTATGATCTAATTTAACATATTATCGTAGTCTCTAGACATTAACCTGAGACATAAACAAAACCCAATTTCATCATGTTATCAGACCAATCGGCAGAAGCGGCATACTTTCCTTGTTATTTATGGACATGAATGAGTGATACGCATCTGTTTCGCAGACATGTCTTCATACCATCTGTCGTAAAACCCCTCCGTCAGTGAAGTACAGGAGATTGTTCCTCTCTGAGCTGATAAAAAGGGTGAGTCTGCTTTCTCCATCCAAACTAAAACAGTTATGTAATAAAGGTACTGATAAATCATGATGTAGAAGATGTTGAACTGATTTCTGTTGCAGTATGAGCAGACCGCCGCTGAGCCCCTGGATGAGCTGTATGATGCGCTGGCTGAGGTTATCGGTGCCGAGGAGGAGCCAGTCTGCTATAAAACATACTTACTGGTACAGTATCAGCCTAGCATCTCACTTCTCTTCTGCAATTTCACCAAGCTGCTAGACAGTAAGGTTTGGATGGAAGCCCATTGTTGCTATATAGAGGGGAAAAAAGTCTTTCTTCTTCTGCCAGCGATATGTTATAATATACATCTACATTACATTTATGGCATTTAGCAGATGCTCTTATCCAGAGCGACTTACAGCCGTGCTTAGTGTTCCGTCGGATAATGTTTCCCAGCTAGTGTAAGTAGGTTAGGAGTCTAAAACTCACCCTGAGCTCAGACACTGCCCGAACAAGGTCCAGTAATATACAATAGATGTAATATTTCTTGAAATTTGATAACTCGTTAATTTTTCCGCAATTTTGGGACAAGTCATTATTTCAGTAAATAAATTCTTATGCTAAGATACTATGGCAGTAATTACAGGATATTGGTTATTATTTTGAGGTGCTCAGTAGGGGTGAGTGATGAAAGACAAGTTGACGTCGACTATTTCCTGATGACATCATGAACAAAACGACATGAGAGGGGAACGCTTTGCAACAGGTGATTTTAAAAACCTGTGACGAGCATGACGTGCCCATGACTGCTAACCTTCAGGGAACTGGAGATATGGACCTGGAATGTTGGACATGCACCTCCAACTTTGGCGCACCCTCAGCGGCCTGGCCGAGACACTCAGTCCAGAGAGCCAGAGAAATGACGAGCACCGTAACTTCCAAAATTAGAGGAACTGACCTCAGTGTTCTCTGGATTATAGGGCGTTATGCTCCTTCTACAACCACACATGCCTTTGTATTATAGTGTTCCAGAAACTGGAGACGACAACAGTCAGATTGGCTGAGAAATGTTCTAATGAAGTCATACCCCACAGGTCAGTAGAGGATGTTGTGTCCTTTCCAACAAGACCTGGACCTCATTGTTAACCTTCACAGAACCAGAGATTTGGATCCAGAATCTTGGAAATTTGCGCCCGACTTGGGCACAAACTAGGCCGTCTGCCCGAGGCGCTTGGTTCAGAGAGCCAGAGAAATGAAGAGCACCATAACTTCCAAAATTAGAGGAACTGACCTCAGTGTTCACAGGATTATAGGGCGTTATGCTCCTTCTACAACCACACATGACTTTTTTTGTAGTAGTCTTCCAGAAACTGGAGATCACAACATTCAGATATTGGAAGCTCTGTAGATCGGCTGAGAAATGTTAGAATGGAGCCGTACTCTGCAGGTGGTTATAGGATGATGTGTCCTTTGCCACATATGGCATTGCTAGTCTTCAGAGAACCAGAGATATGGACCTAGAATCTCGTCAGTTTGCAGTATGCGCACCCTAGGCAGCTTTCCAGAGACTCTCGACTCCGGTGGAGGTTCAGAGAGCCAGAGGAATTTGGAGCACTGTAACTCGGTAAAAATCAGCCCTTAATTTTGACACAGTTCCACCAACTACACAGGGTAGGTGTAGGATGATGTGTCCTTTGCAGTGGGATCGCATTGCTAGCCTTCAGGAAACCTGAAATACAGACACAAAATTACGAGCCTCCTCACCTGTTGTCTTCCCTGAGGTGTCCATGCTGTAAGTGTCTCAGTCACAGGATCAGTGATTAGTCAAAGTCAAGTCTGTGCAACCCCTACTACTAAGTCATTTCTTCAAGAAACGTAAGTCATTGTTTTGAGATGCTTAGAGAGAATATGTGAGATTTCTGTATGCACTTTAGTGGGGTTCTTTGTCTAGCAGGATGGGTAGATTTGAGCAGCATAAATGTGTTAAGTTTACCAAATATCTCTGCTTTGGTCTAAAAGGAAGGCCCAGTAGTGGACACTGCAGTTTCTGACTGGCCGTGTTCTGAAATCGCAGTGACGTATCACAGTCAGTGGTGGATGAAGTACACAGGCCATGTAGTTGAGTTATAGTAGATCCCCAAAGTAAAATTCTCCTCTAGTGTGAGTAGATGTTCCTCCCTTTAGACCTCCACTGGAGTAACAGTACTAAAGTATTTACCTTCAAATGTACTTAAGTATGCAGAGTAACAGTAGCATGATTTATTATGGCTCTAATGTCCTGTTATCATTTCTGGAACAAGATTCAATCAATTCATTTTAGGTGAAGAGACTCTAGTGTCTCTCAGTCCACCAGTCTTTAATAGAAGCTCATTAATTAGCCTGACACTGACGTCTATGCAAATGATCATCAGCAAAGAACACTGCAGGAGAACAGGTTCCATTAGCTAGAACCAAGCTCGGTCCAACAGGTCAAAACAATAGGTCAGTACAGTTGTAGTAAAGCGTGTTACACTATGATCACTGTATACACTATTAGACCCACTTTCCCAGGACATTCACACAGGGATCAGAATCATCAGATACCCTCAGCAGTCAACATCAACTAACACTATGGTGACGCCATGTAACTCTTGTCAGCCTTCAGGGGAGCCAGTGAGTCTAGAAGAGAATGTCGCGGTCATCTCTGAGGGCACCACAGGGCTGGTCACCTGGGAAGCTGCCCTCTACCTGTCCGAATGGGCACTGGAAAACCCACACGTCTTCACTGGCAGGTACTGTACAACAGTGGTCACCAGTCATCCTTCTGGAGATCGACATCCCTGCATAGCTAGATTAGATCTTGTCCAACATGCTGCCCCTGTTAAAGGGGAATTCCATCGATTTTCCGAAGTGTTTGCATAAGTAAATCCATTAGATGTAAACATTCAGAGTCACTCAGAGTGGTTCAATGTGAAACACTCCGCTCTAGAGGAACGTACCAGATCGGAATTGTCCGCAGTGGTGGTGAATGGAACCAGACGTCCTCTTCTAAAAACTCCCTCACAGGAAGTTACTACATGAAGTGGTTATGATGACGCTGCCTGATGGTTCTGAGAAGGCTCTGGTCTAAAACACATTTTTTAAAAACACATTAATTGTGGAGCGATACATGGAATGTGTCATAGGGAAAATTTTTGAAGTTTTTATTATTTTTTAATTTATTTCTTTTTCATGATCAACATTCCATGTAAAAATTCTAGTGTTCACTGGTGGTTTAGATAATAAATAAAATGTCATGGGCTGTATTCAAAGTGGTACATTACTATACCACACACTGCATACTACAATAGTATGTACTGTATACTGTATACACCCCCTGTGTGTAGTACACAGTACAGTAACAAGTTCTGACCTACAGTTTAGTATACTAATACAGTCACATGACCAGCTACCTCACATTTACCTCAGAGCTGTTATTACTGCATCCACTGTTTAGAGCTAGCTTCTGCTAACACTGCTCAGTTCACCTGAAATACGTTTAGCCTAGCTGTTAGCTACCCTCGGCTATTTCACTCTAAAACTGATCCTCTAAAGCGAGTTCATCTTTTATTAATCTTCAGACCTGTATAGTTTAACTTTCTGAGGGTCATTCTGATAAAAACACACCCCACTACAATCACTACACCCACATTTACACTCAGAGTTTTGCTCCCCAGTGTTACCCACCGCCATTTTCTCTGGCTGAAGCAGGTTGAGAGCTGGTGAGGCCACGATGCATGATGGGATGCAGTACACCATGAGGATGGTTCCCCCTGTACACTAGAACAGCAGGAGTAGAACACCATCTGGGTATCTCCAGTGCACTACAGATCTTCAGTTTGGTCACATACATACATACTTTTAGATAGATTTACTAGTATGTAGTATGGCATTTCAAGTACAGCCTATATGTGGGTTGTGACATGGTGACCCCTGGTTCCCATCACCACCACTGGAAAGAAGTCTGCACTTCACATCCACCCTCTCGAGATGACTGTTTGCATCTGAAGGACAGAATTTTGCAGGAATGTTGATAAAATTGGTGGGATTACTCTGTAACTGATATGCATCTTATCCACCCAATCATGCAGGGTCTCTGAGCTAAATCAGGTGTTTTCTCGTCATGATGACTGGCGGTGGTGAGCGAGTTATTCCATGTAGGTCATTATACTTTAGTGGAAGGAAAACAGGCTTTTAAAATGATGTGAGATGACAAACTGAGCTTAAATTAATGGTTACGATTTCCCAGTCAGCCAAAAAAGAAGGTGTTTAGTGTCCAAAGTTCGCTTCTTACCTTTAGAGCTGGAGCTACAAAGCCAACTTTTGTAACAAACACTAGATGTCTACAGTCCCCCAAATATTTTCTGTCAACACATTCCCAACACTTCTCTCACCCTGCTCAAACCTCATCCAGGCCAACATTAAGGTCACGCAAACTGGTCTCTGTCGTTCACAGAGGGATCTGACCCCAGATCAGTCCAAAAAATTTTGACTGCTTTGTTAATACCCCCTCTGGTGGTGTCTGAGATATGGTTGACCGTTGAAGGGATTAGTTCAGAAGTTTGAATATTTGAGTTGTCATGAATGTTTACCCTATCTCCACCAGAGGGCAGTGTAGAGTCAACGTCTTACATGTTTGTCTCAATTTCTTGTCCATTAATTCCAGAGAATGAAGTATAGAAAGCCTAAATATGGCCCAAATTTTGAAGCGTCTCCGGTTAAGTGTGCTGATCTAGGATCCTGTTCCACTCTTACCTAAAGAATCTCAGGGCTTGGTATCACATAACTAAATCTGTACTAATTCAGTGTTGGCTGACGTGAACACAGTCTCTTAAAGGCTTTATACTGACACTTCCTAGCGTAAATATCAGGTTCCATGTCATCAATGTTGGATTTGAGTTTTGAGTTTAATATAGAGCAGTAACAGAGAGATGCTGAGGAAACAGTGTCTCCTGATGCCACTGTTGCAGTATCCTGTAGCCAAGTCCCAGACCTGACCGTAATACCAGTTCCTAGCCTGTGGTGTTGGAGTTTTTGTGGTTTAAGTGGGCTGAAAGAAGTATGTTATATATGTTTAATATTTTTGCCAGATAGATTACGACTGTTTTGGTGTATTGGAGTTCATGGGAGTGCAGCCATGCCATGCTGATGTGTGCATTGTCTTGTCTTTACTTCTGTATTATACACCCTCAGGACTGTGCTGGAGTTAGGCAGCGGAGCGGGGCTCACTGGTATAGTAGTGTGTCGGACCTGCAAGCCCGCCAAATATGTGTTCAGCGACTGCCACCAAAGCGTGCTCCAGAGACTTAGAAACAATGTCCAGCACAACGGCCTGACTGGACAGGACTCAAACGTGGCAGCCTGTGTGGAGGAACTGGACTGGGAAAATGTGAGGGAGGAAGAGCTACGAAGGATCAGAGCTGACACCGTCATAGCAGCAGGTTGACCAGGATCAACAGTCTCCTTGTTTTGTGATGCTTATTGTTGAGCGAGTTTGGCAATAAGCCATACTGAGATTCCATTACCACCACGTCATACTGATACAGTAAAACACAGTTCTGTAACTATCCAAGATGCAGTAATTTCACAGGAATGATGAATGAGTAATTCCTGAATAATACGTACTACATGCTTAATAATTCATAAATTCACAATTTGTAATAGATACTGAATAATTCATAGTAGATAATGTGTATTTCATTGTTATTACTGTACTGAATAATTAGTAGTAGATACTGAATATTTCATAGTGGCTCATGAATAACCCATAGTAGCTAATGAATAACCCATAGTGGCTAATGAATAATTCATGGTGGCTAATGAATTATTATTAGTAGCTAGTGAATAATTCATAGTGGTTAATGAATAATTCATAGTGGCTAGTTAATAATTCATAGTAGTTAATGAATAATTCATAGTGGCTAGTGAATTATTATTATTAGCTAGTGAATAATTCATAGTGGTTAATTAATAATTCATAGTGGCTATGAATAATTCATGGTAGCTAACAAAAAATTAATGGCTGTTAATAACTAAAACATAGTCGCTAATGAATAATCTATACTAGTTAATGAATAATTCATAGTGGCTCATGGATAATTCACCAGATGTATATCTTGTGCTAACCACACAGTGTCTGGTGGTAACCTAGCAGCACATCTCTTTACAAGGAACATTTGAGTTGACCTTTTTATAATTATGTCTGAATCAGATGTGGTTTATGATCCTGATATAATCGGCTCTCTGGTGAAGCTGCTGGTGAAGCTTCTTACCTGCCAGACTCTGGAAACCCATCCTGACGTTTACATAGCCTCAACCATACGCAACCCAAGAACATACGACTGCTTCAAGAATGAACTGGGTGAGTTTAATGTCATTATATTACTGCATCCATTCCATCACTAATAATAATTTAATAATATTCTAATAATTAGGCATTCTTCAAAAGAGTCAATAAACCAAAAAAAATAAAATCTTGTTTTCTCTTATACAGAAAAGGCTGGACTGAAACATGGCATCGTTACACATCCCGTCACTCATGTCTTCCCATACACCCGAGTCTCCTCCATAGAAATGATCAAGATACACCATTGACCAAACTGTCAATCTCCTTTTGTAATAAAGTGCTTATTTACATAATATATACACTGAAATATGTGCTTTTTGCTCCTGTATTCAAGTCTTATCCAATAGAATTGCTGGAATGCCAGTGACCCAAAAGAGGGACATTTAGACATGTATTTTAATACCCTGTACAAATTCCCTGACCAAAGCCCTCCACTTGTAGTGAGTCCAATGCCCAATCACAGCTGATGTGCTGCAGATCAGTCACAGTGTTCCTTGAGTAGAGGCAGGACATTCTGGTCCCAGTTTTCATCCCAGCGCTGCTGCCCACTCTCTCTGAGGTTCTGTCTGAACAGGCCCAGTTTACCCTGTTCATTTGGGAAGCCTGAAAACAGCATCTGGAGAAAGACGTGAAATGTGGATTAGTGTGTGGAGAGATGGAACACAAGCGAAAAAGGTTTCCTAATTTCTACTATAAGCTCACCAGACAAAACAGCTGTGACTGGATTTGGCATGTACTGTAGACTGGGATTTTAGTGACTGCTAAATGCTAATGCTCAGAGGTTCAAATGCAACATAAAATGATCCATTGTCTGCAATGATGTTTACATTAGACAATCATCAATACTGGGTTTAAGAATTAATATATTATCACAAACATAATATTGCAATATTTGGTACTTTCGACATTTTCTTACACCCCTACTTGCTTGTACAAGTGCATTATCTTCTAATCTGCTCAGAAGCATCTCCTCGGGGCAGGGGTTCTTATTTGACATGCACAGTACTTAAAAACCTATGGAACCCAAAGTTGGAACTCAGCTGTTACATCAGTTGGCCAATAATATGGGTCAGTATTGATGACCTGCTGTATTAACGGGTTCAGTGACGATATTGCAGGTCATATGCTGATTCATGATGTGTTCTTTGCAAATAATGCAGTTTTATGAACTCTTTTAGGTCGATTTGTGAACGCTGGGAGTCCACTCAAACTTGAAGTTATTTATTCTTAAAAAATAAAATCTAATTATTTAATTTATCTATGTAATTTATTTATTTAATCATAATTATTTAATATTATTTATTTATTTGTCATTTAAGCCAACACATGTGGTTACACCTGCTTCCGTGATTTGGAACACAGCACAGAAACAGTTTCAAGTAAAGCCACTGTAACCATTGTGTTCCAATGCTGGTGCCATCTGGTGTTCAACGAATGCAACTGCATTAAAAGGCATAATTAACAGAACACCAGTTCTCCAGGATGCAATTCATGATGTCATTCCATCATTACACCAGTAACAAATGTAGTCTCATAAAACCCTGTCCAGCAGTTACGTGTTAAAACGCCTGGAAAATACCCGTGGCATGTGTAATAAATCAAATACGTTAAAGATGACGTGTATTGTAAGGATTAAAAGCTCAAGGCCAGCCAGACAAGAATGAAGCTGAGATAAACATCTCATGTGGAACACTGTGTAGACCCTCAGGCTCCTCCTACCTTTAGCTGCTGAGACAGTTCTGATGAATCCTTGAAGATCAGCCCGTTCACCTCATGTTTCACCAGCTCGTCCAGACTGTAAACAGAAGATCATGTCAGTCCTGAACACTCGCATCCTAAACTGAATACAAACAGGATGATCAGACGCTCAGACTCACCACTGGAAGTCTATCGCACAGACAGGCAGACAGCAACCAAACATGTCTACCACCTTCATCGGAAGATCAAGACCGCTTGAGGACGTGTGCAAGCAGACTCCAAGATCAGCAGAACCTGTTAACAAAACACAACGTGATTATCAGGAACACCACACAGGGTCCAGAGATGTCCTTCATTAGTGGGCACAGGACGCTGCCCACAGGACACTGTTGGCTGGTGGACAATTCTCAGTCCAGCAGTGACACTGAGGATACTCCAGCAGCACTGCTGTGTCTGATCCACTCACATCGGCATAACACACACTAACACACCACCACCATGTCAGTGTCACTGCAGTGCAGTACCTGCTCTGTTGTGGTCCTGTGGGGGTCCTGACCATTGAAGAACAGGGTAATAAAGTATACAGAGAAACAGATGGACTACAGTCTGGAACTGTACAACTACAGAGTGCTCCTGTATGATCAGTGGAGCTGACAAGATGGACAGTGAGTGTAGATACAAGGAGGTCTACTAATAAACACAGTATACTATTAATCATTTATTACCTGTTTCCAAAATACTTAAATTCAGCAGTCGAATGACAGGACTTGTAAAGAGGATTTTTGGATCCACATTCAATATCAGTATTTAATATTCATATCATGATAGATCATGAAAGATCTGAACTGTCAGAAACACCCAATTATTATTTCTTAACTTAATTATTATAGCATTAACAGTATACTATTATGTAAGCTCACTGGACAAGGAATGAGTGCCATTGTGTGTCTAAGGTGGTAGTAACTTCAGGCTCCTGCAGATGGAGCTGCACGAGGATGATGGGGCTATAAATACCTGCGGGGTGTGAGTGACGGGATCCATAGATAGGGAAGAGGTGGTACAGTGCAGTGAATGTCTCGTTCCATGTGTGGAAAATGGCTCCAGATGTTAATGATTGGCTAAAAGGAGTGACTGCATTTGGGCGTGTCAAAGACCATAGTGTGAAGGAAGTAGCTGAATCTGCAGGTGTATGGAAGCAGGTCTACCAGCAGTGGCTAAAATCCCAGTCTACAGGGAATTCTCCATCCACCAAATCTGGACCAACGGACCAATTCTAAGAGTGTCTGAACATTGATGTGGCCTACATCCAGAAACTTGTCCAGTACATGCCAAATCCAGTCACAGCTGTTATTGGTGCTGGTGGAGGTGTTACACACTGTTAGATATGGTTCATTCACAGGGGTCTAGGTTACTGTCCAGTGAGCTTTATATACTATACTGATAGTTACAGTGATTTTTACCTAGAAGGTATATTATGTGTATTAAGTGTACATGTGTAGCGTTTGTCCTCTTACCCAATAAAACTGGATAATCTTCCGCTTCCAGCCACGGAGTGCAGATTTGAACATGTTTAAACTCCTTGGAGTTGATTATCTTCTCGTAGTGTTCCTTCAGAGGGCCTTTTCCTGCAGAGATGAGGGACATTTACAATCCGTTTTTTTTTTTGCACAGTTCATCCAAGAAAGGCTATTTGATGCTTATATATGAATATTAGTACTTATACCTGTGATGACACACACTAGTGAAGGAAGATTTTTCTCCTCTTCTACAAACCCTTCATAATCTGTTGTGAAAGGAAAAGTAAAGGGATATCATTTTAAGCTTTTTGGCAGTTTTAGGATTTATGATGGGCGTCAAAGTTGTTGGTGCTCATAATTCTCAAAAAACACAAAGAACAAAAGCAGCGTTCACCTTCGAGTGCCTGTAGAAGAATTGAGAAGTCCTCGTCCTCTGTTGGGGGGGAAATATATATTATATATAGCACTATACAACTACATTATATGCAACGTTCATCATTACACAATCTATACCAGTGGTCTGATTGAAGCTGGAGCAAAATGGTTATCTATATGAACAAAATTTATTAAACAAAAACATTACAGATTTCAAACCCTGATTGGCCTTGAGACTGCCGAGTTGGCTTAACATTAACACTACAAGCTCTTTATAATTCCAGACTACATGGCCAAAAGTATGTGGTCACTCCATCGCTGTACTGAATTCAGGTGTTCCAGCCACAGTCATGGCTAATAGGTTTATAAAATGGCTCATGAAGCTATAGACCTCGTAAACCCCACAGAGCACAGCCACCAAGTGCTGAATCCCCCATGAGGCATCACTCCAAACTGCCTATGGAAGCAACATTAGCACAGGAACTATGTATTTGGCTTTGGGTTGTATCGCTGTGCTCCTGTGTTCAAGGCGAGGCGTGGTTTAAGGAGTTTGGTCAGGAGTACCTCCAGTGGCCTCCACAGAGCCCTGACTTCAACCCCACTGACCCCTTTGGACTGAACTGGAAGGTGGACTGAGAGCTAGGCCTCCTCGTCCAACATCAATGCCTGACCTCACAAACGCTCTTTTGACTGAATGGAACTGGAATTGGACATCCAATAAGCTCAGGTAGGTCATGGTCAGGTGTCCACATACTTTTGGCCATATATTATGTAAGGTTGTGCCTGTGCTTGATACACAGCGGTATGTCAGTACTGACCAGTCCAGCTGGTGCTGCTGAGCAGAAGTGCAGGTCGTCCAGCGACCGTGGTCACTACTCCCGTTTTGGTGTCCCGCTCAGTAAACGCAGTCCGTTGTGCTTTCTGCTTACTGCTCTCCGGACTGCAGAAACAGCAAAAGGGGGAAGCTGTATTAAATAATCACATCATGAGACAGATCTGAAATCTCACAACTACTCAGTTAAAACTCACCAAGCACGGAATTGTGGGTAAACTTTGGCCAGTCTACTGAAAAGCTCATGCTGAAGCTTCAGAGGCGTCTCCCTGAATATTGAAGGCGGCTTGTCGTATAAAGTTGTCGCCCTGGAAAGAAGAAGATGGGATTATGATATTTAGCTACAAATGACCAATAGATGGCCACAGACAAGGCAACAGATGGCCAGCGTGTTATCTACCAATAAATGGGAGCATTTAATTATCATCACTGGTTGAAATTTGGGGGTTGAACCGTACGGCTCCAGAAATGGCATGGTCTCGTTGGTGTACTGCATGCCATACCAGTCATGCAGATATTACCATAGCACGCTGTTGGGGGGAAGTGGATAGAAGAAGGCATGAACCAGCGACATGAAGGATCTGGGAGACCTACACAAACCGCGGAGAGAGAGAGAACCGACAGATTTTCCGGCATGTGCGGAGTAACCCAACAACCACGACTGCAGACATTCAGCGAGCAGTGATGCCCTCATGAGTCATCCTGTTAGTGCCAGCACTACTGGCAGACAGCTGCACCACGCAGGTACATGCACACAGACTGTTACGACACGTCAGCATCGTCAAAGACTGCAATGGTGTCGTGGCAGACTGTCATGGAGTGACACAGAATGGCAGCGGGTCATCTTCAGTGTGGAGTCCTGCTTTTGTCTTGGTGGAGACAAACAACGAATCAGTGTGTGGAGGCACCGCGGTCAGCACCAAGATGAAGGGTTTGTTGTCACACGTCCAGAAGACCTGGTGTTACGGTGTGGGCTGCAATTTCTTACACCATACTGAGAGACACTACTTCTGTATGTGTAGCTCAATAAATATTGATCATATCAGTCTAAACTTATCATCATTTCTTGTTCCTGGTAACCTTTATCTTCCTTCCCAACAGCACTGCAATCCCACACCTCCTTCTGGGTGCAGCTGTTCTTTTGATGATGGGTGTATTAAAAGCTGCAGATAACACGAGGCTCCTAACAGCCACAAGGACGGACTGGTAGACCCCTGATTAGTCATTTGTAGAATCATGCCTGTCATCTACATATAGCCAGCCTAGAGAATCAGAGCCAGGCCAGCATTAGCAGCGGCGTCTTAAGAGCTTCAACCAGTCTTGGTTGCTGATGCTCTTCCCATGTGTGCATTACTGTCAACTCTCAGATATTCATGACAGGGTATTAATTATTGCCTCAGGGATTCCATATCACTGCATCTCCATTACGCAGCAGATCGCTTTTGGTACTGCAGTAAAGGCTTTTGTGCTGATTTGAGGAACATATCTATTTAATCACTACCAGCTTCCAGGTTCCTTCACTGCAGCTGCAGCACTTACCTAATGTTCCAGTTCTTCTGAAGGTCGTGTCTCATGGCATTGGTGACACACAAGTTATGATCAGAGAAACGTCCAAAAAACTTCTCATACCTGCCAAAATGAAACACAGCACAGATATTATTACTGCTATAATAACTATACTGCTCAGCTAGTAGTACTAACACATATAAGAACCCTTTCCATGGTGAAATGGCTCCTCAGATTGATGGAAAGAAGGTTATGTAACGATTCTATGTAAAACCCTTTTAGACCTGGGTTTCTATATGGCACCAAGAAGGGTTCTTCTATTGCTACAAGCCTTTGATCACTGAAACAGCAGACCCCTTTTTGGTGCTCTATAGAACCACATACAACACATTCTCCATCAATCTGAAGAAACTTTGTTGTGGCAACATACCAACTGAGGGCGGATGGATGAGTGGATAGATGGTTGGGTGGACGGGTGGGATCTTAAACCTGTGCTATCATTGTGCGTCTTGTTTTCTGTTTAGTAGCACAGCACAACAATGGTTTTGAATGTCTGGATGCTGCATGACGCTGCGCATCCAGTATGCAATGGCCTTTACCAAAGGCAGTTTTGCATGGGTGAGATATAAAAGGTATGTACATGCAAAATATAGGATATCATCATCAGGCCAGAACTCCTGAGCCAAAATCCCTACAAAATACGGCTAATGCTTCAAGCAAGCTAGCTCTCCTTCTGAATGATGCTGTACGAAAGCATCGGCACTGTTAGGCACCAACACCAGCTACTCAGACTGCACACTATGGATGCCTAAACACTAGACAGCACAAGGACGGATGGATATGCATCCATAGAAGGCGTATATAGAAGGCGTGTTCATTGCTGGAGGAGGGATGGAGTTTGCATAGCTTAAAATCCAGCAGGAAACAAAACATCTGGAGCAGAAACAAAGAACAACGGTCCATCAAAAGACAATGTTGGCGCCAAATACAGAGGCAAGCAGAGAGAGCAGCCACGAAGGTAAAGAAGTCATATAGAACAGGAGAAGCGTACACAGTACTGCTACTGATTAGCCCTGCCTGTGCCCGCCCATCCACATCCGTCTTTTTTCTGTACACAGGCACGTTCCGGATCTAACACAGCGTTCTAACTGACCCATTTCCATACATATATTACTTACGTCACTCGATCCTCTGAATTATGAGGTCATTAGAGAGCCGAAATGGGAATACGAGTACATGCAATCTAACGCTGCTGCACACTGAACTGAACATCCTGGCAACACTTGGCAGCTGCTGGCACAGACTTCCTGTGCAATGTCAAATGACTTGGCATGGGGGGCGTTGGATTGCTTGAAGAATGTATGCAGCAATATTCATATTCCTTCATAACCTCATGAATCATAGCAGCTCGCTTTGGGGTAATACATACACAGGACTGCACTGGGAACATTTATGTTCACCATTGGGATTTCTGAGGGCACCATTCACTTTCCCCCATAGCTCAGACTGCTTAGAATTCCATATTTGTAAGTGAAACCAAGACAGAGTGAGGCACAATGACCATATGGAGCAGGCATCTGCACTGTCCCTCCTCATAATGGTGCACCTTGGATCCATTCCCACCTTTACGCTGTAGTGAGTTTTCCCCTCTACTCTTACCATTTAGCCACCGTAACGATGAGGTTCTTCTCCCCAAGAGTGAGCGCCATGATAGAGTAGCCATAATTGTGCCAGTCTATCACAAACTGAGCTCCGCATATTCGGCTCGCCAGCCATGCTACTGCAATACCTGGCAACCCAGGAGGATTCTGATCGAGAAGACAAATACAGAAACAGTCATTATGGCACCTCAGACAAGCTTTCAGAAACACAAACTCAAAGTTCCACATGAGCTTCACGCTGAATACCTGCATAAGAATGTACGCCTGATCTTCCAGCTTCATTAGGACGTAAAGAAGCTGCAGAGACTGGAACACCACCTTGGAGGCGTATCTGAAGATTTTAGGCCCCACTGAAAGATGAAAAACAGGTTGAGCACTGCTGTAATGTGTCAGACTGGTTTTTCAGGCAAGCTCAAATGTGTATTACCTTGGATGCCCTTGAGTTCAGAAATTGCAACGATGTCTATTCGGTCATCCTCGAGAACGTCTTGGTGAGGTTTGGTGCCTACAAGGAAAACACGGCATGTGAACGCAATGTTCATTAATACACTCATCATCAAAAGAATAGAAGAACATCGTGAGACATGCTAATGATTCAAGTTTCACACTCTGGCTGTACATAAGCAGCATAAGCTGTGGCATAAACAAAAATGGGTCTAATCTATGTACCTGACTGACCCAACATCCATGATTACAGACATTCAGCAAGCAGTGATGCCCTCCATGAGTCATCCTGTTAGTGCCAGCACCATTAGCAGACGGCTGCACCACACAGGACTACAAGCTTGCAGACCGTTATGATGACTGTCCTTAACACCACATCAACGTCACCAAAGACTGCAAAGGTGTCGTACCAGACTGTCATGGAGTGATGACAGCTCATCTGCTGCTGCAGTTTGTGTTGGTCATCCTCTAGTCCTTTATAAGTGGTGACAGGGCACTGTAGGCTATGTAGTTTGGGTTGAAAGACTATTCTGAGTCCAGCAGTGACACTGAGCTCAGTGCTGAGAACGATCCACCACCCACATAATACCTGCTCTGTGGTGGTCCTGTGGGGGTCCTGACCATTGAATAACAGAGTAATAAAGTACTTAGAGAAACAGATGGACAACAGTCTGGAACTGTGGAACTACACACTGCCACGTTCAACTGCTCAGTCCGTACTGCATATATACAGGTCATACCAGCGGAACTGATGTGCATACAATCAACCCAGATAACCGCTGCACTATAGTCTGCAATAGCAGCACTGCTGCCTGCCATCAAACCGACACGCGTGCACACCCGGTTCAGCTCTTTACCGAGGAAGCCGATGAGGGTGACGTTGTAGCCGTGCCTGCTGAGCGACAGCGCGTGGTACTGCATGCGCGGACTGCGCCCCAGGTCTCCCAACACGAGCACACAGGCGTTCAGCAACGCCGACTCGTCGCGCGACTTCAGACTCCGCGCCAGCACGAAGATGAACGCCACCACGGCGACGGGCAGCAGCGCCCACGGCAGACTGAGTCCGGCCAAGAGCCCCAGCAGGACCAGCGACACCGTCACCAGCACCACTGCCGCATTGGCGTCCGCCATTGTGGCTCGTTAGCCCGCCTGTGACACGCTCTGAAAGGGGGCAGGGACTTAAAGGAGCCGCGCACCTTTACAGAAGGACACTAACGCTAATACTCTATGTACAGTATATGACTACAGGACAGTGTTTTTTCCCTACAAGAAGCAAAATAATCTAAAACAACACAAAATAACATATAATAAAGTAAAAACAATTAAGGATCAATCAAAATATAAATAAATAAGAAAGTAAAGAAATAAAAATAACTAAACATATGATGGTAGTCACTGTAATGTTTTAGATATTTTAATAATTTCATCTTTTTTGTAATTTATCATTTTGGAGGATGCTCCGTTTAATTTAAAGATATTTTAGGGAGTGACTTTAATTGTACATTTATTTTTAAGTATCAAATGCCTTGCAGATAAGATAACGTAAACAACACCATAGTCATATTCAAGAGCAGTATAATGTATGTAATAGCAGAAGATATCTCTCATAGTAAACCTGTGACTTTGATTTACTGGAGGAAAAATAAATAAACTTAGAATAAACTTAAATAAACGAGACTGCATATACAGTAGATTTAGTAAGTAATTATTATGATATATCAGGTCATAATTATATGTACCAGCATAATTACATATATATAGTATATATACAGTCTGTATATATACCTACACAGGTGGAAACCGACTTATGTACATAATTCTATATCAAATCAAATCATGTTCATTGTCATGTCATTTACACAGGTGTGAAGGTGAGTGAAAATCTTAGGTGCATAGTCCCTTGCGGTACTGCAATACAAAGAATACACATTGGACAATAAAAATAGACAATACTAAACACCAGATTAGTTCTGTTAAGCCAAATATACAGTCTTATATAACAGTAATATTAACTAACTAACTGATATAATTTATGAATAGAAGCTATGATATATACAGATGTACACATTCCCCTATACGCAGTTTGGGGAGTCTGAGGTAGATAAAAGAGATGAAAGCTAGTCAGCTAGCAATGATAAATCTACTGCAACATGCAGCAAAACACAGCTTTGTTAATGCGTATATATATAATTTTTGTTTCATTAATTGTTTAATCCACGTTATTGTTGTTAATGATTGTTTAAATGTATGTTTAAACTGTTCGTTTACAGTAAAACAAGAAAAAAAATGTCGGAAAAAAAATGCTGTTGGGCCGCTTTCTAAATATCACTTTGTTTTTAGACACTTATATCCGGGAACTTTTTCGGACTTCCGCTACAGAGGGCGGGAGGGAGTAGGGCGTAGGGTGTAGGCAGGATGACGTCAGAATGGAACGCACCGGAGGCTGGAGACTAGTACTGACTCCTGGACCGTCACTAAATCTGTCAACCACGTGATGGTTTCGTTACTCCGCAGCGTTTTCCAGACCTCAGCTCGTCTCCGGCTATAGTTCTTAAATAAGAAAAGTATCTCAGGCTCGATATTTTACTCTCCGCTATTTATTTATTCTTTCTTTTAAACTTTTAGAAGTTGGACGATGCCTCGTTTCTTCTTGCTGCTCCTCCTCGCGCTCTCATCAGTGCTCCACTGGTCGCACCAGGAGGTGATTGATGACCTGCTGGACAGCTTGTCCAAAGGAGTGGCATTTTTCGAGAAGCAAAGCGGGAACATTAACCTGGATGGCGTCGTCGGTTATGTCATTCTGCAGAGTAAGTGTATAATGTTGTACTGGTTTTACTGGGCGCGTTATTATGTGCCTATATGTATTTAGCTCGGTCATTTTGGACGTAATACTTTGGGCAAATAAACCACTGCCCATTGCTTTCTGTGTATCACTTTTATTAATTTATTATTTATATTATATAACATTATATTATATTATCTGAAAAGTCTTATACAACACATTAATAGTGATTTCCCACCATATCCGCAGTTTGGACACAGCAGAAAAGATATAAGGATAAGGATGAGGTCAACAACTATTTGTCAGTGTCCTCAGTAGTAGCTAAATATAATATCAGGTGTTTTGAGTGTTTAGTGCATCCACTCATTACCTTCTTTCCAGCTTCCATTCTTTTCAGGAGACTCACTTTCAGTTCCTCACAGAGACACATCTTCAAAGTTCAGTCTTAGAAGTTGGTTCAGCATTTTCAGCTTCTTTTCTCCATCCAAAATAATCCCAAACACATTCGGTGGTGTTGAGGTTCTGGGGTGATCAGTCCATTGTTCTGAGAACACCGGCAGCTTCTTTGTTGTATGTGTGTATCTACTTTTCTCAGTGAGGAGCTACTTGAACTGCTGCACCTCCTTTCAGACCTCCATAGTGTTGAGGTATCTTCTCACAGTGGAAGAAGGATGGACGGAAACACCTGTGGATGTTCTCAGATCTGAAGCAGGAGTGGAGCTTTATGTTCTCCTCTCTCTCAGAGATCAAAGTGCTGTTTATCTGATGGGGACAGTGTTGGTGGGTCTACCAGGTCTTCCAGATGGTTGTTAGGAGCTCTGTGTTCTTTGCAGCCTTTAATGATTTTTGGAACTCCTGAGTCTTGGGAATTCCTGTTCTTCGCTTTCTCCTTCCTCATACAAGCGGGCTATATATATATCTTATGTCCTCAGAGTAACTTGCACACAGTGGTCATCCTGATTGAACATCTTCTCATTCAAGATCGTTATAAGACTATAACACGATTGTTTATGTTATGTTCTTGATGTTGTTTAGGTAGAGACACTTTTTTACAACAGTCTTAAAATGATAAATAGTACATGTACCATGTATTCTTGCCTGCTGTGTAATAAGACTGTGTTTTCATTGTCCTTACCATCTCTGCTTTTACTCACACGAAACAGCTCAGTTACAGGAAGCCACGAGAACTTGGCCTCACTCCGACTTCGTCAGCCTCTCCCAGCGCTCCACAGCAGTGTCTTTGATCAAGAAGCTGGACAGAAGCTTGTCTCACGCTGTCAGGTCGCTGCAGGAGACTGACCCGAAATATTACAAAGGTACAACCCAACACTAAAGCTGCCACACGTACATATGCCCCGTGCCGTGAGTAGCGCTGTCGCCTCACAGCAAGGAGGGCCTGGGTTCGATTCCCAGCTGGGGTGTCCGGAGTCCTTTCTGTGTGGAGTATGAATCCTCCCCCCGTGTCTGTGTGGGTTTCCTCCTCCGGGTGCTCCGGGTGGTTTCCTCTCACAGTCCAAAGACATGCAGTCAGGTGAATTGGAGTACTAAAGTGCCCCCCGGTGTGAATGTATAGATCTGTGTATCTGGTCTGTGATGGACTGGGGGCCTGTCCAGGGTGCCTTCTGCCCAGTGGGAGCTGAAATAAGCAGCTTAGAAGAATACACACAGTACACACTTAAGAAAAGTGGCTTTTAGGGGTATTTAGTAAAGCTGATGGTTCTTTTTAGAACCATGAGTTCTATATAGAACCATATGCAATTCAGACTGATATGTATCATCAAAAACGGGTTCTTCTAATAATATATAATATAGTGATTTTCATGATGTACAAAGTGACAAAATATATATTTTTCATACATCTGATCAGTTATAACAGTGAGTACCAGCAGTGTTATATTTGAAAATGACTATCTAGAATACAATTAATTTTTATATACATATATTTGTATATGCTTGTGCTGCTCTAAATCCAGTTAAACTAGGCTTAAATGAAACATGCAGTTGGACAATGTTTTACAAGTACTGACCACCACATGCTCATAAGCTCACTGTAGAAAAAAACGAGTCCCCTGTGCCTGAAACGTACCCAACAGTGTGTAACACCTCCACCAGCACCAATAACAGCTGTGACTGGATTTGGCATGTACTGGACAAGTTTCTGGATGTAGACCACATCAATGTTCAGCCACTCTTACATCAAAGAATTGGTCAGTTGGGCCAGATTTGGTGGATGCCTTCCCTGGCACAATTCCGAGGAGAATTCCCTGTAGACTGGGATTTTAGCCACTGCTGGTAGACCCGTCTGACCGTACGCTTCCATACACCTGCAGATTCAGCTACTTCCTTCACACTATGGTTTGTGGCACACCCAAATGCAGTCACTCCTTTTAGCCAATCATTAACATCTGCTATGGAGCCATTTTCCATACATGGAACGACATTCACTGCACTGTACCACCTCTTCTCAATCTGTGGATCTTGTCACTCACACCCCGCGGGGATTCATAGCCCCATCATCCTCATGCAGCGCCATCTGCAGGAGCCTGAAGTTACTACCACCTTAAACATACAAGGTGATTTTTTTGTTTGGTGAGCTTATGATTATAATATTCCAAACTGCTATAGTTGAACACCACCATAACTGACCTCCTCTGAAATGTTAATAGTACTTAAATACACTAATAGTAATGTTGGATGTTGACTGCAGAGTTCGAGCCCATCCTGGACACGTCTTTTTGGGCTTTGCCTCGCGACTGGAGCTCCACTGACCCCACCCTTGTGTACACTTCGCTGAGAACTACAGAGTGCTATGATGAGCAGCTGGGAGACAAATGCATGACGCTGCTGCTGGGAACGTGGTAAGAGGAAGAAATGCATTCTGTTCACATTCCGAAAGCAGACAAATGTGATTTGGAATTATGAATGTTGTTTTTGAAGGAAGGACAACGGGACACCGTGCATCGTCACAAAGTCATGCAGAGATACGATGACGCGTTTCGGATGCCCACATTACTCGCTGTCTCACCAGCTGCTGTACTTCATGATTGGGACCATGGTAACGTCTTAGCTTCATTCCCGTCACTGACAGTCTGCAAATGCATGTCACTATTGATTATTCTATATAAGTATTTTAATGATCAGTAAGTAATCATAGGCCAAACAATCAAAAAGCTGAACCTCAACAAACCAGACACAACCTTTCAGAGATTCTACAATACTTACTGCAAGAAATATTATGTAATAGATAATATGAATAAAATATTTGAAGCTATTAAGCTATATTACAGTATACACATATATACACAGGCAGTGTATTTCATTCATATATACATGAAATACACTGCCTGGCCAAAAAAAAGGTCACCACCTGGATTTAACTAAGCAAACAGGTAAGAGCCTATTGGATAATTACTGCATGGGTGATTATGTTTCAGCTGGCAACAAGGTTTTTAACCCTAACTGATGCTGCGAGTAGCTTCTCATTTGTTAAACAGCCATGTGGAAAGACACATCCTGTGGTCGTGGAAAAGATGTGAAGCTGTTTCAGAAGGGTCAAATTATTGGCATGCATCAAGCAGAGAAAACATCTAAGGAGATGCTGGAACTACTAAAATCGGGTTAAGAACTGTCCAACACATTATTAAACAGTGGAAGGACAGTGGGGAAACATCATCTTCGAGGAAGCAATGTGGTCGGAAAAAAATCTTAAATGTTCAGTATCTGCGATCACTTAAACATTTGGTGATATCAAATGGTAGAAAAACAACAGTAGAACTCAGGGACATGTTTAATAGTGAAAGTAAGAGCGTTTCCACACGCACAGTGCAAAGGGAACTCAAGGAACTGGGACTAAACAGCTGTGGAGCCTTAAGAAAACCACTTGTCAGTGAGGCTAACTGACAAAAACGGCTTCAATTTGCTAGGGAGCATAAAGATTGGACTCTGGAGCAATGGAAGAAGGTCATATGGTCTGATGAGTCCAGATGTACCCTGTTCCAGAGTGATGGGCGCATCAGGGTAAGAAGAGAGGTGGCTGAAGTGGTGCACCCATCATGCCTAGTGCCTACCGTACAAGCCTGTGGGGGCAGTGCTATGATCTGGGGTTGCTGCAGTTGGTCAGGTCTAGGTTCAGCAACATTATGTGCCCAAAGAATGAGGTCAGCTGAGTCAAATTGTGAAAGAGTGGTTCGGGGAGCATGAGACATCATTTTCACACATGGATTGGCCACCACAGAGTCCAGACCTGAACTCTTTGGGACATGCTGGAGAAGACTTTGCGCAGTGGTCCAAATCTCCCATCATTAATACAAGATCTTGAGGAAAAATGAATGCAACTCTGGACAGAAATAAATGCTGTGACATTGCAGAAGCTTGTGGAAACGATGCCACAGTGAATGAGTGCCGTGATCAAAGCTAAAGGCGGTCCAACGAAATATTAGAGTGTGTGACCTTTTTTTTGGCCAGGCAGTGTATATACACTCATTGTCAAAAGAATAGTTGCACCCAGAAGTGTCAGACTGCTATTGGGAAGGAAGGTAAAGGTTACCCAGAACAATATCAGGAATGTTCACGAGTATATATATATATATATATATATATATACACACACACACTCACTCATCGCCAGTTTTATTAATTATGGTCATCAATTACTGCAGTTTGTATGGTTATCCTCTAGTCCTTCATCAGTGGTCACAGGACGCTGCTGCCCACAGGATGCTGTTGTGCTGGATAGTTTTGGTTGGTGGATGATTCTCCGTCCAGCAGTGACACTGAGGTGTCCAGCAGCACTGCTGTGTCTGATCCACTCACACCAGAACAACACACACTAACACACCACCACCACGTCAGTGTCACTGCAGTGCTGAGAATGATCTACCACCCACATAATACCTGCTCTGTGGCAGTCCTGTGGGGGTCCTGAGGGGGTCCTGAGCATTGAAGAACAGGGTAATAAAGTATACAGAGAAATAGATGGACTAAACTCTGGAACTGTACAACTACAGAGTGTAATTGAGCTGATCCAGTGGACATTTCATTCATTCATTCATTCATTCATTCATTCCTTTTTGTCAGGCAATGTCCAGACAGTATAACATAGTATAACATCCCTGTCCAGAAAAAAAACAAAACATGTAGACAGATGAAGGCTTCATTTTAAATATCAGTGAATGTAAGGAGATTGTGATATTAGCACTCTAAATAGCAACTGCTGTTTCAGCCTGACGTCTGTGTCATCTCAGAAAGGATGTTCCAGGATGCTGAAAGGTGATATGAGGCTGTCTCGCGTCAACATTACAGTGGAACACTATCAGAGGATTTTCTGCTCCAACATGATGAAGGGCAACCAGGAGATCATCAGCAGTGGCTTCACCAACCAGATGCAAGATATCTTCATCGAAAACAGTTAGTATCCGTATAGTGCCAATAAAAAGTCATTAAGCAGAGAGTATAACTGATATACAGTACATGTTTGTTCTAACAAAACCTTTTGTCTCCAGAATTCTAGCTTTTCAGCAGTGGGCCTCTTGAGGTCCCCCTTTGGTAAGAACGTCTGGGGATAAGCCATGACAAATTAGGGGTAAACGTAGACGGGAATGTAGATTTACTAGGCTGTGAAATTCCAAACCCAATCCAACACCTGAAGGTGGAGCTCAAGTTAGGGGGTGAGGTGTTAATAGCACAAGGATGTAATGTTAAGTTAGCATGTATGAGAAGCGCACCCCGGAACTCTGGAAAAATGAGCATTACCTTTGTGTTTGTTTTTAGCTAGCGTTTCGCTAAGTACCTTGTACTCCAAATGTTAAAAGAGCCCTGGGGCCAGGAATAAAGGGGACGCACCCTTGTTAGCGGCGAATCTAGCAAGTTGTCCCCAGACGTGTAGATGGTCACATGTGTCTCCATAAGACTACAATAACACTACATGTCCACTTTCACTTTTGCTTGGCCCATTCTGCCAGGTTGCCTCTATCCGCTTGTTTCTGGTGGGCATGTCATGATTAGGTGCCTTCGCAAGAACCTAGTGATACGATACATATCATGATACAGGGGCTACAATTCAATAAATTGCAATACTGTAAGCAAGGATACATAGTCGTATTTGAAATATAATTTTAGTGGTTGAACCGTCTGCACCAATCTTAGATTGTAATCTATTGACTAAAAATCTATACTGTGTTTTAAACAATCGACACAGAGAACACGCCTAGTCATTATGGAAATGAAGGAACCCTATTAATAAGTAAATCTGACACACTGCGGACTAAAATCATTTTCAGAATGTATCCTTCATTCACACAAAGCAGAAAGACCACTTGCTCAGTCTCACAAGGAAGCTAGCTAGCTACCCTTACAAGTTCTGTGTGGTTTGAATTTTTCTTTTCCGATCCAACCAAGTAAACTTTATTCAGTTCAACATCTTCCCTCCAAATCTTCACTATCTAGAGATGGCTTTCATCTTGTTAACTGTTGAGGACTGACAGAGGAGAAAGAGAGACGAAGTTTCGGCTCCATACTCAAAAACCTATGTGTGCCCTCGTCGTGCAGAAGACCCATCTACCATTGCCTGATTAGCTAACCATTGCAGCGATTGCATTCATTTTGCATAAACTTTTTCTCAGCATGGCGAAAAAGATTTCACTGCACTGCAAAGCATCATGCACCGCGATTGATAGCATGCAGCACAGCAGCACAGTTGCAAGTGCACACGTACCCTAAGCACTCTCAACTATAATGAAAGTCAGTGCAGCCGTATTTTATTCTGAATCATTTCAAGTTGTTTTTGTTGGTCCATTCATCATGAAGTGTTCGCAAAATGTAACGGGCCGCTGCTGATTAGCGCTAAAATAAGTTATCCACCTGTAACAACAGAATGTGAACAATAGCAATGATATTAAGGATACTTTGAACTTAAACTACTGTCTTTCCTTCACAGTTCTTCTTTGTGGTTTGGCTGGTTTCTCCGACTTTTATAAAGCAGACTGGTTACAGCACATTCTGGAATGGCAAGACAAAGAACTGGGCTGTTTTGGAAAAGACGGTGAGTACACAAGCCGATATGTGGCTCATGTGTTTTCTACATTAATGCAACAGCGCAGCAGAACAAGCCTCATTCCCATGACGCGCTGCGTTTCTGTTTTTCCACCCAGAGGCCTACTCTCAAATGTTTGAGGAATTCCTGGAAACGCCCCACAAGCGAGTGAAAAGACGAGAGAAGACTCTAAAAGGTGATGTTCACAGCTAGACTGCTTTTAAAGTAGCTGATTAGTGATTATGGAGAAGTAGGGGCACACAGGTGCACTACTCTGAAGGTGCAGATTCAGCCGTACTATATTGAGAAAGCCAGAACTGATTATATTATGTATAGTATTATGCATAAAAGACCACACTTGTATTTAATTTCTAGTCAAAATATCCTATAAAGTTAGTTATTAATTTTTCTGAATGTTAGAAAAAATTATTTGTTTTTTCCTGATTCTGACAAATGAGTAACTTATATGTAACCCACATTCTTTGGGCAAGAAACCAAATAAATTAAGCTCCTCAAGTTTCAGAAGTAAGATATATACACTAGCAGTCAGAAGTTTAGACACAGCTCTATATAGCAGGTTCTCCTTCTGTTTATCCTAAAGCTTTACTGTAGAATAAAGGTGAAGACACCAAACTATAAAACAGCACTCATGGAATTATACAGTCCACCTTAAAACCGTCCAAAATGGAGCTTTACAGGAGGATGAACCAACTTTCTTAACCTGCAGTGGAGGCTGATACAACAAGGTTTATTTCTAAGCAGGTTTGGAGCAATTCTATTGGTCTGTCCATCATGAATATTCACTAAACTGAAAGGAGAACTAGAGCTTTTACACTGTGCAGAAAAAGAGATCAAAGTTTTTACACCACTACATATATATTAGAGGTGGAGATATGGCAAAAAAATATACTTATTGACAAAGAACAGCTGCACCCAGAAGGAAGTGTGGGATTGCAGTGCTGTTGGGAAGGAAGATAAAGGTTACCAGGAACAATAAATGATGATAAATTTAGACTGATATGATCAATATTTATTGAGCTACACATACAGAAGTAGTGTCTCTCAGTATGGCGTCGGGCCACCATGTTTGCTAACCCAACATGCCAGACGTCTCAGCATGGAGTTGTAGAGGTTCCTAATGGTGTCCTGTTATAATCCATCCCATGCAGCTTGAATATTCTCACACAGTTCCTGCAGATGGTGTGTTAGGGGTGGAGGTGGAGTGACACCAGGGCTTCTAGACGTGTGACACGTGACAACAAACCGTTGGTCGTCTCCACCAAGACAAAAGCGGGACTCGTCACTGAAGATGACCCGCTGCCATTCTGAGTCACTCCATGACAGTCTGGCACGACACCATTGCGGTCTTTGGTGACGTTGACGTAGTGATAAGGACGGTCGTTGTAACGGTCTGTGTGCATGTAGTCCTGCGTGGTGCAGCCATCTGCCAATGGTGCTGCACTAACAGGATGACTCATGGAGGTCTTCACTACTCGCTGAATGTCTGCAATCGTGGCTGTTGGGTCAGTCAGGTCAATCCTACCCACCAACTTTCATTTCTGTCAGTTGATTCTGTCTGGGTGCAGCTATTTTTTTTGATGATGAGTGTATAATATCGTGATGCATCAAGAGTATATGTGGTATATCAGGATATGTACTGTTTCTGACTCTCATCAGTTGGATCTTTTAAGTGTAAACCTGTAGAATCTTTACGATCACCAACTACATCCATGTAGGGTGCGTCTGAACTTTTGACCGGTAATGTATGCATGACCTACAGTACACATATTCCTGATGATTCAGAGAATGAGTAAAATGCTGTTTCAGTGAGCCCCTGAGATGTAACCTGCTTATTTCTCCACTACACTTACCTTTCCTCCCATTATTGTGGTGAGCTAGTAACTGCTGTGCCTTTTGCCTTTCGCAGATGGATGTTCGAGTCACACAACAGGTGTGGCGGTGAGTGCACTGGGCGGTTACCTCAACTTCTACTTGTCTGAGCAGGACATAACAAAGAGGCCGCTGATCTAAGACTCTGGATGCTGTGAATATGTACCTGTGCATAAAATGATAACAAACTGTTACATTCACTAACATGCATGCCTTTTTATTCTGTAGAAAAATAAACAACCTGTACAATTTTAAATAGCAGTAAAGTATCTTAGAGTGATGCTCAAGTTATAGAACATCATGTCATACTGTATAGAGCCAGGTATAGACATATTTCATAGCCTTAACCGACAGAAACTATGAAGGTTAAAATGCCATTCACAAGCAGGTGGTACTCAGTTAAAGCAATTTGCTGATTCTCAGAGTTAGGAACCCCTGTGGGTGCATTTTGACCGAGCTGCACGGAAAACAGAGCTTAAATCACAAAATCTAAGTTTCGCAAAAGAAATTACAGTCCGAAGAGAATAAATCTGTGATTTCTCAATCCTGGTTCGGTTGAGTACTGAAACCCTCCTGCACGCATGTTACTGTTGTCCTGCTCTGCTATAGCCATTTTAGCCTCATAAAAGGCTTAATCGGTTAATGTGCGGTGCAGAGCCACTCCGGCACCAGGACAGGGAATCTCTACTACATTACTGTTGTTTGAGAAAACATTAAAAGGGACACATTAATTTAAAAAATAATAAAACAACCCTTTTTCAGTTCTTGTGCTTATATATTCAGCTATTTGCCTACTAATGTACAAACTGCGAATAAGCCAACATACTTAGCTGGCTGCCCAGATCAGAAAACATGGGATTCAACAAGCTGATTAGATTTGGTTTTCCTTCCTACATACTTGTTGGAATAATACCGCCTTGCCTCAGCTAATGCTAATGCTAACAGGTGAGGTAATAATTAACAGAGATGTAATGTTCAAGTAATGATATTGGCGATACTTGCTGCAGGATCCACAACAACATTAACATCATTAGTTTTTTTAGTTTAACGTCTGTAAGAAGAACTTCATCCGGTCAGCAGTAAAGCGAGAGAATATTGTACTGACGTCAGGAAAAATAGAGATAAACAGTGAAAAAGGCCGTTTCTTTTATCAGAACATCTATGCTCATGTTCAGGAGTGTCCTAAAAAACAGTCCCAGCACAGTCCCCCGCTACTCGTTCCATCCAATGACTTCATAGAACAGGGCCTTTATCATGCGCGCCTCAAACGTGACAGTGTTTTTGCCGATGTGTATGCGCTCCTCCTCCAGGGGCTGCTCGATGACGGCCGGCACATCCCTCCCGTACACTTAAGGGAGAGAGGAAGACAAGTAATTAGCCCCGCTGAGAAGAGCAGGCTTGAAATTTAATTAGCGCCATAGCCTTGAAAACACTTTATCCCCGACTGAATAACAGACTCACGGTAAACACAGTCGACTGGTAATCTGCTGTAACGTGAAACCCACGATGTTACAGTCATGCTGCATTTAAAGAATGTTCAGTGTACAGTCTTATAATCCAACACAACAGAGCACTGCTAGAGACACTTACGCTCGCAGTGTTCCAGGAACTGGATGCAGTCTTGAACCACTGTATCCCTTAGCATGATCATGTGTTTGGCCATGTTTTCCAGCAGGGACAGGAAACATCTCTTGATGTAAAACCACGTGTCTGTGCCAAGCTGAAATCACACCAGAGTCTGCAATCAGCAATCTTTTAGCCCATGACACAACTCTGTATGTCTACATTACATTAGAAGAATTTGACAGCCTTTTGAGAATTTCTGCATAACCAATGTAAATAAAGTCATTCACAGTAGTTGGATGTGAAATATTGCGTTCTTACGAAACGTAGAGTCAGAATGCCTTTAAAAGCTCCTTCACAGAACGTTAATACACAAGTCACATTACTATGACCACCCAGCTAATATCCAAGGTAACCGTGTGCAGCACAGACAGCAGCTAGACAGACTGGAAGTGACTCAGTAAGGTCCTGGTAGGTTGTTACAGGTATCTGGAGCCATGCTGACTGCAGTGCATCCCTGCTGCTGGAGGGAGCGTGGGGGAGGATCCATAGAGCCAACACAACACAGATGCTAAACTGGGTTCAAGTCTGGGGAATTAGGTGGCCAGGGTAGCACTTGAAAGTCTTGGTCATGCTCTTCCAACCCATGTTAATATATATGTTAATATATTATGTAATATATGCATCTACATAGTATGTCAAATGTATTTGATATACAAATTTAGTAACCCTAAATATATAACAGCATGGAATATCGTATATATTTATATTAAAGAGGTAGATAAAATTGGGTGAGTGCATGAAAGGGCATGGTGTCCAGTATAAAAACCCTAATATCTGGACAGCAGCATAATTAGAGTTCAGAGTTCAGCAGTCTAATGACCTGAGGGAAAACGCTGTTATAGAACCTGGTGGTCCTGTTGCGGAACCTTTTTCCAGAGGCCAGCAGGGAAAGCAGATTGGGTTGAGAGTGCCTACTGCATGCCTTATATATCCACTGAACCAGCTCACGACACACAAATTCCTTCATGAGCTATGTGCTGCTGTTGTTGAAACAAGGAAGTGGTCATAAAAATGTGACTTGACTGTGTATATGAAGAGGTTACAGTTATGGTGCCTGATGTCTGAGACCGTGTTGAACAATAGTTTCGACATAGATCCGGCCTAAAACACTGTTACAGATACACATAGTGAAGGAGTAGATGCAGTGTGTTCAGGCTGTGTTATTATGATGCTGATTTAGACTTTATTAGACAATACTGTGAATGCAAATTCAAGCATCTCATATCTGAAGCAGCTGACAATATGTAGTAGCTAGTCCAACCAGTATCTATCTGAGCAGGACATGGCCCACAGGAGGGTGGGAACGTTCCTGAGAGGACAGTGTTTGTTCAGCTGTCTACGCTAGGACGTTCTTCATCTTTGGTGAGATGAAAATAAACAGATAAAAGAATTCTGTGGAGAACGGCTTGAGGGTATGGAATGTGTCTGAAACATTATAGGCTTCATGTAAAACATATTTTTCCATATTCAGGCACAGCAGTGGCAAAGAAACAGGAATACCTTTTTGTTGTACGGCTCCAGGCTCTTGATCACGCGAGATATCCCAAAGTCATAGTTCCCTTTAGCGCAATACAAAGTCCTGCAAAAAGAATTAGATGTAACCGTTAAAATGAATGACTGATAAGAACGTTTTTGTAGTCGATACTGACACTGATTTCAAAAGGCTCATTTCCTATAATCAATAATACAAGCCAATA
Organism: Semaprochilodus insignis; assembly: GCA_034552555.1. NCBI lineage: Eukaryota > Metazoa > Chordata > Actinopteri > Characiformes > Prochilodontidae > Semaprochilodus > Semaprochilodus insignis. The sequence goes on along the minus strand of CM067477.1, from coordinate 21,960,859 downwards.
TCATATATAATTTGGGTTTAACCTGTTGATAGCACTTTATTTGCTTTTGTATGCATCACTGTAAAAGAGATTTATTCATGTAAGCATCTCATGAATGCATGTACTGCATGTGTGTAATTTCACATTTCATGTATTTGCATCATCTTAGTGGTGGTATTCAGGGTAATGATAATATATAATATAATGATATTTATTGATAAGCTCGAACAAAGGTGGTAGTAACTTGTATAAGATGGCGCTGCACGAGGATGATGGGGCTATAAATCGCTGTGGGGTGTGAGTGACGGGATCCATAGATTGGGAAGAGGTGGTACAGTGCAGTGAATGTCTCGTTCCATATGTGGAAAATGGCTCCAAAGCAGATGTTAATGATTGGCTAAAAGGAGTGACTGCATTTGGGCATGCCAAAGACCATAGTGTGAAGGAAGTAGCTGAATCTGCAGGTGTATGGAAGCGTACGGTCATACAGGTCTACCAGCAGTGGCTAAAATCCCAGTCTACCAGGAATTCTCCTCGGAATTGTGCCAGGGAAGGCATCCATCAAATCTGGAACAACTGACCAATTCTTTGATGTAAGAGTGTCTGAACACTGATGTGGGCTACATCCAGAAACTAGTCCAGTACATGCCAAATCCAATCACAGCTATTATTGGTGCTCGTGGAGGTGTTACACACTGTTAGGGACAGTTCAGTCACAAGGGATTCATTTTGTGTCCAGTGAGCTTATATGTGGTCATCAAAAGTCTTCCATTTTATTTCCATTAAAGACATTTAATAACTGAGAATTCTCTGTCATATTAATGAACAGACCACACTATTTGTAATATTAATGATCAAAGTGATCAGTTTTCTATGCAAATTTTCAAAAAACTGAAGAAACTGCTGAAAAAAAAAGCTCTTCATTGGGAAAAAGGCCAACGGTCACTTCTTTTGGGTGTTTAATTCAGCTTTGGGCCAAAAGGGTTTCAATGTGTGCTTTTAAAAGTAGTTTGGATTTTTCAAAGCATCCAATCATTATTCAGAATCTGTTCTTCATAGCACTGAAAATCACACATCAACAAAGAAACTGCTGTTTTTTAATTTGCTCAACATCATTTTCCTTCTTGTGCAAGAAGAAAGGTCTTATATCCAGCATCCACAGAAATATCTCCTGAAAAAAATCAATGACTTAATAGCTGTACTGAGGTCTCTGATTCCTGATCCAGTACATACCCAATCACAAGGTTGACAATGCACAGATGAAAGACCTTCTTGTCCGGGTCGTTATAAGACACCTGTTCTTCTTCTTTCTCGATTTTTCTCATCAGCTCTTCTGCCTTCAGACACATCGGACACATGAGAAACCCACATAAACCTGCACTGACATAAACTACAGCCTACACATCAACACTTACCTCTTCATTTTGGCTCGTCATGATGTAGGACACGCACAGGTTAGCCAGAACAATCGCACTCACGTTGAGGATCTATGGGACAGAGCACAGCTGCTTATTCAGTCATAGGATGGAGATGGAGGCACGAGCAAACAGCACACCGATCAAAACAGCAAGCTTCAGACAACACCATGCATTCAGGCAATACGACTCTGAGAGCACACTTCAAACTCCAGCACTCATTTTACCGAAGGCTTTCTTTTGCAGGGACACTCCTGAATGTTACACTGTTCCAGCTAGCGAAGGCAAAACAAACAAATGACAGCTTTTTTCTTTTCGTTTTAAAGTCCTAGTCTAGCACTACCTTTAACTCCTGTTTGTCATATCATTTTCTTAACACAAGTTCATAATGTGTTTGGAAAAACATTGCGACAGAATGATAAGATATGCAATAATTCATTTTAATTGAACTTTTAATTTTAAAGGATCATTCAGAGTGGTTGGATGTGAAATGGTTAATTTTACAGTAGCTTCCCAGTAAGATTTCTTTAAAGTGGTGGTGATAGAAATCACAGGTCAAAAGGTCTATAACATATACACAGTCATATCAGAATATTATGACCACCCCTGGTTTGAAATGAACTTGGCCCAGGACGTTACAGATGTGCCCCAACAGGATCTATCAACAGGATAATGCCCCACCTTACTGCGCGAGGATGGTGCATGAGTTGTTTCAGGAGCACCACAGTGACTTAGGTGTGCTTCCCTGGCCTACTAACTCAACCCATCTGAATCCACTGAAGCACATCTGGGAACACTTGGATCGCCAGTGCTCTGCTGTAGTTGAAATGGGCACAAGCGCCTCCGGATACCTTCCGTCACCTAATACAGTCCATGCCACGTCTCGCTAGTGTCATTCGAGCCAAGGCAGGTTATTCCCATTATTAGGTATATATGGCTTTATATGCAAATACTGCCATTTTCCAAAATCATCAGTGAACCCATCACCACCACTGTGACCAGTGTTAAACACTGTTCAAACCACTCTGAATGAATGACAACTTTTAATTATGCAGACAATTAAAAATTGGCAATATTACCCTACAAACGGAATGCTTTCTTACTGGCTCAAAATTACTAGTAATTACAAGTATTAATATTTGTAACTCACTAATGATTTACCACTGAAATGAGTATTTCAGATAAACCCCTTTGTTACGTACTACGCTGAACTTACATTGTCGTAGTGTTTCTTGACGATGGGTTCGTAGAATCCAATCGCCTCCTTGTATTTGTTCTCCTGCATGAAAAGCACGTGCGCCACGTTGAGCTTCCAAGTGTCGTGTTCGTTGCAGAACTCTACTGACTTGCGGAAAATCTTCTCCACCATGTTATAGTTCTCGCGGTTCCAGTAAATCTTAGCTTGTGCCATCAACACAGGAATGTACCTTCGAACATCAATCAAATGAAACATAAAACGAGTGTGCTAGGATTGAGAGAGCCCAAGCATTAAAAACAGTAGCTGCTTTGTAGTGACTGTTCAGCTTAGGCTAACAAGGTTGACTTACTCCTCCAGAAGTTGATCGTAGTCTTCAAGAGATTTCTTCAGGCCTTCGTCATCCCTCATACGACGTGATTCCTGTACCTTCGAGGATAAAACAAAGGGCTAATGCTTCTGCCTATTTCATATTCAGTAACCTCTGCTGCACAAACCCTAAGATAACCCTAATACAACTAGAGGCATTCCTGTCTGTTAGCTATACTATCAAAAAGCATTTATTTAAAAGGGAATTCCAGCAAATTTCTACATAATTAAATGAGGTGTAAACAAAGTCTAACTAAGTAGTTTGGTGTGAAATGCTCTGTTCACAGTGGTGGTGATAGGAACCAGACGTCTACGCCCTCTCATTGTTTTGCAATAGGTTTTAGTATTATATGACTGTATGATAGTTGCTATACAATAGGTGTTGTAGACAGGGTGACCCCTGGTTCCCAGCACTGCCACTGTAGACTCTACAATCAACCATTTTACACCAAACCCATTCTGTATGGCTTTGTTTACATGTCAATGATTGTACTGCAGCAAATTAGTAAATGATCTTTCAGTTATTTCTTTAATAAGATTTCTTTAATATTTCTACATTTCTTTTATGTACTTTGACTTCTTTTTATTTATTTGCCTCAATGTGAAATCTAACATGGAGAATGACTGCCCTCAGCTTAAGTAATTGTGATCATCCCAAATAATTGCAATCAGTTGATTGTGTAATAATTGGGACATGCCTATTTCTAGGACACAAAAACGTAAGCGACTTTGAGACTCCTGGGTAGCTCCGCGAAGGAAGAGATTTCTTTGTTCAAATCCTGGTCTAAATCTGCCAGTCTGGGTGAACGGTGTGATAGCAATGACTGAAACAGGAGATGGAGCTGAGTGAAAACCCACCACTAAATGGAAACCATTTCAGCCTATTTTCGAGTTACGTTAACTGTTTTGTTGACCTAACCTAAGCTGTACTCAGGTGTATTCACTGTCACACAGCAAAGGCAAATGGACAAAGTGTAACCTGTTTGGTAACCTTGCGTAATTGCTCAGTCAGTCGTCCAGCGATTTCCTCCAACTTCCGAAAGGCCTAGAAGACAAGGCAATAGTAGTCAACGGTGGTTGACTGAAGCAATACTGAACTATACTGAAGCAATACTGAAGCAATAGAACAAAAGTGGACACGTAATATGGTGATATGGTGATCCATCATGGCGGCTGTGGTTTGGTCAAAGCTGTTATGTTATTCACTCTTCATTCTTTCATTATATGCTGCGCTAGCTAGCATAACAATAAATAACTCCCAGCTTCTATGTAGGTTTGTGTATGGCTGGTACAGATGTGTCCCCACCAATATTATAAGAGGACAGAACTGTCTCTACCAGTATTTTGGCTGCGACGGCACGCTAGCCAATTTTAGTGCACGTACCATCGCACCACTTACAGTGTCTCAAGTTTAAAACCAGCTTTAGATAATTCTGATGTGCTTCAGAGAGGCCTTGTTCCCTATACCACTAATTTAGGCATGCTAGCATTGGATTGGATGAAAGGCAGGAGGGGAAGGGAAGGATAACATCATGACCTAGAAGTATCCTACTTACTTATGCTGTTGTAAAATATAAAAGCACTTGTATTAACAAATCAACTGTTGTCAGGCTGGGCATCAAACCTGCTACCTGGTATTGAAAATAACAAGTAGTCTGTCTTGCCAACACCAGGGAGTCAATAGACATGCTTATTACAAAATCTAACTGCTGACTGGCTGTCTTAATTATTTTCAGTATGCATGTTATTAGCATCTCTATATATAGCATATATAAGACCAGAGTTACCTCCTCTGGAGCCGTCTGGGAAGTCAGCATGGCGTCTAGGAACTCATACAGGTACTGCATACAAGGAAACAGACAACCTCATTCAAAGAAGTCTCGCTATGGTTACAATGTAAGGCACTGAATGCAGCGTCAAAAGTAGCACTATGGCTATGAATGCACCAATATTGGAATTGAGGGCTGACGCCAATCGGGTATTCTTCATGTACAACTAGATCTACTGATGCTGATACCAATTCATAAAAATTGGGACCAGAATCGCTACAAGCAGTAGCTTTCCATTATTTTGCACTATAGCTTTAGGTAAACTGTTATAGTACCAATAAATAAATAAATAACTAAATAAAACCATCATTTGCAAAGGTTTACCAATGCTAACGTTGTAAAGTTGGAGTGGAAGAGTCTAATGGCTGAAGAAAGATTACAACACTGCTATCTAGTGGTCGGAGGTTGAAACACATCACCAAATGTTCCACTGTCTGTCTGCTGCCACTCTTTACAATAAACTCATAACTATGAATCAATACCGCATTTTTAAAAATCAATATACCATCACAAAACATAACATCATAATAATTATACAATAAGTGTATTGATATTAGCATTACAGATAAATAAGCTCCCTGGACAAAAAATGAGTCCCCTCTGTGAGGTTCTGGGGGTGTTTTAATTATGTGGAAATGGGTTCTTTGGTTGAGGTGACAGTAAATCTGAACCATAGTACCTACACTGAGCTGCTGGAACAACCAGGTTTTGCCTTTCACTCATTATCTTACCGAGGAACACAACATTCCTATCCCGGTATTCCAAAATGACAGTTCTGGTGTTCACCAAGCTGCAAATGTGACTGATTGGCATGATGAACATTCAGGAGCACTCACACATCTGGACTGGCCCCCAAAATCCCCAGATTTGAACCCTTTTGGACATCTGTGGGACCACCTGGAACAACCAGGAAAACTCCACGGAAGGCATCCACCAAATCTGGCCCAACTAACCAGTCTAAACATTGACGTGGCCTACATCCAGAAACTTGATACCAACTTGATTTGCAGCTGTTATTGGTGTTTGCGGAGGTATCACATGCTATTAGGTACATTTCAGACACTGGTGACAATTTTTTGGTCCAGTGAGCTTATAACATTTGTTCTCTGCAGGTATATAAATGCAGTAAAATGAATAAAATGCAGATATTCGTGCATCAGTTTTTGCTTCCCCAGACTACAATAAATACATCATCCAATTTTGGTTTGAAACATTAGTCATATCTACCCATTGCTGATATTTCTTTTAAACTAATATCTGCCAATACCAATGTGATTCAGATATAATGGTGCACCGAAAATTGTGCTATGATGAGGCGTCCTGCTATTTCGCTAATATAGGTATTTTAATACTTACATAAAGACAGGCTGTCTGGTTCTGATCAGTTCTTAAATACCAAAAACAAAGTAGCAAAGATAAACCTCAAGAATGCTTTCAGAAACACGGCAAAAAGGAGCTTCAAAAATCAGCTTTTACTTTGTTAACTAATCCTCCAAATCAAAGCGGAAAGTCAAAACACATTTCTCTTACTGAAGAAAGAAACTTGTAAGTGAGGTGCGCGTTTTCAGCCATCACATCAGCAGCGAGGTCAAAGTACTGTGAACAAAGGCAGAGAAGAGAGACAACATTTACTCCCATAACACAGCACTCGCTCAGAAAATCCCACTTTCACTGCACAGCAGGGAGGGCTTAGCCCCCCATATTACAGCACAGCTTGGGATATTACATAACCAGCAAAAAATGTGCTCACTAGGGAAGTAATAAATGAGGCACACAGGTTATTACCTACACGCTCAAGATTTCCTTAAAGTGATGGTGGCGCCCAAAACATAATTAACAGTTCTCTCACTTATCCCACATTTAGTCATTCAGCTGGGACATGTCTGGTGTCCAAAGTTTGCTTCTTATGTGCTTTCTGACACTGTATGACAAACTTTTACAAACAAATCACAGCAATATGGCAAAAAATGACACTGATGTTCGAACAAGGGATGATAGTGTAATTCCATGATTGGGCTCATTTTGGGTGAACGAGCAGGCCACACCATGCCTTAGAACTCTCCAGAATGCTCCTTGAACCAATTCTGGACAACTTGGGTCACATCCTGCTGGAATATCCCATCATTGTGGGGGTACATGAAGTCTATGAGGGACTGCAAATGGTCACCAAGCAGCAACGTAGCTGGCACCCATGCCATGAGAACACACCCAACACCAGTAAGGAACCACCAGCAGCCTGCAAAGCGCCTTCTTGACAACTGGGGTCCATGACTTCATGAGGTCTGAACCACACACGAACCCTACCATCAGCCCGAAGCAATTAGTACCGTGACTCATCAGACCGAGCCACATGTTGCCAGTCCTCTAGTGTCCAGTTAGCAAGCTTACAAGCCCAACTGAGGCACCGTGTCATGTATCATGGTGTTAACAGAAGTACTCTGGTGGGTCTTCTGCTCTGGAAGCCAAAGAATGCTACACTGACCTGTGGGATATGTGTGTGGACATGATTTCTATGATGTATTCCCAGTGACACTGTGGATCGAGGAATGTTATATGCCTCCATCACTTCGGAAATAGAACTGCCTTCCTCCATCATACACACATGTCAGAAAGCACATAAAGAAGTCTATTAGAGATTTCTAAACAGCTCCACTCAACTTGAGGCAAGCATCTGATGATTAGCCACGCAGTCAACATCAAGCTATTTAGTGAGCTTCCGTTAACTGTTAGCTGCATTAGCCATTAGCTCCTACTAAAGACGCAAACAGCGCTGCAGCACAGCTTTAAGAATGTGGAGTCTCACCTCATATTTGCAGTAGAGCAAGAGCAGGTTACCAAAAGTGACCGGAGGAAATGGGTTCTGCTGAAGGAGGAAGGCCAGCTTCTCAAAGCCCTCCGACGGCTTAGTGTCCATGTTCATGAGGGCTTGGTTGTGAAGCGTGACTGGATCCAGCTCCTGAAAGAGTGGGCAATATGGCAATCATACTCATCGTAACAATATGTACTTTCCCGGTTTTCCTGAGGAGACACAATACACCAGTGGTGCTAGTACTAGCGCTAATACCACAAGTACTACACAGCACTACAAATAATCTGAATTGGTCAAACTCATTAATCCCCTGATAGCAAGGTCAACTTTAAATAGCTGCACCACTTGGAAGATTCTTCCTCTTTTTTCTTTTTGGATTGCTCCCAATTTTTGTCCCAATTTAGTCATGGCCAATTCCCAACCTCCAGCAGGGCTAGGTCTTCCCATCATTACAAAGCTGGGATGGTATAGGAACATGCTTCCTATGAGATACATGAAGCAATGCCCATGCTCTGAACAAAACCCAAGCAAAATATCTGTGTGGATTTTGAATACCTAGGTCTCTGTGGCAAACACAACTGAAAGCAAGTCTCTACACCAAATTATTAAAACAGGTTATTAAAGCTAGTGTTATTCATTTATTAACAAAGTTATTGAACAACATGTTAGACATTTTCCATTTTACTGGCAAGGCAGTAAACTGCAAGTTTACATGCCGGCCAAGGAGGCTTGCCCAACAAGGGCAGCCCCATAAGATGAGCTCATGATACTCGCGGGGGCTTCAAATCTGGACGCTGAATCAAACCTGGACTTCGGAATCCTTGGTAGATGTGACACTACATGGCCAATCAGTAGCATTAACTGTTCCCTTAACTTACAGGGAGAACAAAATCCAGGACTGGAAACTGAATTCATGGTCCAGATTTGAAGACCTGGGGTATAGCCCACATGGGCTACCAGCTAACACTGCGCTGAGTGATGAAGGGGAGAGGGAGTTATGTTATGCTGTTAACAGCTATGCTGTTCCAGGAATCAAACTCCAACCCCATTTTTAATGAAACATACAGTCGGTCAGTGCTCTGTAGATGTTATGGGCTATGTATGATAAGCTCAGACAAGTGTTACCACCCCAACCATTAATGCTACTGAGCCATTGTTTACATTAAAAACTCGATTTTTTCAACAGGTTAAAAACTTTTAAAACACTCCAAATAGTGTCCTGTCTTATGTTCCTAGTTATTGTCTAAAGATATTACTGCTTTCCCATGAGAAAAGACTTCTTGTAAACAAATGTAACGTCTACCCATATCACTAGTTAACACTAGAGGGCAGCAAACCGCTTACATTCAAGAATTTAAGCACACTTAAATCCAATTGTGCCAAAACCTCTTAAAAATTAGCTTGTTTAAGACAGATCAAGTCCAAAATAGAAATGGGAAATAGCATAACTGCACAATCATCCAATGTTCTGAGCTAAATGACAGCTAAATGAAAGGGAACCTAAACAAGGGATAAAATCCAGCCCCTATCTTGGCTGCACACGTCTCAGTATTCCTAACTACCTTCTCCCGCAGGGTAGAAACAGTGTGTTTAATGAGGGCTTATGCAACTCGGACATACTGTTTGGATTCATTAATTCTCCCCGGGTGCCGGCACGGAGGCATGTCTCTGCAGCCCCACATCATTCCAACAGGCAGGTGTAGGTTTCCCTGCTTATAGCTGCAGCTCACACACTGCCGCAGAAGGATTAAACCCCCACCAATGCTGCACAGAAGATAAGTCTATTCCATAAGAAGGAGAAGGAGAGTCTGCTGAGGATTCGCAAAGATTAAACTTGAGAGATTTAAACCTCTTCTGTTGCCGACTTGTCTATCTTGTATTTGGCCAGGTGACCGAAAAGGCTGATCAGTGAACTCCTTCACGGAAAGCGAGCTTGCAAGAGTAAGCATGCCTGGATTGTGCGCTAAACTGACATGGAATAAATGAGGCCGCTGATGGGCATCTCAGTTTATCTGACAGCTTCTACTGACAACTGCAAAAGCAAACTTAGGGGATTAATGAATGTGAGGGAATATGGGACAGCATGGGTAGGTGCTGCTGTTGGGCTGCCACTATTGATTATATCAGTAATAACTGACTGTATCAAGTAACCTGCTGCTTTATTTGGATGATCAAGCGAGGGCAATCACTATGGACTTTTCTGAACAACAATATCTTTTGCAGAATCTATTTTATATTTTGCAATGAATCATTAAATCAAAAAAGGCATTTTAATAGATATAGATTTGCTTAACTTGATTAAGATTAATAGTGAGAGAGTCTTACTAACATTACCAGTTAACACAGGGGTGGACAAACAATGAGGTGCTGTAAAAAAAAAAAGAAGCAAACCAATTATCACTGTACCTCTTCTGATCTGGGTGGCATATCAGTCAGTGCTTCTTGAGCAGCGTCATCTGTTGAGAAAGAAAAAAAAAAAAAAACCCTAAATGATTAGATCTTTGCCTTATTTTGTTTCACCTGGCATCCCAGCAGCGAATTCACTTCCTGTGTAGGATGAAGAGAGCAACCCCCCCTTTGATCCTCTCTACATTCTACAAGGGCACAGTACATAGCGACCTATTAACTGTCTCACTGTCTGGTTGGAAACTGCAGCATCTCGGACGATAGGGTCCTTCAGCAGATTGTAAGAACAGCTGTTTTTACCCGCTATCGTTGCTTCCTACTGGTCTCTGTACACCTGTACATTATACTGCTGTTATATGTTGCACCATGAGGCCTGAAGAACCACATTTTGTTCCAATGTATACAAGTTATATTGAGGAATGACAATAAAAACACTCTTGACTTGACTCTTGATGATCAGTGCTGCAGCAAGGTAGTGCATAACATCATACTAACTGGATATAGCATCAAAATGCTCAGCGTTACTGTATAACCACAGCCCCTATGCATCACTGTCAGTCTTAGTTATCTGTACTCACACTTCTTAAGCTGGTATTCGATGGCTGCTTTCAAATTAAAGGCTTCAATCAGTGCAGTTTCATGCAGCACCAGCGTGTTACCAACACTCTTTACTTCAATGCCTTCTGTAGTCATCCCAACTCCGAGTTCTGTGGGTGAAAAGGAACAGTACAACCAATAAACATGCCTTGCAAGTGTAATTCAATTTGGAGGTCTAACAGCACTTGAGTGGTTATTTAACACTTCAGTTCCTCCGTCTCATAGCTACATGACTAACACATTCATTTCCAAGTAGATCTGAGGGCTGTCATTATTGATTATCGTATTATATGACATTATTTTGATAATTAATTGAGGCTTTTATGGAGTTTTTTCAAGAACCAAATTTTGGATTGCAAAACAGACAAACAGGAAGCCTTTAAAAAGCCAACGTATATAAAACACTACCTGCTTGCTATAAGAGAAAACAGTAGGAGAATTGAAAGTATGTACTATCGTCACGCAAACTGTGAGATAATCATAGCTGATTTATCAAAAAGGTAAAGCAATAATTTTTAATCAATTTAAACACATCTTTAAATTTACATTATAACATATGCCATAACTATTGTACAGGCCACTTTTATAGTTTAGTTATTTAATTTTCCGACATTTAAAATTCAGCAAATAAACAGAAATTGTGCTTTAAAATGGGCAAAAGTGTATTTTCTATGTAGAGAGTACATTAACTTATTTGCATGTATGCCCAACTGATACTTTATTTAGGTACACCTCCTTGTAATTATACTCAGCTCCACTGACCATATAGTAGCACTCTTCAGTTCTACAGGTACAGACTGTAGTCCATCTGTTTCTCTGTATACTTTATTACCCTGTTCTTCAATGGTCAGGACCCCCACAGGACCACCACAGAGCAGGTATTATGTGGTGGTGGTGTGTTAGTGTGTGTTGTGCTGGTGTAAGTGGATCAGACACAGCAGTGCTGCTGGACACCTCAGTGTCACTGCTTGACTGAGAACCATCTACCAACCAAAACTACCCAACCAACAGCGTCCTGTGGGCAACGTCCGGTGACCACTGATGAAGGCCTAGGGATGACGAACACTGCACTGTGCAGCAGCAGATGAACTATCGTCTCTGACTGTACATCTACAAGGTGGACCAGCGAGGTAGGAGTGTCTAATAGAGTGGACAGTGAGTGGACACAGTGTTTAACAGTGGCGCTGATAAGATGGACAGGGAGTGTAGATAAGAGAAGTGGCTGGGGGGTGGGGTGGTGTGTATATTTTCAGTTGTCAGGATAAGAACGCGACTGATCATGATTAATTAGTTTAATCTTTCACAAATCTTATGTATATAAGGTCTATCAAAGATTAAACTAATTAAGCTTGACAACTGAAAATATACAAGTTAAGCCAAAAGACAAGTCTGTCCAAGATCAGAAGAGCTAGGGAACATTGCTAATGGGCAATATTCAACTTTTGAGCCACCCATGCCCCTAGATGCCTCCAGCTATCGTAGAGATTTGTAATATTCTATCAGTAGCACTCTTAATTAGTGATTCTGGAACACACAACAGATATTGACAGCTCCAACTCCGGAATGTTTGGTCTAATTGGGAATGGTGTGCTTGTAAACAGTTTTTCATGCAACATATATTTGCAGAAAAATATGTGTTAAATTCCAGTAGGAAAATGAAAAATATGTATTGTCACCATGCAAACTGCAATCAGGAAGGTACATTATAATCAATACCTTTTTAATACTAAAGTTTAATACTAGTTCACTATACGTTATAAAATGTCATAAACATTGCACAGGCCAATTTTGTCCAACATTTTAAATTCAGCATAATAAACTTTGACGATATACACTCGCTGACAAAACAATTCAGTCATGTATTATGCAGATATGTAAATGATTACACGTGTGGTCTGGTTACGTGAGGACACGTACACACAGAAAACAGGCTCCAGTAGAGGGGATCGTTTGATTCAATGACAGGCGCAAACTGGCACCGTATCGTCCTAGGGATCCAATGCGGTTGGGTTCAAGTATGGGGGCCTCGTGGTGGGGGCTTCAATCCTGCCTTTGCTGTGGAGCAACACACTGTCCCAACTGCTGGTGTGATGATCTGGGGAGCCATCGCATTTGACAGTCGGTCACTCCTAGTAGTGACACGAAGGACACTAACCACTCAGCGACATGTGCGGGACACCCTCCGGCCACATGTGTTGCCTGTCATGGCAGGGCTTCAAACTGGCATATTCCAGCAGGATAATGCTTGCCCACACACAGGGAAAGGGTCACCCAGGTATGACTCAACCAGACTTCCTTGGTCGGCCTGTTCACCAGATTTATCACTAATCAAGCATCTACGGGATCAGCTGGGACATCAGCTTTGGCAACCTACGAGTGTGCAGGATCTACAGGCCCAGCTGCAACATCTGTGGGCAAATGTGCCACAGGATGTCATATGGAACCTGTATGCCTCCATGCCCAACCGTATCTCAGCTTGTATGTAGGCTAGAGGCGGCCCAACAGGGTACAGGAGCCTACTTTCAAATGTAGTTTTCCCCATGTCACTTTAATACTGTAATCACTTACATATATCATCATTACATTCACACAGAAAGTTGCAGTCCATTTTTGGTGAATTATTGTTTTTGTCAATGAGTATATGTATATGTGTAGTAGCAACCGAACACTTGATAGTAACTGAATATTATGCTTATTGTTCAAGGAGGTAAAAGTCATGTACGCAACAAAGCACAAGCTCATTTTCATTCTAAGGAACTCTGAACTTTTCCAGAAGTGCAAACCTGGATGCTCCCTCATCCCCCGCTCAATTATTTCTCCGATGTATTTGAGGGCTGCGGCGTACTGCTTGAGGCTGTAGTGACAGAGGGCGATGTTGTATGCCAAATCTGCAAGCAGAACGAACAAGCATTACACAGTGCAGGACTGAGGTGTTTTTAGAACACCCCCACCCCAAGCGTTACGAGAACTGTATACCACATCCATATCCATAAAAGTCAAAATTGCTACCCTGAGGGATCAACACTCCAGTGGAATCGTGTTATTTTTCCTAGCAACTTCTACAGACTGATACTGTGTGCACTATGTATGTGATGCACTCAGAGTGAGCGGGTGAACGTCCTGGCTTGCTCACCTGGCTGATAGCCCAGCACTTGCATAGCGGCCACAAACTTCATGCAGGCCTTCTCATACTCTCCCAGCTTGTAGAGCAGGCAGCCCTGATCCACATCAGTGTCCGGGTCATCCACAGGCAGCTGCTCCACCAGGGCCTGCAGGAGCCAAAACCAAACGTTTCCTATTCGGAAAAACCTCTCTTTCCAGTTGTGCAGTGGTCAGAGAGCAATTTTCCACATCTGCCACTCCACCCAGTAAAGCTTGTTATGTACAGTTCTAGGTCTGGGGGATAAATATAGTCCATTGGTGTCACGCAGTAATTCTAACAGATTTTTAGATTCAGCAATGTGTGTGTGGTGTGCAAATGTGTAAAAGCTACACTACCGTTAGGTATAAATGATCAATTAATCATTCATTTTTGTTGTTTTAACTTCGACTTTACCTAGACAAACTTATACATTTCCCTCATACAACATACACTTAACACCAAAAAGCATTCTGAGATGTTCTATACAGAGTTTTAAGAAGGTTATTTAATCTTTTAACACTCTGCTCAACTTCTTGGTGGAGCACATTTTGAGTCAATATATCTTTATTTATTTATTACATTTATTTTATATTCCAATACATACGCCTTTACTGTTCTCATTCATAGAGGATGCAAGCAACATGTGGAATGTTTTTGGCTAATTTAAAACATCATTTCATACACTGATACTGATGTTTTTAATATTGTGACATATTTAGAAGATACAACTGTACTGAATTGTATTAACACCTCCCAGCATAACACAGTTCAAACATGCAGAACAGGTCATCCTGCTCAAAAACACAAAATGTACACCAACCATTGCTGCAGGGAAATCCTCCTCTCCGTATTTGATTGCAGCTTGCAGTTTTACCATCTGGTGGGAGAAGAGACAGATTATGTCATAAAACCATTTATTGCTGTCCAAATGACTTAATTCTTAGTCAACACAACAGGCTATAGTTGGAAACATAATGATGGGTCAGAAAAAGTCTGTGGGTTGCCCAACTGTGAAGGTTTCCGGTCATTTGAAGTGCTGGGCAAAAGTCTTAGATGCCTGAGATCTGTTTATCTGATGGGGACCGTTTTAGTGATCAACCGGGGGGTATTCCACAAAGCAGGGTTTCTCAGTTAACCAGAGACATTAAGCCCAAAATAAAGCCTGTCCCAATAGGAAACGAACAAAGGCACTTCCTATTGGGATTATGTTATGGCAAATGTGTGGAATACCGATCAGGTCTTCCAGGTGGCTGTTAAGAGTCTTATTTTGTCTGTAGCTCGAGACCCAGAAACTCCTATTTTCACTTTCTTTCCCTTGACTTTCTCTTCCCTTACGCAAATCTCCTAAGAAATATCTCCTGAGAACATGTATGTAATGTGGACTTTGGGTCTCTGATTTTGAACAGTGCTGTATGTCACACAAAATCTTTATTATGAATATAGATTTATATTAGCCTTTTAGTAGGGATGTACCGATCCAGCTTTTCCAGTTCCGATACCAGCACCGATACATAAACTTCGCATATCTGTCTGTTTTTGAATGAATAAACCGTATACTTGTTACCATGTTGGAGCGACGTAAGGCACCAAGATCGACATTAACACTACTTAAGCTTACTCATACAGCTTACTCTCTGGCTCGCTCCATGTTGTTGTTCCTGTTCGTAAGTCAAGTCTACCGTAAGGTCTCAGGTTCTTGCAGATCCACCTCCGGCCACTCGGGGGAGACAAAGGGCAACCAGTGAGCAATCAAGCGGCAAACGCTAACACCTGCAGCTCACGCTACTTAAGCTTCAGAGTGCAGTAGTGCTCTCTGTGCAGTGCAGTGCTTAGTTTTGAGTTGACGCTGCCACGTGCATGGCTCTTGTGACTAGCCGGTAGAAGGTTTGAGCCTTTCAAGGCAGGTTGCTTCTCCTCCTCTTTAGAATGCACTCCTGCTGCTGAAGTACTGAGAAAATATACATACGTACACATATATAATTATTTTTTATTTTATTTTTTTCCCCTGAGTTGGCCGTTTCATTGTGAGGTTCCTTTTCGTTTGAGGAAATCGTTTTTGTTTTGCTCTGTTGAGCACGCCAGTTTTTCCTCCTGGCAGCCTTGGTTTGTTCCTTGTTTGTAAGTTTTTCCTCTGCACACTGAGTCCACTCTGCTGGGGAAGTGTTAGCTCACCTCGTAGTGCGCTGTTCTGTGATCACAGTAAACACGGTTCGAGCTGAGCTGTGACAGTTCATCTACAGGCACCCTGCAAACATGCTATTAACGGCATAGCACACATTTCAGACTAGGGATCGGCCTAATTATCCAATACCCGATTCAGCTGATATAACTCACATTAAAGCCGATATCCAATTCTAATATGGGATCGGTGCATCCCTACCGTTTAACCCCAGTGCCATACTAATGAACCAAACTAGATTACATTTTAGGTAGGTACAAAATTGTCTATGCAAGATTTTTTGGCAAACCACTCTTTTAATACTGCAGACGGTCAGCTTGAACCCATTCAAGTTAAGGCAGATATTATCTTAAGACCTACATGCAATTTCAGGTCACTAAAATTTAGCACTTTGACGGATTTGTTTCGTTTGTTGCGGGTGTGCTGTGCACTACCTTAGTGTGACTCGTGGGGTTGTCCAGAAGGAAAGTGGCTTTCATCGCCTCTTGGAAGGCACATGCTCCATAGAGAGACTGAGCATAGTAGAGTTTGTAGTCCTCCACCTCCGGATGCAGCTGAATTAGCTGCTCATAACATTCAGCCGCATTGGTGAAGTCCTGCATGTGATAATAGCAATAGCCCAGAAGAGACAGAGCAGCCCGGGACTGAAAAGAAAAACAAGGGAGGAATGATCATAAGCATGTATTTATTTATTTGGTGGATACACTTCAGGTCACTTACCGCTGGTAATGCCACTTATGAGTACTACCCATGGATGATCTGTAACTACATCATATCTGTTCTTACGCTTAGATAAATTAGGGAGCTCATTTTCATCAACGAAAACAGGTGGAGCTCAGCATACAGCCATATAAACATACAGCACATATAAGGTACTCACTTTCATCTGCTTCTGAAGCTCAGTGCTCAGGATGTGTATAGCATCTCCGTAACGTCCGTCTTTAATCTGAGCAAAATAAGGATGGAGATTAGTACACCATTTAAAGAACTCAGCTTCTTATTCGCCAGCATCCTTTTCCACCTTAAATAGTGTAGCTGGTGTAGCAGTTGCATACAGAAAGTAACTGCTGAACCTTTTAAGGTGGAACAGGAGAATTCACTTCAGGTTTTCCTGAGGCACCAGAATGTAACTCCTACATCATTTAAGGTGGAACAGGAGAATTCGCTTATGTCTTTCCTGAGGCGCCAGAATGTAACAGATTTAAGTGCCACATTTAAGGTGAAAAGGGAACATTTGCGTGTGTCTTTTCTGGGGCGCTAGAATGTAACTGCTGCCACATTTAAGGTGGAACAGGATACTTCCCTCCTGTCTTTTCTGAGATGTCACAAAACAAAAGACAGAAGCGAAAAGGAACATTCGCTTCTGTCTTTCCTGAGACCCCAGAATGTAACTACTGCCACTCGAACGGGAAATCGAACAAGACACTGGTGAATGGAAAGCTAGTTCAGCCTCGTGATGTAGCGAACTAACGTAACATAAAGACCTGCATGAAAAGAAAAGATTAATGATACAACTAATATCCATTGCTACACGGTATTGCTTTACTGACCAAACTAGCCAGTTATCTAGTTAGCATTACGGACAAATGCTGAAAAGCAAGTTTACTCACCATTTTGTACACCGTGGCGGTGTACTCGCCATCTTTAATCGACGTCAGAGCCATGACTGAAGTATTATTTCACATTAAAACGACCGAAAAATGTGAGAAAAACATCACCGCTAACGCTCAGAGCTAACTAGCATCGGCACACAAGCTCTGGTAGCTTAGCAACGAGGGAGTAAGAGGAAGTGACGTATTAGCGGGAAACATACAAGTCCCCGCAGCTCTGAAAATATGAGCGATTCTTTCAGGTTATTTTTTTAAAGGAAATGATTATATATTTATTTATTTATTACATTTATTATTTAGGGTTTCTACATGTTTTTATTATGTTATTATTCCAATGGTGCTTTATGAATTACATTTCCATGTGTTTTATGCGTGTTAGTAAAAGTAAGACATACTCTTCCACTACTTCACTAATTATCTCCTTAACAGTGATCTGTCATTACCATCACATGATCACATGGGGCTAGTGTGATCTGTCTGTCTGTCTGTCTAACCATCTATGTAGCACTCTATTTGTCTACCTGTCTAGCATCTATCTATCTATCTATCTGTCTATCTATCTATCTGGTCCAAACTCGACATCTTTCAGTTACTTCTGCTGTTTCTCGTTGATTTTGATCAAATAGCAAATGTATGCTTTGCCATAATCCTAAAACTATATTTGTACTGTCTGCTGTTTCTCACATTATCAATTACTTTAGTCATGCCAGTCAATATCTATTAGACTTGTTCTCCTTTGACCAAGTCCTGTTTCACAAAACATCTAGGCAATAGTTTATATAATTCATATTTTATGAATTTCAGCTCTGTTTTATTTCAGGTGAATCATGGCCTTCACTCATGGAGGGAAGTGTGTGAAGCTCTAGATCAACCAGTGATCAACCATTTCTCTAACATAGCTCAGTATATACACTTGGCAAGTATACACAGACAGAATACAGCAGAGATCAAGAGATGTAAGGATGTGTGGTACAGGGGTGGGGAGGAAAACAGAGGTAGAGGCTGAAGAGGCCAAGGACGTTGAATGTTGGGAGAATAACTATATCCTCTGTTATTCACACATACCCACATGACCCATAGCATAGACACCTGCATAGACACCCATAGCATAGACCCATAGCATAGACACCCATAACATAGACACATGCCGAGGCTGGACAAGACATTCTAAAAGATTCCCTCCATGCTGCATTTCAAGGAAGAGGTATCCCTTGTGATGTGGCAGACAGGAACGTCAGGAGGTGTAGAAAGGCTGTGCAGCAATTCCCCATACAGTGCTGCATGTACAGTTGTGCCTAAAGGACGTTTCCTATGTTTACATTATTGATTTTGCATTGTTGCGTTTCTAGTCTGTGTGACAATAAGTGTTCAGCTGTGCCTCCACTGCGCAAGTTCTAGTTATTAGTCTGCGCTGGAACACTCTGAACCTTGGGGGCAGAACCCAGTCATTCATATCAGTCAGATCATATCGGCCTCCTTTTACTTGCTTACGAGCATGTGTGCTGAGAGAGACTGGAGGGAGAGAAATGGGCGGGCAAATTCGTGTTGTATATTCTGGGACTGCTGGAACATGTGCTTCACTCTGGCTGAGGTTGGAAACAGTGTTGGTTGTTACCAAGGTGCACTTCTCCAGACGGGCTTGGAGGACTTCACTTTCTCACTGACAGGTCTGTGGACTTTTAATATTGTGTTTACAGCTATACATCCCTGCAAGACATCTCATATTTTTACTGAGTTCTTTATATTTAAATGTGCTGTTTACTGTGTATAAAGACATTTAGAGGTCCTATTCACACTTTACCTTCAGGTCAGAGCTGGTATGCATGCTTCTACAGACAGGCAATGTTGAGCTCCAGGCTAGATTCATGACAGCAGGAGCACTCTGAGCCAAAACCTGGCAGGATGAAGAATGTGATGAAGGAACTGAGGAATTGTTTTGCCTGTTAATTAGAGTTTTGGAAAAGGCCAGGCAATAAAGATGAACTTAACTGAGCAACAACAAAACATACAGAGCCTTTAAAAGGTTGCAAAATATTATATACATATATACATATATACACGTGTGTGTGTGTGTATATATATATCCACTTTCCAGAATACAATCGAATGTAAATGGGACACAGTGACATACCATGTGAGGAAAAATTAATGGTATATGTATGTATATACAGGCTGTTATGCATGGAAATGAGTAAGTACGTGCTGTAGGCTGAATTGCTGGATATACATATGTAAATGTGTTGGCACTCATGACATCACAGAAACAAAACCCAAACAGGCTGATTTTGTAGAAACAAAACCCAAACAGGCTGATTTTGTAGCTAAGTTATGGACTGGACGTTGGATTTTTAGTCCACATGTGGAAGCCAATCATTGTTCCTGTGCCTACACAAATTAGTACAAAATATAGTACAAAAACACGCATACACATATAGTCACCTATTCAGAACCATCTACTCACACTGAAACGTGAACAGCACAATAGAGAGTAGCCAATCAGAATAGAACTCATTTACATATTGTATAAAAGTCTTAAGGGCACAGTAGCAAAAACTCCCTGTCTGAAGAGTGGCTGGAAAATGGTCTATAATGGCACCTAAAGCCAAACACACCCACACATCACATCATGTAATTAATATTATTTTTAGATATTATAATATTTATTATATTTTAATCAAGTAGCCCTAAAATCTCGCTTTGGCTCAGAGAACACACCCTGTCTGGCGAATTTTAGTGCAAAGTTTCTATGTACAAACAACCAGACTGACCTGGGGCGCACATGCTTTTGCATACGTGTTTGGTCATTTGGTGCACTTATGCAAGAAGCACAGTGGATTGAAGGCCGCGGGATGAGGCTGTCGGTACGGAATGTGTCCACTCCAGGAGATTGAAGACTAAACATCTCTGAGACTGGGTTCCTCTGCTTGTTTTGCTTGTGAAGTTGGTGGAGCGTGCCAGAATGGACTTCAGGGTGAGCTTGCTGCTTGTGTCTCTAGCTGTGGTCGTGGTGTCTGGCCAGAGGAAACGCCCGGCTAAAGAGGAATGGAATTACCGTGATGGCTGTAAGCTCCTTTTTCTTTCTCTTGTAGTGTCCAAACGAGTGTCCGGTGTGTATGCCTCAGTATTGTAACTCCCTCAAACTTCCAGTCCTTCCTAAAACTTAACAGTAGCTCAATCATTTGTTGTAGCTGTCAGAGTAATTAGCAGAAAGATGCCTCAGGCTTTTGGTGATGATGGAATTGTTTCAATGTATTTGCACCAGAAAGCATCATCAATGTTTAGCTTGGAATAAAATGGAATGTTCTAATATGTTTAACCTTTGGCTCTCCAGCGGAGAAGGTGAACATGCGAGGCGTGGCCAACTTGACTCTCGTTCTGGACGACTGGAGGTTCGATATCCTGAACCAAGTGAAGAACCTCCTACAGAATGACCACCAGAGCCTGTTGCCTGACTACTCCAGGTACTGTAGAATGACGAGCTATTGATACCACATGGTATCACAATATTGTATGTGAAAAAACTAGAGGCCACTTCACGGTTATCAGTACTACAAAGTCATTTCAAGTTGTTTATTGAAAACCACAAATAAAGTTAGCAGCACATTTTGTTTGCATAAACAAAAGCGTAGTAACATAAACAACACTTTCACATGAAAACTATATCAAAAGAGCATTAACATTTAAGGTGGCACCATGAGAGGTTCAAACTTCAAGGCGTTTAAAGAGTTTTTATTTCAGACTCACATCAATTATCACTACTTTCCCTCGATCAACTGATTTAGACTATCAAAACATGTTAATTAGTGATTGCACAATGCACAACACTATTGTTCTTCTTCTTCTCCATCTCGTTCTTGATTCTTTTTTTCTTTTCTTTTTTTAAACTAGTCCCGCTTTTTTGACACAACAACATCGTTCCAACTCTGGAATGTTAAGTCTGTTCGGGAATGGTATGTTTGCGTACAGCTTTTTGATCCAAAATACGGTTAGTAGAAAAAAACTGTAAATCCTGAATTTTTTGCCCAATAAGATTAAATGGGGTGGAAAAGTGCATGCCCATCTACTGTACCTCTGCTTGACTGACAGACATCATTTCACATACACTGTCTCAGAGCAGACCCCTGAGCATGAATTCAATGTTGTTCTGATTCGCACTTGTCTGTTTTTCCATTTTTTCCCAATCACTCGTTCCTCCAATAGAATCCTATTCATTTTCATCACCATTCAAACCCTATGGTCTCCTTTAACCTACAGCCACCAAACTGCATGTACTCACTCATGGCAGATCCCCAAACTCTAATCCACAGACATACTGACCAGCACCCCTGTATGAGTCGTGTATTCATCCCTCGTTCCTCCCATAGACTCCCATTATTTTTAGTGACATCACAGCAACCGGATAGCAGCAAGCTTAAACTGTGCAATCACTCTGCATTTTCTTTTCTAGTCATGATTTTAATGCTGGAAATATTTTCTGATAAGGACATTTAGACTGCTGTTATGATTTATGATTGTTCCCAAAGACTGTTTGTGCTCAGATTTTCGCTCTCAACAGAGAAAAGTATAAGCTTTGGGTGATTCGACACACGATTCTGTGTAATTGTAGACATTTGCGCACGTTTGTGAACTCACCATATTATTTCCTGTCTGCAACTAACCATTAGCGACAGGCAATAGTAAGCAAGAGAAAGCTTCCCTTGATTCTACACATCTGTCTTTGTAAATGTAGGTGTTTTTTAAAGGTGTGTAGGCAAAAAACACCCTGCTAAGGAAACATCAGTATAGACCAGCATTCACTCCATGGTTTATGCTGGTCTGGCAATGCTGGCCATCCTGGCTGACCAGGATACCAGCATCCAAAACACAACATTTTGTAAAATAGAGGGTTCACTTAAGACAACTTGAGGTTCAGGGCCATAACACGCAAACTACAGAACGTCTGAAATCTTATCCTGTCTGCTTTGCCATCATGGCAATTTCAGTTAGGACTGATTTCAAGAAAGAAGCCATTACAGAACAACATAATCTTCTCCATTAACTCCAGATAAGAATCCAGTACTACACAAACATCCTAACTGGACTAAACTTCCTGAACACTCTTCTAACTTTAGGATAACAGTGTCCTAAGTGAAGCATCTGCTTCTGTGGTTTAATGCAGTGACTGGCCGCAGAGTCCACTATAACTATAACCGGCATAGTGACCTCACATTTCTCTCCACTGTTAAATGGAACTTTTCCACTTGTGAGGTTTTTATTCTAACAGTGCTCTAAAAATCCCAGACCCTGCAAACACATGCTCTCCACTGTCCCCTCTTATTACCTTCCTGTGTTAATGTTGATTAAAACTGCTCAGACAAAATATGACAGTGATGGTGGTAGAGGGAGCTGAACGTGGGGCTGCACGGGAACGTACAGGCACGGTGCTAGAACAGAATTAAAACCTCACCTAATCATAACCTAACCTATAGTTTACTAATTGACTAGCATTTCGAGGGCTGATCTGTGGTTAACTGGTAGGCGAGTAATGTCACATGACCTTGTTAAACCAATGAAATTCAAGGCATGTCACAGATAGTGTTGGCGAGTGAACATTTTAAATGGTTCATCCCGAAAAGAGGACTAACAGGCGTCTATCCAGGTATTGCGCCGGACAGAGAACTGGAAGTTGAAAAAATGGACTGTCCGGCCTAAAAACGGATGTGTGGCCACCCTATGTCCAACGTTCCATAGGGTGCCGTTGCTACACTGTGCGGTGGTGGGTTCTGGTGCCCCCACAATACACCATGTCTGGCAGTCTTTCCACCACAAGGCAGGGCTCCATCTATTCACAATCCCACTTCTGACACCCTTGTAGGTCTCCCGCAAAGCTCGGATGACATAATCGTCTGGTCCATAACTCAAATTTACTGGAATACATTCCAAAAGCGGCATACAAGAGGGGGAAAACACAGCTACGGACTAGCTGTAGACTTCAAAATAAAAGTCCCTGCTAAAAGTTCCTCTTTGGGTCAGTTCTTGAACTTCAAGGTGTAATCCGAATTAGATTCAATAGAACCTTTTTGTAGGGTAAAAAATCACCATAAAAAGTCATAAATCACAAAAAAAAAACAGGTCACAATATGTTATGCAATGCTTTGCATATCACAGACCTTTGCAGTTTTCGCAGTAGAATTGTACTGTGGCTTAAGTGGCTTCCAGTGTTCCCTACAGAACATGTGCTTTCCATTATTTCTGACTCAAATATTCATCATCACTTAGCACAAGATAAACAATCTTTGTTTATTATATATAGCTGGGACAGAAAATTGCTAGTTTGGGCTGGACGCTAATGCCAGCATTGCGAGTTCCTGGATTTATTTCAGAGCCAAGCGTCTCATTATGTTTGGGGAAAAAAAAAACCTTGGAAACTCTGCAGACTTTTACATGCTCAATCAGGAACTTACAGGCTCCTTATGGTTTGGACTCCACCCGTGCCCCTGCCCCTCACGGCACATGGCCAGCATATCGCTAACTCAATCTTGGTCAGATTCTGGGGCCCAGTGGTGGGTGAGACGTTAAATATAGAATCACAGCAAAAGACAAACGCCAGCAAAACACTAGCAACACGTTTATAAACCCACGTATGCAAAAGATTAAAGAGCCCTTCCATTTTCACTGTATTGTGTGTCATATTTATGTCACTATACATTATACACTCATCATCAAAAGAACAGCTGCACCCAGAAGGAGGTGTGGGATTGCAGTGCTGTTGGGAAGGAAGATAAAGGTTACCAGGAACAATAAATGATGATAAATTTAGACTGATATGATCAATATTTATTGAGCTACACATACACAAGTAGTGTCTCTCAGTATGGCATCGGGTGACGTGGCGTGAAGGACAGTTGTCGTAACGGTCTGTGTGCATGTAGTCCTGTGTGGTGCAGCCATCTGCCAATGGTGCTGGCACTAACAGGACGACTCATGGAGGACATCACTGCACTCTGAATGTCTGCAATCGTGGCTGTTTGGGTCAGTCAGATACAGTGATAAGGTCCGTCCTTGCTTACGTCACATGCACGGCTGACTGTGAAACTTGAATCATTTGCATGTCAAACCTACCCACCAAATTTCATTCCTGTCAGTTGATTCCTTCTGGGTGCAGCTATTTGTCCAACTATTCTTTTGACGGTGAGTATAAAAAACAATCTAAAAATAAAATAATATGATGTAATAAAATAATAATGAGCCGCCATCCAATCAGCTTTTACTATGCAGTCCTCAACGCATGCAGTTGTTTGATGTCCTTTAAAGGGGAAGTCCACCACTTTTTGTTTACGCTTTAAGGGTGTAAACCTGAGTCATTCAGACCAATTTAGTAAGAAACACTCCTTGTTGGAAAACGTACAGAAGTCAGAACTGTTCACAGTGGTGGTGAAGGTAACCAGATGTCCCCCTCTAAAAGCTCCCTCACAGAAAGTTACTACATGAAAAGGTTATGAATACACTGTCTGATGTCTGAGACTCTGTTTATGATAGTTTTGGCCTTAAACTCCATTTACAGTGGAGGGATACATGCTGCACGGCGCTGTGAGGCGCTTATGTAACCGTGGCTGTTGGGTCAGTCAGGTAAAATCCAGGTTTTCCAGATTTTCCCATCATCAACATTGCATATAAACTCAGAAGCCACGTGTAGGTTCACTGGTGGTTTAGATAGTAAATAAAATGTCTATATGTGTGTTGTAGACATGGAGAACCCTAGTTTCATCACCACCACTGTAAAGGACACCGTAGAACAAGAGTCTCTACAATCAACCTTTTCACACTAAACCGCTCCGAATGACTTTGTTTACCCCTGAATTATGTAGGAATTCTAAAAATTTGGTTTGGAATCCCCTTTTATATGCTGCTCAGAAAAGCATAATCAGTATTGTGATGTGATTTATTGCTGTCATGACAATGCTGCCTTCTCCTTCTCATCCTTCTGCCTTTCTAAATGACCATGTCAGGATCCAGACTCTCTCAGAGGCCTTGGATGACCTGTACAAGGAGTTCAACGCTCTGAAGGCTCACCTTGCAGACCTGACGGAGAAGTTTGGCCACATTGAGACATTCATTGATGAGCTGAAGACGGAGAAGGCCGGCGGAGCTGCGTCCGGAGGTGCAGTGAGAGCTGCAGCAGTAGATGCAGCAGGAGGTGCAGTGAGAGGTGCAGCATTAGATGCAGCAGGAGGTGAAGCAGGAGGTGCAGTGAGAGGCACAGCAGTAGGTGCAAACGGAGCTGCGGGCTCAAGCCCCCAGCGCAGGAGAGTCTTCAAGAAGAAGAATGCTCCAACCTCGTGAAAGGGAGGAGCTTTCCAAAACATCCCAGACAGAGCTGGTACTCTCTCCAAAGCCATAGACGGCAAATCACCATGATGTACGTTTATATGGTGTTTTATTCTCTGTAGAGCTTCTCAGTCTTTTTAGCATCTTGTTACTGCATGTTGCTGGGAAACTGGTGATATACAATATGCTGACCGAGGTAAAATAGCCCCGCAAACGCGCCTGCCACCCCTAATTGTTTGGTGCTTTTGCTACTCAGAAATGCAGGAATCAATACAATAAGAGCATACATGAAGTAACTATAGGTTATGCTAGCACACATTGTATACATCATCTCAAATTATGTTATTTATATATATCTGTTTGTGTTATCACCATCTGTAATTATAAATATTGTCACTGTCAAATCAAAACCTCGTTTTCAGTTTGTACTTCCTTTAGACAGCAGCTGTCCTGTACATTAAACGTTTCATCAAAAAGGGAGCAATAGAAAAAGGTCCAAGGTAATGCTGATGCACATTAAAGGGCCCATATGATAGAAATGTAGTACTGTAGATGTCGTAGGAAAACACAGAGAACTCTCCAAAGTGCGCAGCCATATCATTCCATATATATTAGTTCTCCAAAGTAAAACAAGTATCTCCAAAATGGCAACTTTACAGGAGAGGGCAAAAACCTAATTTCCTTTTAATGTAAGTCAGTGGAACCAGACTTTTTTCCAAGCAAGTCTGGGTCATTTCTGTTGGTTCAGTCATCATACATAGTGTAAACAGCAGCTGCTGCGTAAAAGTGAAAATCGAGAAAAAATGGAGACACATGTTTTTCTTTGGACTGCAACAATATGTTACAACAACCCAATGCATTACATCTCTCCACCCCACCCATTCACGTTAAAGTCACATAAGCACTTATGTACCAGCCTGGGCTGCTTTTTGAGGCACAATACAGATCAGCCAATCAGAAAAGAGATCATTTACATATATTCCTGTTTTAAAGGCTCGATAAGAAAAACAGCCTCCTTAATAAATAGGGATGAATAAGGATGGCTTGGAAAATAGATAAATGATGTCACAAAACTACAAAACTTCAGGCAGGAGTAGATAAGAGAGGAAAATCAACATGCAAAAAATTTACATATGGGCCCTTTAAAGTTGAGATTTAGTTTTCTATAAATATAAAGTCTGCATTTCGGAGATAAATGAGGTTTTGCCATGATGGCGACAATATGCAATATGCAGCGAATCCATTTAGATGGCACAAAAATAAGCGTCGCAAACGAGATACTTCTTATTCTTAATAAGTCCTAAATAACCCATAATGACCAATGACTTGTTTGAACCCAGGTGTGTTTCCTGACATATGAGCTGAGTTATTAGAAAGGTCACCTGTCTAGTGAGCATGGTAATGGTGCTTAATGTCTTCTGGCTCATAAATGCAGTCTTGCATAAGCTACAAATAAAGTGTCATTTGCATACATTATCTGTGAGTGATATGTTAAGAAACTGCATCAAACAAGCATCATTTTGGTTGCGTGTTGCTGCACCTGCCCCTGTTCTGCACGAGCGTCCTAGACACCTGCGGCTACTTAGCAATGCAGGAGGGGTGGTTCATTAGGTAAGTAGCTCACACATGCACAGAGATGACTGTCGGATTAGAAGTTAGCAGTGCTTTGTAACTTCAATTCGGGCCACAGATGTCAAAACACAGTCTATACATATCTTCCAAATGAAGGATGTAGAAGACAAAAGGGACTCTTCCAGCCCTTTCCCACCAATATGGAACGGGATCCGTTCCAGTGCGTGCACCTAATTTTGATCTGTTTGGCGCATTCCCAACCAAAGTTAATAAATTCGGAACCTGAAAAGTTCATTCCCAGCTGAAATCAAGGAATCGTAGGTTCTTCAGCATGAACCGTGATGACATCCATGGGCGTGTCAGTGGTTGAGGAAAGAAAAGGCAACAATGGCGACCCCCAGTGGTCTCTGTAGTGGATCCATGCTGTGTTCTGGATCTAAACAAATGTCTGGAATAACAGCACAAACGCTCGCAGGTAATCTATACGTGCCGCCATCTTGGTACTACCGTTTACTACCACTGTGCAGCGCTCTCTGCTGACGCTGATGTCATATCCTTTCTTGATTCCAAAACAGAATAGTACCAAGACCCTGAACGGAACCAGTTCAAGAGCCAGGGTTTTTGTGGTCAAACAAAAGGGCTATTCTTGTTGTTTTCTTGCTCCTTTGTTTAAATGGGAATTCTACCGGTTTTCCAAAATATCTATCGTATTCACTTATGCTGACCTTACACCAAACGATTTTCAAGTGATTTAACTGTTGCAGACAAATTTCTAAAGTCGGAACAAAATCATGAGAGTCTTGCTAGAG
>CM067477.1:21858877-21927977 GCA_034552555.1 Semaprochilodus insignis | reverse complement strand
CAGCACTCAGTAGCAGTAATGTTAACCAATCAGCACTCAGTAGCAGTAATGCTAACCAGTCAACACTCAGTAGGAGTAATGCTACCCAATCAGCACTCACTAGCAGTAATGCTAACCAGTCAGAACTTAGTAGCAATAGTGCTACCCAATCAGCACCCAGTAGCAGTAATGCCAACCAATCAGCACTCAGTAGCAGTAATGCCAACCAATCAGCACCCAGTAGCAGTAATCCCAACCAATCAGCACTTAGTAGCAGTAATGCTAACCAATCAGCACTTAGTAGCTGTAATGCTAACCAATCAGCACCAATAATGTTTAGCATTACTTAGCAGTAATGCTAAACAAACAGCTCTCAGTAGCAGTAATGCTACCCAATCAGCACTCAATAGCAGTAATGCTAACCAGTCTGTACTTGGTAGCAGCAATGCTAACCAAACAGCTCTCAGTAGCAGTAATGCTAACCAAACAGCTCTCAGTAGCAGTAATGCTACCCAATCAGCACTCAATAGCAGTAATGCTACCCAATCAGCACTTAGTAGCAGTAATGCTAACCAGTCAACATTCAGTAGCAGTAATGCTCCCTAATCAGCACTCAGTAGCAGTAATGCTACCCAATCAGCACTCAGTAGCAGTAATCCTAACCAGTCAGTACTTAGTAGCAGTAATGCTATCCAGTCAGTACTCAGAAGCAGTAATGCCAACCAATCAGTAACAGTAATTTGTAGTGGCCTACAAATTAGTGTACAGCCTTTGTAGTGGTAATGCTACTCAGTCAGCACTTAGAAGCAGTAATGCTACCGAATCAACACTCAGAAGCAGTAATGCTAACCAGTCAATAATTAGTAGCAGTAATGCTATCCAATCAGCACTCACTAGCAGTAATGCTACCCAATCAGCACTAAGTAGCAGTAATGCTAACCAATCAGCACTCAGTAGCAGTAATGCCAACCAATCAGCACTCAGTAGCTATAATGCCAACCAGTCAGTACTTAGCAGTAGTAATACTAACCAATCAGTGCTCAGGAGCAGTAATTCTAACCAATCAGCTCTCAGTAGCAGTAATACTGACCAATCAGCACTCAAAAGCAGTAATGCTACCCAATCAGCACTTAGTAGCAGTAATGCTAACCAGTCAATACTTAGTAGCAGTAATGCTAACCAATCGGCACTCAGTAGCAGTAATGCTACCCAATCAGCACTTAGTAGTAGTAATGCTAACCAGTCAGTACTTAGTAGCAGTAATTCTAACCAATAAGCACTCAGCAGCAGTAATGGTAACCAGTCAGTACTTAGTAGCAGTAATACTAAGCAATTCAGCAGTCAGTAGCAGTAATGCCAACCAGTCAACACTCGATAGGAGTAATGCTAACCAATCAGCACTCAATTGCTTATAACTAGAGTAAATGTTCTATTTTAGAGAGTCATGAGTGTAGGTTTCCCCCTGGTGGTTTTGAACAAGCAATGCAATCTCTCAAAGACTGTTTTATAATCAGCTTATTCAGAGTGCAACATGAATTTCAGCATAGCTCTCTCTGGAATTCTGATCTGAAAATCTTTTAGTATGCAAAAGGAACAGCAGGTTTATCTCGGTTAGCGTCTGTGCCACATATGCAGTTGCACATGCATATGCGCCTTTATGAGGAGGTCATGGCCAACACATCCACCCGTCTGTGATATTGCTGCAGCAGAATGACCTAATAGACTTGCAGGCCATTGCTCAATTCTAAACCATCAGGGGAGCCAGCTTCATCATACACATTTTGACTGACGTCAGAGAATATCTGAGAAGTGGGATCATCGCTTTTCCACAAAAGGATAGTCATGGCAATCATCTGCCAATGTGTCATGGATTTAAACCCCCCTTTGAAAGGTCTCGCATGACAATCACATTCCCACAGTATTACAAATGTATCCCTGGTGTATAAACAATGCATGTAAACATCTGTGCATGGCTCTGGCTAATCACTGAATCAAAGCTAACACATTATGGTCAAACTCCACTGCCGCTGTTCAAAGTCGAGACCTGCGGCTCAGTCAAAACTTTGATGTCGTGGTCCAAAGTCCCCTGCTTGCAATCCAGTTAAACGCCAGTGTTGTGCCACAAAGATCCCAGCTGTAGCTTACTGCCTATCCAAAGTCTGTTGTTGTGGCCCGAAGTCCCTTGCATACGGCCCAGTCAAACGTTGTCATCTCATTTCAAAGTTCCTGGATTGTGGCCCAGTCAAATTCTGATGTTACGGTTCAAAGTCCCCAGCTTGCGGCCCAGCCTTGTCAAACTATGATGTTGTGATGCAAAGTCCTTGACATGCAACTCAGCTTGCAGCCCAGTAAATGTCGTGCCATAAAGTCAAATACCACAATAGTGCCTTGAAGTGCCTAGCTTTAGGGCCAGTCTGGCTCCTCTACCAAGAAATGGAGTCTTGGGTTCATGGCCTTGTGAAACTATGATGTCGTAATGCAAAGCCCCTGGAGCATGGCCCATTCAAACTCCTCTACCATGGCATGGAGTCTTGGGTTCATGGCCTTGTGAAACTACGACGTCGTAATGCAAAGCCCCTGGAGCGTGGCCCAGTCAGACTCTATTGTCTCAATTCAAAGACCCCGGCTTATAAACCAGTCAAATGCCAAAATGTCAGTAGCTTGTGGCCCTGTCAGACTCCTCTAGCATGGAGTGAAGTTTCTGTTTCATGGCCGTATCAAGCTATGATGTTGTGATGCAAAGTCCTTGACATGCAACTCAGCTTGCAGCCCAGTAAATGTTGTGAAGTGCCCAGCGTTCGGGACAGTCAGGCTACTCTACCATGAAATGGAGCCTTGGGTTCATGGCCTTGTGAAACTATGATGTTGTTATGCAAAGCCCCTGAGCGTGGCCCAGTCAGACTCCTCTAGTGTTGCGAAGTCCCCAGCTTGCAAACCAGTCAAACGCCAAAATTGTTCTGCAAAGTCTGTAGCTTGTAGCCCTATCATACTCCTCTACTGTGTAGTGAAGTTTCTGGTTCATGGCCTTGTCAAACTATGATGTTGTGATCCAAAGTCCCTGGCGTGCGGCCCAGTCAAACTCAGATGTCGCAATCAAAGTCTCCAGCTTGCAAACCAGTCAAACGGCAAAACTGTGCCATGAAGTCCCCAGCTCGCAACCTATTCAAACTCCCTGTCACGCTGCAAAGTCTTTCAGTTGGTTCTCAGTTGATGTATGAAAATACTCTCAGTCCGGCGGGGAACGTTCAAAACAAAAACAATCACAGACATAAAACCTAAAGGCACAACAAAAATAGCCTCAGGGAGAAAAGAGAGGTTGGAAAATGGCTGTGTGAAAGTGAGCCCGCGTCACATGTTTCAGAAATATCAACACTTTGAACTTTTTACTGATTATTTGCTTCATCTCGCACAAGCCACTTGACTGCGGTAACCGGAAAACAAACTGCTGGACCTGGAGTCTCTGATGCTGTCAGGCATCAAGGTGCACAGGGTTTCGGACTTTACATGCTGGTGAGTTGTAAGCTGTGACTAAGCTATTAGGGGTCTACATCTTTGTCCTCAGTGTAAGCTCTGTCTGCTCCATGAAATACTAATATGCAATTCTTTTTGCCGTAAAAGAATAGATTAAGGGAGACCTTCAAAGTCAGGGTTAATGCAAGCCATTGCATTGTGTCTGTAAACCTCCTCTGCCTGGGCTACCACAGTAAAGCATCTTAATTCACTGATATTGCTTTAACCTTGAGTCTGGAAGAGTTTACGTCATGCCAGCAATACACATCTGGGCGTTTGTCCGCAAGGAGCGTCTTTTTTTTTCCTGGATGTTTACAGTGTGTGATCCCAAGCTGGAACTGTAAACCTGAAATGAAGGCATTTTAAAGGGGGGAATTAACCGCCTTGTGCTTCCAAATCATCCCAAAAGAGGCAGAAGCCCACGTTTACTGGCTTTACTGGTTGACTGGTGTGGTTTGCCCCAAACACTACAAGCCAGTAATGTTGATTCCTTTCCCAGCTCACTCATAATGAAGTTTACAGCCAGCTCTTAAAAGTAGTTTTGTGTGGCGGTAATTTCCTCTCAGGCTTTGCTCTGGTAAATGGTGTAGGCTGTTGATGGGAATTTCAGCTGCACAAATTGGAAATGAACCCATAACTACATGACTAGGATCCCAAATCCCTCTGGTGAGGTACCACTGGTATGTAATAATCAGTAAAAAAAAAACCAACTTATTGTTGTTATTGTTATTATTATTATTATTATTATTATTATTATTAGTAGTAGTAGTATTGTTGCATCAACACAAAGTTGCTCCTCACTATGAAACTCTCATTTTGTCTGCTTCAACCGGCAAAAACGGATACAGGCTGCTGTTGGGGTTGTGATGCTAATAAAGCTGGAGCTGCTCCTCTCTTCAGTCTCTTCAGGGTCAAACGTTGAGCAGAGCTGCTCCATATTGTCCAAGAGTTTGGAAAACTGTCCGGAGTGAAATGTGCAGACTGCAGGATTAAAGTTGTCCGGGATCCTGCTGAAGATGTGGGAGCTGGAGTAAGTTTTGAAAGACTTCCCAAATTCTATTACCTAATTTGCGACTGATTTCCACCTGCTGGCTTGGTCTTTCCATTATATGATGCTACCAGGACATGCTTCCTCACATGAAGCACCACCACATCTTTTCAAAAAGCCAGACATGTGTTGAGGAAAAGGCTAACGTTCAAACAAAACCCAAATAAATGAATAGAAAACATGATATTTCACTGCCAAGCTGGAAAAACCCAGAGCATATTTTGAGCTTCAGTGCATCAAATAGTCTGAAAGTCATTGAAGACACACATGGAGCACTACCGCATCTTCTCAAACTGCTGCCAATGTGACGTCACTGGACATCAACACGCATGGAGGACAATGCTAATTGCTAATTCTGTCAGCTAACAGACTCTCGTATTGACTAGCACTGCACTGATGAGGGACGACCATGCTACTCACTTCCTTTGCTAGGAAGCTCATTAGCTAATGGCTTTGAAATAAAGCAGAATGAAGACAAATAGCTCCTGCTGAGAGGCTTATCGTAGTTGGACGACTTCCTGCTAATCTTCAAGTACCTTGTTCTCCAGCTAAGAGGGCTCGTTCATCTGTTGAATGAATATGGAAGCATAATTTTTGTTTTTTTATAGCCTGCTTTGCTACTGAATGCTAACATGACAAATAACATTATAGGCTAGTTTTATTCCAGAATGCTCCTTCTGCATCCCAGCACAGAGTGAAATAACATTGCCTGAGGTTGTCCAGTGTTCCCAATCCTTCTCAATGAATGTCACTTAAATGTCTACTTTCCGACAGATTGAAACAACCTTCGGATCTTCGCCATATGGGGATATATGCCGCTCTTGCCTTGCCTCATAACACAAGGGAGGGTTAGAGCCCGTTTCGAGGCGTACGTCTCCGAAATATTGCTTTACCGTGAGACAATCTAACATCGCCTGCTGCCAAGATCAGCTTTCCTTTCTAAGATATCCTTACGTAACTCAGTCCCTATCGGGGTCACCCCCATAAATCGGAGCAAACACATAGTGCGAGGAGATTGACAAGCTTTAATTGAGTCCTGACTGGGCCTCGATAAAAGTGCACATCTTGATTGAAGATTTAACAAGCTCCTGAAGCCCCGGAATTCTAATCCAAGGATATTGGAGGTCTTACAAGTGCCGAGGCTGCCAAGAAGATACAATCTGAAGAATTATGTGAACTCATCTCTAAGTTAGGGCAGGACAGTAAAACCACCAGAGCGAGAATGTTACATGCATATAGTCTACATCTGCCTTGCTGAAGAGCATTAGATTGTCTGAGTCCAAGATCTTCATATTACAGCTTTTCCGAAGTCTGGGTTGGGAAGGGATTGGTTGAGTCATCTGTGGCAGGGTGTGAACATTGATCACTTTTAGTTCCTAGCTTCTTCCAGAAAGACCAAAAGAGTATAAAGAGTGCTATTTGTGTCCACAGAATCCGAATGGACAATAATCTGCCAATAGGTGTATTTCACGTTGTCATTGTTATCTTATTAACATATATTCTGGTGTTATTAACACAGTGTATAATGTTCTCATGAACAGATATTACAATGTGTGATGGACTTTACCTTTGCTTTATAAAGTGTTGTGCATGTCACTATTTAAGAGCAATCATACAAACTTATATCATGGGCTATAAAGTCAATGTCATGTGCTATATTGTCAAAGTCAAAATACCAATTAAGAACGGTCAAGATACAGTATATACTGTATGTTCAGCCTAATATTAAGTCATTTCATCGGTGTAGGTGAACTACTACTTTAAGTTGGATTGTGGGGGCCCATGAAGTCCATGAAGGGCTACAAATCATCACCTAGCAGTGAACTGTAGTCAAGGATGAGCACCTGACAATTATATGTTTAGACGGTGACCAGTGGACCCAACGCATGCCATGAGAACACATCCCACCCCAGCATGGAACCACCACCAAACCTGCACATTGCTGGGGTCCATCCCAGATAGCATTCAATTCAATTCAACTCAATTGTCATTATACCAATACAGGGTTGTACAGTATAACGAAACACAGTCAGGCTCCTTCTCCAGTGCAGTTATAAGAATATATGTATATACAAATAATGTATAATGTATATTTATAATGTGTAATAATGTGTAATGCAAAGACAAATAGACAAAAACAATATGCGTAAGCCGTACAGTAGAACATGTGCAAAGTGTAAAAGCAGTATCTGTATGTCAGAATGTAGAGTACTAGTGTACATGTACAGTGTGTTGAGGTAGCAAGTGTGCCCACGTGCAGATGTGGGCCACATCTGGCAAAGCCATGGCACTGGTGGCCCACTGTCGGCACTGGCAATCTGTAGTGAGCCAAAGGTGGCCCATATATTTACAACATGCATTTGGCCCACCTGTCCAAAAACAGATCTGGTCTATTTCTGGCACAGATACAGCAGAGTTGCCTACTTTTGGCTGAGGCTTGGCCCTAATGTGGTGCGTACGTGGCCCACATCTTGCAACTGTGAGCAGTCCGCCCAAGTGCCGTCAATCCATATGGCAAGTGGGCCAGATGAAAATAGGGAATATGGGCCAGACTTGGGCCAAAACAATTTGCTATTTGGGATGCCTTTATGTTTATGGTGTCTGCGCCACACGAAAACCCTTCCTTCAGCCCGAAACAACTGGCAGTGTGACTCAATGGACCACGCCACATGTCGCCAGTCCTCTAGGGTCCGGTTAGCAAACTCAAGAGCCCAGGTGAGGCGTTGTGTCCAATGTGGTGGTGTTAACACTCTGGTGGGTCTTCTGCTCCCATATCCCATTGAAGCAAAAGAACGCTGCACATACCTGCGGGATATGCATGTGGGGCTCCTGGATTGAATGTGGATGTCGTTTCTGCTTGTCGCTTGTCTATTCACACAGATGGATCTACTCTGATGGTGCCGATCATAATCATTAAGCAACCGTGTGTGGCCACTGTGCCATCCACTGTGGGTGGTAATGCCTTCTATGGCATTTTTCCAGTACACACATGTGACTGTGGATCGAGGAATGTTAAATGGCCACAAGACTTTGGAAATGGAATGTCCCTTCTGTCTGGCACCCACTACCATGCCTCGTTCAAACTCTGCTAATTCAGTGTTCAGCCTCACTCACAAGAAAACACCTCACAACTTATACAGGTATGGGGGTTCCCAAGCTGTCCCCCTGAGGTAACACCTCTTCACAATGAGTTTACATGCTGCTATCCCATGACTCAGTGTATTATCACCTGTTAGTGCTCATATTGTAATATTGCAGGCCGAATAATTGCCAGCATTAATATGCTGCATTTAAAATGAAGCTCATCTATTATTAACTAGCTGTGTAATTTCAGACACATTAATTTAATGAGGTTTAAATAATCTGCATAGATTTAGCCCCGCGAGGGATGAGATTAATGCAAATGGATTCGGCCGAGGAGATGGCTCTCAACTTAACTGCTCGTGTACTAACGTTTGTGAGCTGATTTTAAGAGAAGCAATTAGAGTTACTTATCTATTATTCAGAGACTGATTCCACATTCAGACTGGATTGAGTTTCGGTACTGCCACATAGTTATAAATAAACACCTAGACTACCAGTCAAAAGTTTAGACACACCCATCTAAATGGATATTGTTGGTGATCTTGAAGACTGTACAGGTTTACATGTAACAGTTCCAACTGATGAGAGTCTGAAACAGTACATATCCTGATATACCACATATACTCTTGATGTACCACAGTATGTGTATATATATATATATAAATATATATATATTTAGAGAGAGAGAGAGAGAGAGAGAGTTGAGTATATATATATATATATATATATATATATATATATATATATCTCAAAAGAATAGCTGCACCCGGAAGGAATCAACCAACAGCAATGAAACTTGGTGGGTAGGTTTGACATTGACTCGGCTGCATGTTGCGTAAGCAAGGACGGGTCTTATCTCTGTACCTGACTGACCCAACAGCCATGCTTGCAGATACTCAGCGAGCAGTGATGCTTCCATGAGTCATCCTGTTAGTGCCAGCACCATTGGCAGACGGCTGCACCACGCAGTACTACATTTACGTCACCAAAGACTGCAATGGTGTCGTGCCAGACTGTAATGGAGTGACTCAGAATGGCAGCGGTTCATCTTCAGTGACGAGTCCCGCTTTTGTCTTGGTGGAGACGACCAACAAATCCGTGTGTGGAGGCACCGTGGTCAGAGCCAAGATGAACGGTTTGGTCTCACACGTCACACACGTCCAGAAGGCCTGGTGTCACTCCACCTCCACACTACAGCTCCATGCCGAGACGTCTGGCATGTTGGGTTAGCAGACAGAGTACTGCGTGATTACGCAACCGGGAGTAAAGGGCGATGTCACTCTGTAAATGGCTCTGTTCCTATAAAGCAGACTGTAGTCTATCAAGTAGGGGAAAAAAGTGAGCGCTCTTTGGATTTAGAGGCAAACACAATAAATAATAAACAGTTTTAAAGCCCTTGCCCTCCTCTCTGCGTCTCGCAGGAAACGGGCTTGACCCGTCATTTTTCAATTACGGCGCACGGTGGGGAAGGACACACATTACACAACCAGACTGTGTCTCAAACAGCTGTGGCAGGGATTAATCGAATAAAAGGGAGATAGAAAGGAGATTAGGTGCCCCCCAACCCCACCCCCACCCGGTTCACAGCTCTCGACTTCAGGAGTATCTGTGCAAAGTGTTGTCTAAAGATTACCGCCGTTTGCCAGGATGTTGAGGCGGGACAGGTTGGCTGTCATCTGCATTAATAGAAACAATTGAGATCAAGACAGCAGGGGGAAATTGGCTCCCCGGAGCCACAGTCACGAAGGCCAGCGAAAATAGAGTTCCATTATCAAAGGCCTAAGAGAGCCGGCTGAAGCAGAGATAATCACGCTCGGACGGGATGCTCTCTTCTCGTCTGTCGGCTGGTTATCCGTATTTGCTTTTGAATCTCTCTCCAATATCACGTTTAAAAAGCCCCTTGTTAAGATTCCAAGGGAGTGCTCTTGTCTTTCCTTTGCACTTCAGCCAAAGTGACACGCACCTTTTACCGAACGCTTGAAGAAATGCCAGGTGGCGGAGAAATGTCAGCGGTGTCAGGGGAAGCAACATAGTGCCCGCTAAAGTGCCTCCGTCGACGCAGGACGTCTGCCTGTGGTTTGAAATACTGCGGCGCACAGGCACGGTGCCAGTTCTGTAAAAATAAGGGGGTCTTTAGGGGGGCTGAGATCACCTCAAAGGCCATAAGCGGTTCATAAACAGAGCATTCGCAAAGGCCAAAGAAGAGCCTGTTAGGATCCATGCTTTAGTAAGCTACTAAGGGAATACTGCATAGTACGGTGCCCAGCGCTCACTTAACACTCTTCTTTTCAGTCCTGTTGGTATGCTGTGTCAGTTACATTCATTCATTCCTTCATTCATTCATTCTTCTTCTAAGCCACTTATCCTTCTGGGTCATGGGGGCTGGAGCCTATCCCAGCAGTCATTGGGCAGAAAGCGGGAAACGCCCTGGACAGGCCGCCAATCCATCATGGGCCAGACACATACATACACACATTCACACCTAGGGGGCCACTTTAGGATCTCCAGTTCACCTGATCGTATGTCTTTGGACTATGGGAGGAAACCAGGGCACCTGGAGGAAACCCACACAGACATGGGGAGAATGTGCAAATACCACACTGAAAGGACCGCGGATGCCTAGTCGTGAATTAATCCCAGCCCCTCCTTGCTGTGTGACAACAGTGCTACCCATTGGAGATCCTAAATTGCCACCCTAGGTGTGAAAGTGTTTGTCTGTTTCGGCCTCATGATGGACCAGTGGCCTGTCCAGGGTGTTTCCTGCTTTCTGCCCAGTGCTGGGATAGGCTCCAGCACCCCCTGCAACGCAGAAGGATAAGTGGCTTAGAAGCGGAATGAATGTAACTGACACGGCATACCAACTGGCCTGAAAAGAACAGACCGCTGGGCACTTTACTATGCAGTATACAACTCTCAGTGGATTATCAGAAGCATGGATGGCAGTCACGGTGCCAAGTTACAGTCAAATGCAATAATCTGGATGCTAGATTCTCAGTCAAATTACATGTGATTTTAGCTCATAATTTAACCCATTCAGTATGCCAAAAGTAAATATGACACTTTTCAGGCAGTTATAATAGACATTAGGCGCTAGGACCACCACCTCAGCCCTGTAAAATTCCTGGAAATATATTCATTGGACAGGTCTAAATTAGTTCAGCTTCAGATCCTTCCTAATCCTGTCGGTTATCACATTGATTTGCTGCCATCGGAACAACTGTACTTGTGTTGGGGGCAAACTGGGCTAATCTAATCCATTCTTGGTGTACAGAACTGAATAAAAAAAGCACCTACTTAATAGGAAATATCAACTTCTGAAAACTGACATTTTGTGACATCCTGGACAGGCAACCAAAAACCTGGACAGTCCAGAGAAATCCTGGATGGGTGGCAACCCTGGTAGGGGCTAATGGATTGGACCAGGGTTTCTAAACAAGCGGACCGTGAAGCACCCTCTAGTGTTCCGTGGGCCTGTTCTCAGGTGGAGGCAGAGAAAAGAAGCCTGGCAGTTAAGAATCGACGGTGAGATGTTTTCATATTACGATTAACATTAACAATCAATATAAATATCAATAATTAAACGTCATTAGTTTGAGACACCGCAGCCATGGGCAGACGCAGCTGATGCAGACAGTTAGGTAGTCATTAATGGAGAGTGCTTTCACAGGGCTATCTGGATAATATGCCGGTTTTTAACATCTAACTCTTTACCGACCCTTATAACTCTCGTAACATTTCTGCAGCATGAGCTTCTGTTAAAAACAGCAGACGAGCTATAAAACAAAAGCCAAGATCCGCGCTTGATGGCTCATAGACGTGGAACATATTTATGGCTGAGCATCAGTGACCTAAGTGGTTGAACTAAGATTGATAAGCCCATGACAAAGTAAGATTTATTATTATTCCTGACTGGGGCAACACTAATCCAAAAACCCAAGTGGGTGGAGCCAGAGAAGGGTTTGGCTGAGTTCATTTAAGCCTGCTTTAAATAACTCTGCAGGAATTAATTTAACACTGGAGCTTTGAGTGTTCACACTGTAACTCCAGCCCTGCACAGCACCCAAACAGAGTCTGCTCAAGATTCTGACACCATTTCTGTTGCTGGGCTTGAGTCAGGTTCATTTCAGGTTTAATCAAACTCATTTACCATCTGTAACAGATTTTGGGCTGTGTTCACTGCTGCTTATGTTCCTACTCAGACTGTTGTTTTTTTATTACATTGAACAGTTTTTAATCTGGCACTCTGTAGTCACTTGGGTTGGAGTCAGTTCAGATCAGGTAGGCACTCACAGGGACAGAACTGGTCAGGGTACAGTCAGGTCGGGACAGTATTTTGTTAGGTAATACACAAGTTCAGACTTCATTTTGTTAGGTCTGAACCCGGTTAAGAGAGGGTCACTGGGCTAAAGTATTTTTTGAAAGAGAACATTGTCAAGATACATTTAAGTTTAGTGTGAATTTTGTCTGAGAATAGTCATTTTTTACATTTGAGTTAGGATAACTGTATTGTAATGGGCCTACTTTTAAGTTGGGGCATAACTGTTGGCTCAGATTCAAAATTTTATCAAGCTACATTCAGGGTTCATAGAGAATTTTATTGAGACAGTTGAGTTATGACAGAATATTTTAAGCTACAGTTGAGTTAGGAACAATTTTTACTGAGCTATAGTCAAGTGAGGACAGAATTTTATTGAGCTACATATGAGTTAGGAAATAATTGTATTGAGCTACTATTGGTTAGGATAGAATTTTATTGAGCTACACTCAAGTTAGGGAAGTATTTAATTGATATACAGTTGTGTTAGAACAAAATTGCATTGAGCTACAGTCGAGTTAGTTCAATTTTATTGAGCTACAGTCAGAATTTTATTGAACTACAGTCGAGTTAGGACAATTAAATTGTGCTACAGTTGTCACGTCCCGTCTAGTCTAGCCCGTTTTTCTCAGTTTTCAGTTTTGTTTCTGTCTTGTCATGTCCATGTGCCCTTTGTTGTCCTGTTCCATGTGCTTCTGTTTGTTTTGGTTTCTTGCTCCTCCTGTCTCCACCCTCTTGTCAGGCCCCTCACCTGTCGCTGGTTTCTAGCTCCGCCCCTTCCCAGGTGTCTCTCGTTAGCCCTTGTTTTATATTCCATGTTGTGCCCTTTGTTCTTGTTCGGTGTTCTGTCTCCCTGCCGGTTGTTTGTTTCCATGTCGGTAATCTGTCTCCCTGCCGGTTGTTTGTTTCCATGTCGGTAATTTGTCTCCCAGTCTGTTACTCTTGTCCTTATGTCCGTCGATTTTGCCTGGTTATGGTTTTTGTTACTCTGTTTCTTTATACTGTTTTGTTTTAGTTTTTCTAGTGTCTTTGGTTTTTGTTTTTCCTCTGTTAGTTTGTCATTAAATCACTTGCGCTTGTATCCTGCCTCCACGTCCTGTTCCTGTGCCTCATTGTAGCAACAGTCAAGTTAGGACAATTTTATTGAGCTCCAGTCAAGCTAGGACAGAATTTTATCAGTCAGTTTCAGACAGAATTTTGTCAGATACAGTCAGTCTAGAAAGAATTTTAGTGAGCAACAGTCGAGTTAGGATAAAAATAAAGCTGCATTCAAATTGGCACAGAACTTTGTCTGGTCGAGTGTAGTCAGGTTATGCAAAATTGTGTTGGGCTACATTCATGTTTGGTAAGAATTTCGAGTTAGGACAGAATTGTATAATGGTACAAATGAGTTAGGGGAGTATTGTATGAAGGTACAGTTGAGTTAAGACAGAATTGTATGAAGGTACAGTTGAGTTAAGACAGAATTGTATGAAGGTACAGTTGAGTTAGGACAGAATATTATAAGAGTGCAGTTCAGTTAAGACAGAATTCTATCGAATTATAAGCTACAGTCAGGTTCAGGTTGTGCTGCAGTTGTGCTGGGACACAATTTAAGAAAAAAGAGACAATGTTCTTGGACTATATGTGGGTTTATTTCATCATTTCATCCCAAGGTAAGGCTATACGGCCCAGCTCTGATACTACCACTGGATAGTGAGACTCACTGTGCCTGCTGAGTTTGCTGTCCATCATCCCTCTGAATTCCCACAGCTACCTAACAGGCTTGTCAGACTCCCCTGGGCTCAGAGATGCAGCTCAGTGGCTGTTTCTGCACCCCACCTACTCCCACAGTGATGGAAACTTGTCTGCCATAAATGATGGTCATTTGTTTTCAGAAATACACTTCAGTCATCATCTTTTTCTTTAGAAATAAAGGCTTTTCCCCGACAGCCTCTTGCTAAAACATGGAAATCTATGCCGTCGTGCACAGATGTTTTCGCACACACAAAAGGGAAAAAGGTTCAAATTGGCTGACTTGATCGACAGGCCAGCTATGCCTTTGTGACAGGGGTTGACCAGGGGCTAAAATTGCATCAGGTTTCTGAATAGCACCATTGAATTAAATGAGGTGGCACATTTTATATGGTGGACCAATTCCATTTGCTGTTTTAGCCACACGTGAAATGAGTTTTGAGGAAACAAACTGAACCTGAGCAAGATGCTGTGGACTGGTCTCTCCTCAGGAAACAGGATCACCAGCTGCAATCAGGTTTCATGCCCCTGTTGACTGAACTCTGGACTGAAGAAACTAGTAAAATCGACTATTCATGTTAAAAATGAACAGTAATTCATTTCCATTAGGAGAGACTGACATACACTCTTAAAAGTACCTTGTAAAAGAGATATTGTGAAGTGTAAAGTAGCTTGATATAATGCTAAGGTTCTAGGAGGAGCCCCTGTACTGACTACAAAATTCTACACCCAAGCTTCTTAAATCATTGTTGCAAAATAAGTCCATTTGGCAGGGACTGGACAAGTTTCTGGATGTAGGCCATCAATGTTTAGACACTCTTACATCAAAGAATTGATCAGTTGGTCCAGATTTGGTGGATGCCTTCCCTGGCACAATTCCGAGGAGAATTCCCTGTAGACTGGGATTTTAGCCACTGCGGATAGACCTGTATGACTGTACGCTTCCATACACCTGCAGATTCAGCTACTTCCTTCACACTATGGTCTTTGGCACGCCCAAATGCAATCACTCCTTTTAGCCAATCATTAACATCTGCTTTGGAGCCATTTTCCACACATGGAACGAGACATTCACTGCACTGTACCACCTCTTCCCAATCTATGGATCCCGTCACTCACACCCCGCAGGGATTTATAGCCCCATCATCCTCGTGCAGCGCCATCTGCAGGAGCCTGAAGTTACTACCACCTTAAACATACAAGGGGACTCATTCCTTG
The DNA here is from genome assembly GCA_034552555.1 of Semaprochilodus insignis. Lineage (NCBI taxonomy): Eukaryota > Metazoa > Chordata > Actinopteri > Characiformes > Prochilodontidae > Semaprochilodus > Semaprochilodus insignis. The sequence continues at coordinate 21,913,089 of CM067477.1, read as the reverse complement.
TCCATTGAGCTTATACGGAACTGATAGTTCAGGTTAAAGTAAACCCAAAAAAAGATTCTGGAGACAAAGTTTAAGTACATTAGTATTATGCAATTGGGGCAAGTGCTCTTATATTACAGCATTAGGGGGGATCCTTAGCACTGTCAAACACAGGGCAAAGCGGGGCAAGTCAGCACCTTACAACTCTTATTTTCAGTAGACATACAACCCAACCAAAGCAGCCCAAAGTCCAGCAGGACAAAACACAATCAACATTACTGCTCATCGTCTTAACTCAGCAAATGGCTGTTTTTGTCCCCCTTGGCTTTTGTGCAAGCCAATAATGTACCCTACAAGGGGAATTGCCTCTGCGACCTCTCAAAGATCTCCTAGGGGGATCTCTTCATGGCAAGGGTTTTGGAATGTCCACTGCCACTGGAAAACAGACATGATGCCGGAGGCATGGGCTTCTTGCTCACACGCACCCACATCCTCTTCACCCAGACGGCACAGCTGAGAGAGACCGAACACTGCATCCTCCTGCCCAGCGCGCTGTGGAACTCACAGCAGCTAATGGCATCACTCCTCGCAGTACTGGATGTGTGGCAACAGCAGCGCCACTCTCTGCTTCCCCTTCTGCCCACTATGCTATTGGCACCTGACTAAAGCATTACTGGGAGACAGCAGTCAATGTCCAGGCATCCTCGCTGCTGCCTCTTTCGCTGTCCTACAGATAGACTCCAATGATGCGACTGGTCTCGCAGCTTCCTCTGCAGTCCTCACTGCCCATCCTCACTGCGGTGCAACTTCCTTTGCAGTCATTGGCCAGGCTTAGGCCTTGTCCACACATACATAGGTATTTTTAAAATGGGGGTTTTCCTCCTTTGTTTTTTTGTCCACATGAAAACGCTAAAACGGGCTGGCAGGTGCTGTCAAGAGCAGCCAAAGCAGCAGGCAGCGATACCGCTAAAGCCTTGTTCGCCAATCAGAAGTAGTGCTGCACTACTTTACACACTATTTAGTGCTGTAATGTGTGGTTTGGGACGCATCCCCATGCTAGATATAGCAGTGACCTCCAAAGTACATTCTGATGCCTCTGATCTTCAGTATAGTGTAAGAGTCACTGTATATTTATGGGTAGACATGTAACAAATCCTTTTAGCGATGCTAAAACTAGCACTGTTCTGCCTATGACCGCCATCGTACAAAACTGCCTCATGTAAACAAATGTTTCGAAATGTTTTGTCACTCATTTCAGTCAAATTGCATGTCATGAGATAATATGCCCCTTAAGATGAGCATCCTGTTTGTTTTCAGTCAGGCATATGTTCCTTTCACCATTTCTTACTCTAATAATACTGATGTAACGCGCATTCTTAATGCCGGTTTGTTTGCGGGTGTTCCATCAAGTAACCTTTTCAGACAATGTGATTGGCTCAGAGGTTCATGTCAATCACTTTGCTGTACCTGACTGAACCAACAGCCATGATTGTGGACATTCAGCAAGCAGTGATGCCCTCCATGAGTCACTGGCAGACGGCTGCACCACACAGGACTACATGCACGCAGACCGTCACGATGACTGTCCTTAACATCACGTCAACGTCACCAAAGACTGCAATTTTGTCGTTCCAGACTGTCATGGAGTGACTCAGAATGTTAGTGGGTCATCTTCAGTGACGAGACCCACTTTTGTATTGGTGGAGACGACCAACGAATCCATGTGTGGAGGCACCGTGGTCAGCACCAAGATGAACTGCTACTGCACTACTTCTGTATGTGTAGCTCAATAAATATTGATCATATCAGTCTAAATTTATCATCATTTATTGTTCCTGGAAACCTTTATCTTCCTTCCCAACAGCACTGCAATCCCACACTTCTTTTGATGATTGGTGTAAATGTCCCCATAACAAGAAAAAAATTAATATTGAAACTGATGTTCTTTTTGCATTGAATATCTAATGTGACCATAGCATAGATGTCCATCTTTGTCTCCCTCTTTCTAAAGGCAGATTGTAGTGGAAATGTAATTACCCCAATGTGAGCTGCCAAGGCCGCTCTTTAAAATCCTCTGGGTACCTGACAAAACTGATGTGCACACACTGCCAGAATCAATGAGTGCCATTCTAGATGTCAATAATAGGAAGTCGGTCAGGGCATACTGAAAAAGTGATTCATCAGTCCGTCCGTACGACACCGTTTTGTAGAACCACATTTTTCTGTAAAAATATCTTTCCAAAGTTTTACATTTAAGCACAGTTTTAAAGGCCGTCTGCCGAGAGCCACATAATTAATGGCAAGAAAGAGAGAAAAGAGGGTGCAAATTAACGAGCTCAGATTTCAGACGTTTCATTAAAAAAGTTGGCAGGGTCTCAGGAGGATCCACCTATCCAGAAGAGCTGGCGGTGCTCATAGACAGGCTGCTGCTGAACCGCCTAGCATTGCTAATAGATCTTTAGCCTCAGGGGGCCAGGACCCAGAGCCATCTCTCTGCCATCTCTGCTCAGGCTGCTTTTCTCATTTTCCAGCAGCAGCTATTCCCTTCCCGTCTCTGTAAACATTGTAAATAAAATCCGTGGCAGAGCCTCACTGAGGAATACTGTAACCTAAAGAGCATCGAGTTGTCTGTTTGACCATTTGTGCCTCTGTTGCTGTGGACCACTCTGAGAGTGCCCTTTGATGGAATCCAGGTCACTGTAGACTCGTCTTTGAAATTCTTTGGATATGCACATACAAGGGGTACATGATCTGAGTGTGCCAATTTTTGCCGGACCAGTTTATCATTTTGATTTGGACTGGCCTGTGTTCCGTGTCTTTTGGTGTAAATAACGTGAGACAGATAAGTGCACTTGAATGCTGTTGCCTGGTCAAGCTCCACTGTCATGGTGCAAAAAAATGACTAGCAGCCCAGCCAAACTTCAGCTCTGCAGTGAAAAGTGACCCGGCTCATGGCCCAGTCAAACTCTGCTAATGCATGGAAAAATCTCCCAATCAAACTCCTTGCTAGTGTTCGGTTTGTGGCCCAATCAAACTCAACCGTTGCAGCAAAAAGTGTCCCAACAAGTGATCTAGTCAAACTCTGCTTCTGCAGTGCAAAGCTACCCAGCTTGCAGTCCAGTCAAACTTTGCTAATGTACGGAAAAAATCTCCCAGCAGAATCATTTCTGCAGTGAAAAGTGTCCCTGTCTGCAGCACAGTCTAACTCTGCTACTGTGGTTAAGATTATCCTTACCAGTGGTTCAGTCAGAATCAGCTGCCATGGTAAAAAAAAACTCCTCTACGGCAGTGAAAAGTGTCCTAGCTCATGGCAGACTTAAAAAGCCTACTGGCTTGCTGCCAGACTGAGATCCGCTACCACAGTAAAAAGTATCCCAGCTTGTGGTCCAGTTGAAATCCGCTACCACAGTAAAAAGTATCCCAGCTTGTGGGCCAGTTGAACTCCGCTACCACAGTAAAAAGTATTCCGGCTTGAGGTGCAGTTGAAATCCGCTACCACAGTAAAAAGTATTCCGGCTTGAGGTGCAGTTGAAATCCGCTACCACAGTAAAAAGTATTCCGGCTTGTGGTCCAGCTGAAGTCCGCTACCGCAGTAAAAAGTATCCCAGCTTGAGGTCCAGTTGAAATTCCCTCTTGCAGTACAAAGTATCCCGGGTTGTGGCCCAGTTGAAATCATGTACCACAGTAAAAATTGTCCTGGCTTGCGACTCTACTACAGCCAAGAAAGTTTCCTGGATTTTGGCCTGGTCAAACTCTGCAACCACTGTTTATGGCCCAGTCAACTCCTCTACCACAGTTAAGGTGTCCTGACTCACAGCCTAGTTAAACTCTGGTACTGTGGGATAAAGTGTCCCAGTTTACAGGCCAGACTGATTTGTTCTCGTTTGATGATGCCATGTCTTGTTTGATGATCCCAGATCTGCTGTAAAAGTTTAAAACATAACAAGCCTCTAACATACCACCAACAATGCAGAGCAAAACAAAAGTTGATGCAGTAGAAGCCAAAATGCACTCAATGTTCTTACACCAAACACACACGCACATGTACCTACTGGCCTTTTTTATAACACCATTATCTTGATGTGTATTGCTGTGGATTTATGTATACTTGCTATTGTTTGTTGTGATATGGTTGGAATAAGATACGTGGTTTTAATCTTAACACTTGGACCGATGTTCCCAAGATCAAGAACTTCCCAAGATCTTCAAAGCATTCATTTTTGGATGCCACCAAAAGCATGCAGACTCTATTTTGTCTCCTTTAGCAACCGAGATTGCAAATGGTGTTGTTCTAGACACAGGTCCAAAGTACTCTGGCAAAGCAAAGAGAGTCAGCAAACGGCTGGTGAAGATGCATACAGACCCAGGGCAAGGGAATGTGACGCATCTGGGAACAAAGCCACAGGCACCCGGTGAACCAAGGATCAGGAGGAGATGCTGATGCCTCGAGAAGCCGCTGAGAGGGAACCGCTCCAGTGAGTGATGGCATAGAACAGCAGGAGGCTCCAAGACTCCTTGGAGACACTCCTCTAAGCCAGGAGTTTAGGAGCAGCTCATTCAGAGTCAAACATGTAAGTTGATGAACCCAAACTACACAACTGCAGAGCGATGATGTCACGCTGTGTAATCTCCATGCTTTTCAATCAAGGGCTAAATTTAGAGGGCCAGTGATATAACCCCCAGTTCTGCTGGACTCTGAGTAGATCAAGGTAATCTTCGGTCAATCAGAGGCTGTAGAACCAATCGCTGTCCAACATGTTTCAGTGTTGTTCTTGCTCTCACACACCTGATCCAGTTAACTGGCTAATCTACTAGCCTGCAGTGTTGGACAGTAACTCAGTAAGTGTAATGCGTTAGTGTACTATAAGTAGCGTGTTGGTGTACGGTAACTCAGTAAGTGTAATGCGTTAGTGTACTGTAAGTAGCGTGTTGGTGTACGGTAACTCAGTAAGTGTAATGCGTTAGTGTACTGTAAGTAGCGCGTTGGTGTACGGTAACGCAGTAAGTGTAGTGCGTTAGTGTATTGTAAGTAGCGCGTTGGTGTACGGTAACGCAGTAAGTGTAATGCGTTAGTGCACTGTAAGTAGCGCGTTGGTGTATGGTAACTCAGTAAGTGAAGTGCGTTAGTGTACTGTAAGTAGCGCGTTGGTGTACGGTACCTCAGTAAGTGTAGTGCGTTAGTGTACCGTAAGTAGCGCGTTGGTGTACGGTAACTCAGTAAGTGTAGTGCGTTAGTGTACTGTAAGTAGTGTGTTGATGTACAGTAACTCAGTAAGTGTAATGTGTTAGTGAACTGTAAGTAGTGTGTTAGTGTAGCTGTCCTTCCTTTTGGCTTATGTGAACATATAATCGTAACATGTCCAAAAGAAAGTAATGTGAAGTGAGTACACCAATCAGGACACAGCGGTCACTTTGTTTGATTTTGTTTTGACCTGTTGGACAGAGCTTGGTTCTAGTTAATGGAACCTGTTCTTCTTCAGTGTTCTGTGCTTATGATCATTTGAATAGACATCAGTGTCAGACTAATTAATGAGCTTCTATTAAAGACTGGTGGACTGAGAGACACTAGAGTCTCTTCACCTAAAATGAGCTGATTAAGAGTCTTGTTCCAGAAATGATAACAGGACATTAGAACCATAATAAATCATACTACTGTTACTCTCCAAACTTAAGTACATTTGAAGGTAAATACTTTAGTACTTTTACTCCAGTGGAGGTCTAAAGGGAGGAACTTCTACTGACACTGGAGGAGTAGTTTACCTTTGGGATCTCTACTTCAACTCAACCACATGACTTATGTAGTTTGTCCACCACTGCTAGCCTCAACTGAAGTAAAACAATGCCATTTTTAAGTATGTCCTCGTAGAGGATATGTTAACCTTTTCACTCAGAAAATCTACAAAACAATGAAACTTTTGTCATTTCCAAGATGAATACAATGACTTTTAAGGGGGTTGAATAATTTTGCAAGGCACTGTATTCGGAAAATGAGGTCCCAACCTCAGCAGTCATGTTAAACTGGGTTGGGTCCAAAGCTCTAAAAGTAGGGGTAGGGGGCTCTTCAGGACCTCTACAATGGGTCATTGGTCAAGCCCTCTAAAAGCAGGGGTCTTACTAAGATATGCAGGGCAGGGAGTTGATTTGGACCAGGATTGGGAATGTCGAACTAGCAGAAGACCTCTCTAATTCCTGAAAGAAACACAAAAGACACCTATTGATTCCTATTTTGATTTGGGATTGAGGGGAGGTGCAGCTCAATCAACAGGTTTCGAGAGCAATTCCCCACAGTGTGTCGATGAGGCCGCCTGAAAATAGCATCCTGAAGGACTCCCGCTCCGACCCAGCTGAAGGACGCCGATCCATCAGCGCACCTGTCTGCTGTGTCAACACCCAGCAGACAGAGCAGACGCCCGGCACTGCGGGACGGGGCCCTCCCCAGATCATTCATAACCCAGTCACGGAACGGGAGCAGCCGGTGCCGGGTCTTTGGCAGCAAGAGAGGGGGGCCTCTGCCCAGGGACGCTTTCGCACCTCGGTCATTAGCATGCCGCCTTTTCATTACCGTCTCTTGGCTGGAGCGTGGCGCTAGAAGAAGTCGCCACCATCGTCACCGCCATTGGAGCCTTTATCCTCTTTCCCCTTTTCAGTCTGGCCTCTTTAATTACAGCACAGCCTGAGCTGGATGTGCAGAGGCAGATTAGACACTGACGGGAGCCAGAGAACATGGGTGCGTGCATGGAATGCGGGGGGTGGGGGGGTGGGGGGGTTAATCAGAAAACCAGGCTGTTTCTTTTCCTTCTTTCTCAGAATCGCATTGATGTCTGCACTGAACGCTGCTGATGAAAAAAAAGAGGAGAACAATGTCTTCAAGGAAGCCTCTGGATTCCTAGGGAGCCTCATCAGGACCTCACTCAGCCCACGTTCATGAAATGTATTTGTTTTTCATCTTTTGGCTGGAATGTGATAATCCGTCTGAAAGCTCAGGCTAACTTGCTTGGTGGCCTCTTTCCACTAACACTGGACAGTCAATCAGTCAAGACATGCTTTGTGTCCAAATTGTGCTGAGCACATAGCTAACAAACACGAGAAGTCAAAATCTAAATCTGTATATACATCACGAAACATCTCTCAACCCAACATCGAATTCAGACTCATTTTTATAGTTTGCAGTAAGTCTGAAAATTTGGATGTGTCTTAGCTGGTATCTCAGATGGAAAATTTGGATGCGTCATAAATGGTAATCTCAGATGGAACATTTGGATGTGTCTTAGATGGTATTTCAGATAGAAAATTTGGGTGTGTCTTAGATGGTATCTCAGATGGAAAATTTGGACACATCTTAGCTGGTGCATCAGATGGAAAATTTGGATGTCTTAGATGGTATCTCAGATGGAAAATTTGGATATGTCTGAGATGGTATTTCAGTTGGAAAATTTGGACACATCTTAGCTGGTATCTCAGATGGAAAATTTGGACACATCAAATTTTCCATCTGAGATACCATCTATGATGCGTCCAAATGTTCCATCTGAGATACCATCTAAGACACATCCAAATTTTCCTCTTCATCCTGGCTGTTAATATCTGCTCTGTGTGGATGCTCTTGAAAAATCAGATTCTGGTATCTTGGGCTTTTGAAAGTTATTCCAAAAGGAAATAGCCAGGAGGGTGCAGCACCACCTCTAAACAAAATTAGGATCCTTGAACCTTCGGATTGATTGATTGATTGGAAATTGATGAAATCCCAGGTATGGCACTAAGGAACACAGTGGAATGCCTTAAAGCTGGACTGCACCATGCTGTATTTTGAGCATCACTCTTTGATTCAGACAGAAGCCGTTTTTTACTATGCAATTAGTGATCCTGGTCTAACTAGCAAGCTAATGTTTGTCAATGCAGAACACATTTTTTGGTCATTCTACATTAAACATAGATTGTGGAGCTTGTAACAGACATAACCAATGTGAGAGCTAGCTGACTGGATAATTGTCTATTGAGCAACTCAAGAATTTTACCCTTTTTACTGTGCAGATGGACAGATGGACAATAAAATGGACAGCTGAAGAAACATGCGAAGGAAAGAAACACAGATATGCAGCCAGACAGACAAATCAACAGACAGACAAAGCAATGTGCGAATGAAGGAGTGGACAAACAGATGTGCAGATTGATGGATGGACAAATAAACATACGAAGCAATGAAGGGATGAACAGGCAACTACAGACAGGATTGGTCAGGTGAATGCTTACAGAAGCATCACCCAAGATTAGGCCCGCCCAGTTTACATGGAGAAGAGAGAAATATGGTGAAATATATCATGAGAGGTTTTGATTATGTACCATGAAGGGTAATGTATACTAAAGGGCTCCTGCACTGTACAGTACCTCCAGACCTCCTACTCTCAAACTCCTCTCCTGCTGGACCGTCTCTTCCCGTTTTGTGGGCTGGCACTGGAGCACATGGTCTTGATGCAGGGACATGTGGGGAATACAGGTGGTCAGGCCCAGTGCCTCCTACTCAGAATGCAGGCACAGTGCTGTAGATCCCACCCCCGTGGGCAGTGGGCTGCGGCTGCAGGCTGAGCTCATAAGCACAGTGGTTATTGTTGTTCATGAAGCATGAGGCCATCTGTTGCACTCATGGGTGGCATTTCTGCTGACGGCCACATTTTTTAACAGGCACCTCTGACCTCCTTTCGTCCTCGCTGTACTCATCAACTCCACCTTTTAAAGGTCCATTTTATGGAAAAACACTAATTCCTTAAAAAACAAGCATGTAAACATCGTTCAAAGGCCCATATTCTATATTTTTATTTGTATTTTCTTATTTTTGCACTGATATCTTGGCAAGCAAAATGGTCTAATATCTAGTTGGTATATTTTATATTTCTAATTTTGAGATTGTTGTAATCTTGTTATAAGACTATTTAATTTATTTCTACAACCCACAATCAGAAAAGACGGGACAGTATGGAAAATGCAAATGAAAACATGAATAAATTCAGTGTTCCTTACATTTACTGTGACTTTATTTCACTGCAGACAATATGAACCCAAGCTATTTCATGTTTTGTCCGGTCAACTTCATTCATTTGTTAATATACGTCCACTCCCGCATTTCAGGGCCACAAAACATTCCAAAAAAAGTTGGGATGTGGGACGTTTATGGCTAGTAATGTGGTAAAAAGACTAAATAATGATGCAATTTCAAATAGGTGATGTCAACAGAGATAAATACAGTACAAAAGAGTCTTTGTACTGCAAAAGAGTCTTTGAGGAGCACAGTTGGACAGAGGATCTCCAGCATGCCAGTGTGAAATGTTTAAAAGCAATGTTCCTCAAAGAAACATAATATACAGAGCATAATATCATTAAACCACTCGGGAGTATGTAAAGGGCACAAGCCTATGCTGAACACCTGTGATCCCTCAGATGGCACTGCATCAAGAATAGTCATTCAGCAATAGTTGATATAACCACATGGGCTCAGGATTTGTACACAAAACAGTCTCTATATGGAGCAAAACATCTATATATGAAGCACAACAGTCTCTATATGGAGCAAAACAGTCTCTGGAGCAAAACATCTATATATGAAGCACAACAGTCTCTATATGGAGCAAAACAGTCTCTGTATGGAGCAAAACATCTATATATGAAGCACAACAGTCTCTGTATGGAGCAAAACAATCTCTGTATGGAGCAAAACAATCTCTGTATGGAGCAAAACATCCATATATGAAGCACAACAGTCTCTATATGGAGCAAAACATCCATATATAGAGTAAGACAGTCTACATGTGGAGCAAAACATCCATATATAGAGTAAGACAGTCTAATTGTAGAGCAAAACATCCATATATAGAGTACAGTCTACATACGGAGCAAAACATCCTTATATATGGAGCAAAAACATCCATATGTGAAGCAATAAAGTCTATATATGGAACAAACACATTGAATAAAACAGTCTATATTTGGAGCAAAACGTCCATATAGCGGGCAAATCAGTTTATGAATGGAGCAAAACAGTCTATACGCGAAGCAAAACATCCATATATCGAGCAAAACATCCTTATACAGAGTAAGACAGTCTACATATGGAGCAAAACATCCATATATAGAGTAAGACAGTCTACATATGGAGCAAAACATCCATATATAGAGTAAGACAGTCTACATATGGAGCAAAACAGTCTATATATGGAGCAAAAACATCCATATATAGAGTAAGACAGTCTACTTATGGGGCAAAACGTCCATATATAGAGTAAGACAGTCTAGCAAAACGTCCATATTTAGAGTAAGACAGTCTGTATATGGAGCAAAACAGTCTATATATGGAGCAGAACAGTTTATCCATGGAGCAAAACATTTATATATGGAGCAAAAACATCCATATATAGAGTAAGACAGTCTACTTATGGAGCAAAACATCCATATATAGAGTAAGACAGTCTATATATGGAGCAAAAACATCCATATAGGGGGCAAAACTGTATATATTTGGAGTAAAACTGTCTGTACATGGAACCAAAATGACCATTTGTCCATGTTAAAGTTGTTATTTGTTCCTTTTGTTTCAAATGCACAAAAGCACAAACAAAAAATCAATAAATCCAAATTATAATATAATATTATGTACAAACATGCAAATGTAGGGCCGTGTGATGGACTGCCCAGGTCTGTCTGGGTTGTTTCCTTCCAATTTATCATACCTCTATATTTTTGTGTTACTGTACCTTTTAGAATGATATATGCAGATGAGATCTGTGCTGATTGGCTGCACTGTGCTGTGCATCATTCACAAAGCATCCAGCAACTGAAACACTGCTTGTAACTTCAGTGTGAATCAGTGTGCTGTAGGTTAAATAATCGGATATATGTAATCATGTAGGTTCTGTGAATTCAGAATGAGCTGTTTTCCAGCGTGGTGTCTATATACAGACTGGGAAGTGAACATACATACAATGTGTACACACCCAAAAATTGGAGTTTTCCAAGATATGAGCCCTTTAAGAACCACTGATCCAGTGACGGAATAAGAGCCAGGCTCTCGGAGTGCACTCCTTCCTTGTTCCACCTCGAAGATATTTATCCTCCTGGAACTGGGACAGTCTCTGGCTTTGCGATGGCGGCCATGGATAACGCCCTCCAGTCGAGTCAGTGTAGCAGGTGGTTAATATCGGGAGCCGGTATGGTGGCCAGTACATGCGGAATACTTCAGGAGACTGCCAGGTGGCTGGTGTCACACTCTGCACCTGCAAAACTGTGCCAACCAGATGCTTCCTGCCAAGGGGGTGCCGAGGATGAGTTAGCGCGCACACGCATAATCACATTCTCTGAGATATAATCTCCCCTGAATGACACGCTCTAGGTGTTAATGTCAGCTTCTCCAGAGTCAAGGTGAGTGTTTCATTAAGTCTCAGTGTCAGTAGAGAGAGATGAGTCACCGACTGCTTCCTCTGCTGTGGGATCCCGACTTGATCAACTGAATAAGGACCGGTATTCTAAAATACATGTGGATAAAAACACGTTTAACAAAAAAGTTGTCCCAAGTTCAGGACAAGCTACAAAAGCCAGAGAAAGTGGGACTCCTAACAAGCAAGGCCTGATAGACCCACCAACACTGTCCCCATCAGATAAACAGCACTTAAAACTTCCATCTCTAAGAGAAACAAGAACGTCAAGCTTCTCTGGAAACATTCACAGGTGCTTCTGTCCATCATTCCACTGTGAGAAGACGCCCTAAGCACTATGGGTCAGAAAGGATATGTAGCTGTCAATAAGCCTGCTACTTCGAGTCGCCCTGTAAAGCCTGAAATAGTAGCTTGAAAGTCTGATGCGCTGGTTCAGGAGTTGCTTACCATGCGTACGTCTTTACATATTGCTTATCTTGGCAAAGAGGAAGATGCTGGGAACAGTGCTTTGAGCGAATGCTCTTTTATTGAACACGGAAGCTGAGAGAGTCGCCCCTAAAATGCGCTGTCTGGTGGTGTCAGCCAAACCAGCAAGTGGCAGTATAACCCTAACCATAAAGCCATTTTGGGCGATCAGAAGACTGGCTGCATCCCAAACCATGCACTTAGATTCTTTACATGCTGCGCTAGTTAATGCACTTTTAACAGTGCTGCAGTGCTGTACACACTATTTTGCGCTGCGGTGTGCGGTTTGGGACGCAGCCCCTGTGTGGTGGGACTGCTGGAAATTGCAGCGACATCTGTAGTGCATTCTGACGCTTCTGTTCTTCAATATAGTGTATGAGTAACTGTATGTTTATGTGTAAACAGTTACTTACAGCCCTCTCTCCACAGCAAGAGTTTCAGAACACGCATGTAGACACATATACCAGGAACCAAGTGCTCTTGGCCACATGCTCCCTCAGACATGGGGTGGCATCCTAACTTGAGGCTTTTTCCCAGAAGTGCCAGAGCAGAAAGACCGCATTCTCCTCCCCACTAGTGGCTCAATCTTTGAACTGCAGGGGACTACCACTCGCACTGTAGAGGCCAGCAGGATGCTGCTTATGTGTGGTGGAGGCCCAACCCTCCTCCTCGACCCACCCTCTTGCCAAAACCTGCTCGAAGTGCCACTGGAGAAGATCACAGCCGCCATGCTTTTGAGCACCAACGTGATGACTTGGCAAATAAGAAGACACGGGATGCTCTAACGTTGCAAATGACAGCATAAAGAACCGCGGCTCAGTGCTGCATCACTACCCCACAGCCCACACGAATACCCCTGTATCAAAGACCATAGTGTGAAGGAAGTAGCTGAATCTGCAGGTGTATAGAAGGGTCTACCAGCAGTGGCTAAAATCCCAGTCTACAGGGAATTCTCCTCGGAATTGAGCCAGGGAAGGCATCCACCAAATCTGGCCAACTGCACAATTCTTTGATGTAAGAGTGTCTGAACATTGATGTGGCCTACGTCCAGAACCTTGTCCAGTACATGCCAAATCCAATCACAGCTGTTACTGGTGCTGCTGGAGGTGTTACACACTGTTAGGTACGTTTCAGTCACAGACGACCAGAGAGGTCTCCACATCCCCACATCCTGTGGGCCGCCTTAATGGCAAATTTGGGATCGAACATTATATTAAAGGGTGGTTGCTTGCTTTGGCACAGTGCTGAGCATTAGAAGCTTTCAATGTCAGCTGTCCAAGTGATCACGTTTCTGGTGTCTTGTCCATTGATATGAATCAGTGGTACATGATCACCTCCTGCCTTTACAAAGGTTGCATGGCTGCGTATTAAACCAGTTTCAAGTTGACTTGCAAGACACTTTCCATCATGCAGTTAAAGCTGTACTTTGTAAAGCCAGGCTAAAAAAAACGAGACTGTCCAGCCAGCGGCTACCACTATCGTCATTCAAGTCCCAGATCACGTCACTCAGGTGCGCTGAGAGGGGACCTGAGGTAGCCCTGGCACTGACTGCTCGCCGCTTTTTCAATTCGAATTGCAAATGATTACCCGCTGGAGGCCGCGCCTGCTGGTCGACTTCTGAAAGGCCTCGCTGTGAGCCCTCATTCATGGTGCGAGTCCGACGTCTCGCTGCACAATCTAGAGCCCAGCACTACCCCCCATCGCACTATTCACACACATAACGCAGCCGGAGAGAAAAAACGACAGCAGAGGATCAAAGCAAATTCCACTAAAAGCCCAAATGAGCAGAAATTATCAATATTGCCTCTTTAAGGCCGGCCTTTCAAATCACACGATGATATGTTGAGCTCTACTTTGAGATGCAGTGGCCTTCATTTATCAAGGGCCTTAGAACAACATTGCTGATACAGTTTTAGGACTTGGGGAAAAAAATGGTGTCTTGACAAGTAAAAAGATGTTAAATCTAGTTCAAATATCTTGCAAGCCTGTTATAAGAGTAGTATAGACTCATCCTCATTGCACAAATAGCTGCACACAAATAGAGGGCAGTGCTGGTGATGTGATGACACTGTCAGGATCCCCCGTGAGAGAATCAAGATGGCGGCTATCCGCTGCTAAACAGTCGAAGCATCTCTCCAAACCAAAGTATTCTTCTCTTTCTCTTCCTTCTCTGGACTATACATGCTCCACAAACTGGATACACTTGAAGATTATGTCAACAGCTATTACCGGCGCTATGAACAAAGACAAAGGAGAAGATCAAAACAAAGGAAAACAAAACTCTACACCTACCTGTAAACGACCACGCCAAGAGAGTCAAGAGCAAATGATCTTACTAACCAATGAAAACTAATCACTCCTACACTCCGTCAGTGAACTCACTACTCGACTAGCTACTCGAGTAGCTAATGAAAATAAAAAACTGAAAGAAACTGTCTTAGATCTCCAAGCACGGAGCATGAGGGACAATATTGTTTTTTCCGGCATCCCAGAGCAAACTACAGAGGACCCAGAGACTTTATTACAGGATTTCATGGTCAACAAACTTAAAATACCCCCAGAGAAAGCTACAACAATAACATTTCATTGAGTTCACCGCCTGGGTGGCCAAAAACCTCCGAATAAGTCGCAAAAGTTGAACACTTTAAAGACAAAGAATACATCATGAGCCGGGGAAAAGAACTTTGGGTTAAATGATCAGCTCTCGCGAGATTTTAGACAGACTGAGAAAGCTCCTCACTATCAGAAAGGAGCTTGTAAAACAAGGAAAACGGGCGATCATCTCCGTAGATAAGTTATATGTTGACAGCCAGTTATACCGGGATAAAAACAACATTCCCTGGTTATACTAAATCGATCTCTCTCTCTCTCTCTCTCTCGGTGCTCTTTACGTGTTATGCGAGCACTCGAGTTCTCTAATCCTATAAATAATCAAATATATCCTCCCTTTTCACTCCGTTTCTAGTATTCAAAAACAATAGTCTCTGACGTTTCCAACTAGTTATGTGCTCTCTCTCTCTCTCTCTCTCTCTCTCTCTCTCTCTCTCTCACACACACACACACACACACACACACACACATATACATGGCTAAACAAACTCCTCTATCCATTATATAGATAAGAGAGGCTTCTACTCTCTTTCACATTCATACACTAATATACAAGTTCTGGGCTATATCCTACAATGATTAAACAAGTGTACAGATATCTCACTGCTTCTACATGTGTTGTAATCATAAAATATCTCTCTCCTTTTCTTTCTTTCTTTTTATTTTAATGTTCTTGTCCATCTAACTCCCCAATAATAATTGGTGGAGATTTCAATACATTTTTAGACCAGCTGGCGCCAAAAACACCCAAAAACCCTCAAGGAGTCATCCTATTAGTGCAGCTCCATTGTCAGACGGCTGCAACACAGAGCAACATGCATGCAGACCGTTACACCGACTGTCCTTAACACCACATCAGCGTCACCAAAGACTGCAATGGTGTTGTGCCAGACTGTCATGGAGTGACTCAGAATGGCAGCAGGTCATCTTCAGTGACAAGTCCCGCTTTTGTTTTGGTGGAAACGACCAACGAATCCGTGTGTAGAGGCACCGTGGTCAGCACCAAGATGAATGGTTTGTAGTCACGTGTCACACGTCCAAAAGGCCTGGTGTCACTCCATCTTGTAAAAAGTGATTCAGTTCTCATCCTAGTCAAGCTCTGCTACTACTATGAAAAGTGACCCAGTCTGCAGCCTATTCTGAGCCCACTACTGTGGTCAAAAGTCACCTGGCTCACAGCCTAGTCAAACACCGCAACCATTATAACAAGTGACCCGGTTTGTAGCCTAGCCAAGCTCTGTTACCACTGTTCGCAGACTAGTCTGAGTTCAATACTGTGGTGAAAAGTGACCCAGTCTGCAGCCTATTCCAAGTCCACTACTGTGGTCATAAGTGACCTGGCTCAGAGCCAAGTCAAACTTTCTTTTCATGATGTAAATTCCCAAGATTCGCAGCCTAGTCAAACTCCCCTACCATGAGAAGTGTCCTGGCTTACGGCCCAATCAAACTCTGCTACCGCTGTGAGACGTGACATGCTTTTAATGCCTAGTCCTTGCCACTGTAGTGAGAAGTATCCTGGCTTGCAGCCTAGTTGAACTCCACTGCGGCAAGAAGTGCCCTGATTCATGGCCCAGTCAAACACTGCCACGATGATGCAAAGTGTTTCCGCCAAAACCTACAACCAACAACACAAACAGCATTCTAACACAAGCCATTACCAAATGCACACACAAGGTATTGTACTGGGCTATTGATGATAACCAGCCCCAGTTTGATACATGCCGTTCTATATCCAAACTGGTCTCAGATCGCTGCACTAATGATGAGCGATAAAAAGGGGCAAATGTCCAGCTTTCCTGGCAGCACCTGTTTGTCAGGCTCCTCAGAGTCCTGACCAAAGCCCAGAGTCAGATGTCATCACAGCGCCGGACAGAGGTGAAGGATGGTCCTGCTCAGTGTGTGGTCACCATGGTGAAGGGCCTGAGCGCATTCAGGCTTTGAACTGGCTCATCATCACGCAGACGGCCATGGCCTCCGTCAACATCTGTTCCTTGCTCTGATCACTTCTAAGCCGAGAGGAAATGTGCCGGACTCTTGATAAGACGCTGGCGTTGGCACTGGGTTAAACATGAATTGTTTTTTTGGGGGAAAATAAGTTTCTTTTTTTTTCCTTTTTATCCCTTCAGCAAGGCTTAGTTCCACATCGCAATTACCGCTGACAAAAACAGGAGGAAAGCAGAGGGAGAAGCGCTGCCCTCCTTTGCATGTGAAACATCTATTCTAACAATTATATGCAGCACATTGAATTTGGAGTGCAGCAGTACAAATGAACCTCCATTTGTTAGAAGGACTCCACTTTAGCCCAGCAACGAGTATGAGACTTCTTCTGTCGGTGCCATTATCCTACACAACTCAGAGTTACAAAAGACACAATCTGATTACCGCAGGGGTCCCAATAACAGCAGGAACTGTAACTACTAAAATATACAGTTCATATTGCTGCTGTCATGTCAAAGTCTCGCATGGTTTATGTATTTAAGGCAGCAGCTGCCCTTTGTGAGTATCGATGAATGGAGAAGCAGAAATGGACCCATATCAATGAATCACAACCAAAGAATGCTCTAGAGTCCAGTGGCGGCACTTTACACCACTGCATTTGACGCTTTGCATTGCGCTTGGTGATGGAAGGCTGGGATGCAGCTGCTCGGCCATGGAAACCCATTCCATGAAGCTCTCTACGCACTGTTCTTGAGCTAATCTGAAGGCCACATGAAGTTTGGAGGTCTATAGTGATTGACTCTGCAGGAAGTTGGCGACCTCTGTGCACTATGTGCCTCAGCATCCACTGACCATGTCATTTGACATGGCATACCACTTCGTGGTCGAGTTACTGTCAACCCAAAAGGCCTCGTAGCTGCAACATAGTGCTGGCCAGTAGTGTACTGACATCCAAGCAGCCAGCCCAGGCAGTCTTATAGCTACCGGTCATCCAAGCAACCAGCCCAGGCAGCCTTGTAGCTACCGGTCATCCAAGCAGCCATCTCTGCTGCAATGTAGAAATGAGGAATGTCCCTCGAATGCCCAGCCCAAGAAGCCTTGGAGCCACAAGTGGAAAAAGTCTCAGCTGCAATGTCGGTGGATGTGATGGCAAACTTCTCAGCCAGATATTAAACATGTGCACAAACAACACAAAGCCAACAAAAGAAATAATGCAAAGCGTCAGGCATGTTGCTCCAACCTGTCTTGCTACCTGAGCTTCTAGATTAGCTGATAAATCAGTCAGGACCTTCAGAAAGGAACAATACTGCATGTAGGAAGTTGCCTGCTTCACTCTTACACCTCCAGCATCGATTGGCATCCTCTAATCCTATTTTCTGGAGTTTGATTGGTTTATAATATAGTATTTCCTTGTTTCACTCACCACATCATATTGGCAGCTTGCCAACCCTCCTAGAAAAACCGGCATAGTTCAGCATAGCTGGTCACCTGCCAAACCAGCATATGTTGTGTTTTGGATGTTGATATACTGGTAAACCAGCTAAACCAGCACCAGACCAGCATAAACCAGCATACACCAGCTTAGCATGTGAAGTATATAATAAAGACAGTATCACTATTTTCTTTGTGATATCGTTCAGTGGCTGTAGTAAAGCTTATGCTAATGCTACCTTGGTGGTATTTATTAGCCTACAGCCGCATAAAACCATTAAAAGTTTCTGTTGGTTCCTGAAGATGTTAGTCAGTAACAATATTTTGTGTTATTCTGATGGATGAGTCTCACTGTGTAAATGGCTCTAAAGGTGTAATAGATGTTTGGGGACTGGTTCCAGATGCTATTGGTGGTTTCCTAATGGGATCTAAAGGTATCCTACAGGAAACTAGTATCCTTTAATGCTAACCATTAAGCCAATTCCCCTTAGAAAACCAAACCATCAGGTTTTTAGGCTGGAATGGCTGTGAGGTCCTATAAACTTCAAGATGTTACTTGGACAGCAACCGTTATCTTATGCTAGCCCTGCTTGGGCACCTGTTCTCCAATTTCTCATTAAGTCAGCATTATGATTTGCACAACACATCCATTTATAAGCACAGTAAACAAATGGCCATAGGCTACAAGCAGACTGGTTACTGCTTGTAAAGATATGTGTAAGATTAGAGGAGAAGCAGATGCGATACAGTCACAGTAAAGCCTGCAGGATCAAATCCCTTAAGCACACAGGCCGAGTGGGGTTTGGTGCTAGAAACAGTCACTTTATTGAACGGGTGCGGATTAGAGCTCACGCGATATCCGAAAGGAAACACGAAGCAAAGACAAAGGATGGTGAGGACAAGTTCAAATCCCCAGATTACAATGAATATTACATGACATCAAAACAATATTCTCATTCACAGTCCAAAAAAAAGGTTCTGTTTCCTATAGGATCTATGGTCGGTTTCAGAGGAAGACATCGCAGTACGTAAGCGAGACTGTTAATGCTAATTTGAGAATACCTGCAGCAAGGACTTCATGCATAGAGATTACAGAGATGCACCTAAAACATAAAGAACCAGCTCTCACTTAATTTACATATTAGAACCGCACAATAGGTTCCCTTTTGGAGCTCCTCAGTGGTTGTTCCTCAGGATCTTACAGAGTTTATCCTTCCGAGTTTGGGTTTCTTAGTGTGAACTCCTCAGGCTCTTAGAGAGTTTCTCCTTTAGAGTCTTGGTTTCTTTAAGTGGTTCCCCCTCATCCTCAGGGAGAGTTTCTCCATCAGATTCTTGGTTCCCCCTAGTGGTTCTTCCTCGTGCTCTTAGATAATTTCTCCTTCTGATTCTTGGTTTGTCTCAGTGGTTCTTCCTCATGCTCCTGGATAGTTTCTCCTTTTGAGTCTTGGTTCTTCTCTGTGATTCTCCCTCATCCGCAAAGAGGGATTCTCCTTTTGATTCTTAGTGGTTCTTCCTCATGCTCTTGGGGAGTTTCTCCTTCTGAGTCTTGGTTCTTCTCAGTGATTCTCTCTCATCCTCAGAGAGGGATTCTCCTTCTGATTCTTGGTTCCTTTTAGTGGTTCTTCCTCATGCTCTTAGATAATTTCTCCTTCTGATTCTTCCTCATGCTCCTGGAGAGTTTCTCCTTTTGAGTCTTGTTTCTTCTCAGTGGTTCTTCCTTAAGCACCTAGGGAGTTTCTCTTCTGAGTCTGGGATCTTCTCAGTAGTTCCTCTTCAAGGTTTCAGAGCACTGTTAGTTCTGCTTATAGGGAGTTCTTTCTTTGATCCTCTTATGGGTTCTTCCTCATGCTCTTGGGGGGGGGGGGATGGGGGGGGGGCCTTGGTTCGTCTGTGGTTCATCCTCATACTCTTATGGTGTTGCATCCTTTGAGTGCTACACAAGTAAAATAGAACTGAACTGATGTTGACAGTGTTATACACTTGTAAGATTCATTAGAAGGTCTCCAAGTGTGAAGCTATGAAGAACATTATGCCATCTACACTGAGGTAACATGAGACAAATATAAGTTTAATCATGTGAATCCTCTAGTCTTACGTTAAGGTCACAAATTCTGCAAAATTGAAATAAGTGGATAAATAATTGGATCGGCCGCAGTATTGTCCTGGCATCGCAAGGATAAAGCCGAGGTCACTTTAGCTGTCCATCTCGCTGTAATTTGATTAATTTGGCCCCATGGCCATTCAAGTCAATCTAAACAAGAGGAGAGGTCAGCATGTGCTTTTCTGAGCTAAATAGCTGCCTAGATATTTAGCCATCAGCCTCTACATCACAACTTGCTTTTGGCTTTTGGTCCATTCAAATAAAAAGGGCAGTCTGTTTTGTCTGTGAATGCTGCTTAGTATCTGAGAGGAAAGAGAGGAAATACAAATGAGAGGTTTAAATAGGCCTGATTTGGTGTATGATTTGATTTTCTCTTGTGTCATGGATTTGGCAAGATAAACAAAGGTTTACCTCAAGGTCAGATGTGTTTAGCAGCTAATCCTCCATCAAACCTAATTAAAGTTTTTATACCTAAAGGAGCTTAAAAGCCTTTATATCTGCCGGCTAAAGCACAAAAAAGCAGCATTCCAGCTTTTAAATCTCAATGCTGTCAATTACTAATTTGCTTTTAAAATGTATAACTTGGGAATGTTGACCTGTTTGGAATTCCATGCCAGCAACATGATGCAAAGCAAAGATGGCAAAGTTGTGTAAAGCTAAAACACACTTGGTGGAGCATCTCACAGCTAAATAGGTTAACTGGTAGCAGGTCAGTAACCTGATTTAGTATAAAGAGCCTCCCAGAGAGGCGGGGTCTTTCTGAAGTAAAGATGGAGGGAGGAGTCACCACTCAGTGAAAAAAGAAGTAACCAGATATAAACAGATCCAGAACACCACCGCTTTCTCTGGGCCCGAGTTCATTTAAGATGGACTGAGGAGAAGTGGAATAGTGTCCTTTGGACAGACCAATCAGAATTTACAATCAATCCTTTTTGGAAATCCTGGATGCTGCGTCCTCCGAGAAATTCTCTATCAAGCAAGAATGGAAACATTTCTAACACATATCTTGTGCTTCAGCCGATCATAATCCTGATGCCCCCCGTCACACCTCCATGTTAACCCCCTACAGTTGTGGAGTGAAATTCACTTTTACACTGCAGTGGTAAATACAGATCTTGCTTTGAGGCCTCTTGGACAGCTGTACACGTGCATTTGTTGTTGAGTTGAAGGTATAGATCTGAACGCACATCACGCAGGTATATGAGCGCTGCAGATTATACTTAGTTTGCTCTACGTGTAAATAACCGTGAGAATGTATTGCATTCTGTTGTGGAGTCAGATTTTGGCACAACTCCGGCAATCAGAATAAAACCAGAAGAATAAAAACCATTTGGGTTTACAAGGTCAAGTAACATTCCAAGGTTTTAATACTGGATCTTAAAACTTTCAAGGCTTATTTGGTGTGAGATGACCAAACTTTCTGGTGTGAGATGAATTTATTTCTTTGCATGCCGCGCAAAACAGGACTGAAGTACTTCTGGCATATGTAGAAACTGCAAAACTCCACAAAACAGATAAGAATACAGCCTACATCCCGATCCTTCATTAACAACATTAGCAGGGATGAACACTCTGCTGTGGAATTGTTGTTGGTTTCCCGTTAGCCGTGAGACTGTACGGGATCCTTTTATGTCCTTTAGCTCCTTGTGTCCGGTCTGTTACGCGGGTGCTTACTCTCTCTTTCTCGCTTCCTCTAACATCTTCTTTCAACAAGAAGTCTTGTCCACGCTCCTCCAAAGTTACGTAGTGCTATAGCAGGCATTCCAGGCCTAGAACAGGAATGAGATGGAAGGTTATTCTCCCTCAGAGTCAGAGTGCCATCAGAATGATTATGAAGCTGTTATTATAAGGTGAAACTGCTACGTGAAGCTGCTTTAGAGGAGTCAAAAACAAATAAAATGCCAAGTAAGACAGGGTTACCCTAATGTCTGTAACCTTCATTGTGACCGGAATCCATATACCTCAAACACTTCAGTCAGTGTAAAGCTATGACATTTCATGACCCAGGCAAGGTGATTCGGCCCTTTGAAAGGGAATAATGAACCCGGACTTCAAGGAAGCCCAACTTCAGAACCCCAAATGATGTTGTAAGCCAGATCTGAGTGTTTGAACTTCCACTGGAAGCCTGCCGTAATCTGCTTCAGAACAGAATTGGACCTGTCTTGGAGAGAATGTAATTGGCTCCATTCTCCATTCTTATTTCAACAGAGATGAAATAAGGAGGTCTTAACACAAAATCGGACCTCTAAAAGTTGACCAAAGTCAAGAAGTGAAGTGAAGTTGAGAAAGTTATCTTAAAAAGGAAAGGAAGCTTAAAATTGCTCCACTATGATAAGACAACTGTGCTTTCTGTCATGACATCCTAGATGAGACCTTACAGATCTGTGAAATGCTGAGGTCATTTATCTCACGGCCCCGCTTCCTCTGCTGAAACTTTTACTTATAAGATCTTGTAGAGGACGTTTTCCAGATATTCAGTGGATTACAGCTCACCCAGACAACAAACAGATTATTATACATATATATTAATAAGCTCACTGGACAAAAAATGAGTCCCCTGTGACTGAACCGTACCTAATAACGTGTAACACATCCACCACCACCAATAACAGCTGTGACTAGATTTGGTATGTACTGGACAAGTTTCTGGATGTAGGCCACATCAGTGTTCAGACACTCTTACATCAAAGAATTGATCAGTTGATCCAGATTTGGTGGATGCCTTCCCTGTCACAATTCCGAGGAGAATTCCCTGTAGACTGTGATTTTAGCCACTGCTGGTAGACCCGCATGACCGTACGCTTCCATACACCAGCAGATTCAGCTACTTCCTTCACACTATGGTCTTTGGCACGCCCAAATGCAGTCTCTCCTCTTAACCAATCATTAACATCTGCTTTGGAGCCATTTTCCACACATGGAACGAGACATTCACTGCACTGTACCACCTCTTCCCAATCTATGGATCCCGTCACTCACACCCCGCAGGTATTTATAGCCCCATCATCCTGCAGGGGCCTGAAGTTACTACCACCCTGAACACGCAAGGTAAGTTTTATTATAGAACTTTTGTGATCATCAGTTTGTAAGCCTGGTACACATCACTTCAGACCTCCATAGTGTTGAGGTGTCTTCTCACAGAGAGGGGGATGGACAGAAACACCTGTGGATGTTCTTAGATCTGAAGCACAAGTAGAGCTTGACGGCTCTCAAAGACGTATGTGCTTTTTATCTGATGGTGGACCATTTTGGTGCGTCTACCAGCTCGTTATTAAGAGTCCCATTATTCAGTTTTCAGGCAATTCCCACCCTGCCTATTCCCTAATTCTAAATCTCCTCAGAAACATCTTCAGAAAATGAAATAACTTATACTTAAGGACTGTTTCGACTAGAAATGAAAGAAATGGTGAGTGGTTTCCGACTGTACGGTAGTTAGTTATTCACTAACTGGCCACTGTGTTGGAAATGCCTACCTTGTGGTTAACTCTCTGTCCACTTTATGAGCTCCACCTATATTATAGGTCCACTATATTGGTGTACAGTTATCTTGATGAGGTACAGTTGGAGACTGTAGCCCATCTGTTGATAGCCAGTTGG
Source organism: Semaprochilodus insignis (assembly GCA_034552555.1). Classification (NCBI taxonomy): domain Eukaryota; kingdom Metazoa; phylum Chordata; class Actinopteri; order Characiformes; family Prochilodontidae; genus Semaprochilodus; species Semaprochilodus insignis. The sequence continues at coordinate 21,889,548 of CM067477.1, read as the reverse complement.
TCTTAGCTGTTGATCAATGGCTAGTTTCAGAAACTGACCCATGATTACTGGAGTAAAGGACTGCAGCAACAGCTGGGCTACAGTATACACCAACAAGGTGCAGTTACACAAGAAGGGTTTCTGATAAAGTGGCCAGGGCCGATGTGCTGTGTAAATGTACAGACAGATGAATTTCAGCACTGGCTGAGCCACGTACTGATAAGTTCTCCCTGAAATGAGCCTTATCTGAGAGTCATCTCAAAAACACTGCCTGACTGATCCATGCGGGCCCACCATCAATAGCAGAGTGGAGTTATCATGTGGTGGCAGCCTCCTCTGCTGCGTGCTGATGAGACTCACTGAAGGGCGTGCAGCGTTCGCAGGCCCTGGAGTGCTCCAGCTAAATCGCTTTCTCATTGACCCATCGCACAGCTCTGAAACACGACGGGAACTGCCGCATTTTATCGTTTCTCATGCTTCTTTCAGGAGTTTCTTGTGCTCAGATGATTCACACCAACCTCCACTACAACGAAGACATACCCAAACGCATCACTCTGATGTACTCTGATGAGCTGGGCTCATCGTGACGATGATAACATTCCTCGGATCTGCTCTCTGACAATGCTCCACCCACGCCATTTGATGAAACCGTCAGAGCCAGGTGCAGTGAGGCTGCAGCGACAGATCATTTAGACTTTTTCAGCAAGACATTAATCACTGTTCCCGGCACACATCTCCTCAACCTGTTTATCCATTTGTTGTCGCTTCCCACCTCTGCTCTTCTCTGCTTGCACCTGATTCATTCCCAGACCCATAAAGACACCGCTTGATTTGTGCGTCCGCCGCTTCTTGCACCCAAGTGCAACAAAGGCGCTTTGGGTGGACAATATATTGTAAACAAAGTCTCGTATCGCAGGTCGGAGTTGAAGCACATTAAAGATTAAATATTGATCCTCGGCCTGCCCTCGGAGTGTCATATTTCCTGGTCTTGGCAAGCAGCCAGAGTCCCCCTTCGTGGATGTGTCTGTGGGATGCTCATCTATCAGCCTTGGAGACTCCTCTTGCAGGCCCCCTCCTGGCCAGTCCATGGGCAGAAAAGACATTCACTGGGATAATTTCAATTAACAGAATCAAATAAACCATTTGGCTGCTGACCTTGTTATCTTCTTCTTTGCCTAGGCATCACATTTGGTGTCAGAAGTGGGACTGCTTCCTAGTGGACTGCAGGGAAGGTAGGTAGAGCCCTGCTGACTGCAAAGCATGCGAGGATGGGTGGCTAAGACAGCTGCAGAATGGCGGAGCAGATCTGCCGGTGGAGCAGCACAAGTCTGGACAGAGTCCACTCAGACTCTGTCCAGACTTGTGAGCTCATTGGGACAGAGTGACTTTTGACCAGGGCTGTGTAGTGCTCTGCTACTGGCCTGTGTGAAGAAGCTCTTAGGAAGCACCAGACTTATAGTAAGAGAAACTTTAATGTGCAAACAAGTTGTTATTGTGGACATAGGACAGATCATGCAGTATGTTTGTGTTGCTTGTGTCATTCTGTGCTGGATTGTGGGGCTGGTAAGTGGTGTTTTGTGGTAATTGTTAGATTGTGAGGTTGGAAGTGACCTGCCTGCTTGCCAGTCATATTTGCCAGTGCTAGCAACGGTTTCTCCACAGCTGCTGTGTTAAATAAAAGGCATTATGTTCCCGCATCATCTTCTTTGCCAAGATGTCACAATATATTCCATCAATGTTACTGAAAAGCAAAAATGTGGAGCCCCCAAAACAGGCACCAATTCCATTTTATTGCTATATAAAAAGGAGTTACAGCTAAATTAATGCACATGTCCAAAATAAAAAATGTAACCGTTGCTACATCTGTAGTAGACATGCCTAATCACCAATACCACAGTAGTCTCTGCAACACAATTTCCTGGTTTGAATTATGGGGGAACCACCTCCTGATGGGGTATCTTGAAGTTGAGAGCAGATTTTGAAGGACTACAAGTGCTTTGGAGCAGACACTTGGGGGCCAGACTTTTTTTCTGCCTTACTAGCCAATGCGTTGGTGCTAATGAAGATCTAGCTCGTTTGCTAATGCTAGAAAGAAAAGTCTTATTGTGCTTGTATAAGTCTGTAGCCTCCAGATAATCATAGATCATGGATGGAGCAACAGAAATAATTACATGAGTTTTTTTTTTTTTTTTTACTTTCTGTAGAGCAATGTCCAACTATTTTCAAGCCACTATATGCAGAAAAAGAACTGTGGCATTAAGAAAAACAATAGCTGGCAAGATTCGCCTTCTTTTCTCAATCAATCAATCAATCAATTAATCAATATTTACTTGTATGGCGCTTTTTACAACTAATGTCTCAAAGCAGCTTCACAGAAAAGCAGTTTATATAAAGGAAAAGAGTCCATGTATAGATGTAGGGAAGGGAAATCCGGGTCCAAGCCCCCCATGAGCAAGCCAGAGGCAACAGTGGCAAGGAAAAACTCCCTTAGAGTAAGGAAGAAACCTTGAGAGGAACCAGGCTCGAGGGGGGAACCCATCCTCCTCAGGTCAATCCCGGATGAATAGAGAAAGACAGAACTAACAGGAAAAGCAGCTTGGAACATCAATTAGATACATTCTGATTAATCCAGGAGGCAGTAATTGCAAAGGTAGAGTCGACCCATAGGTTCCCTGTTTAAGTGAGAGATAGAGTTCATGGTCAGAGCCAGATACTGGCGGCTCTATTGTGGTCATTGTAGTCATTGTAGTCATGCCGGGTTTTTTTCTCAAGTTCTTTGGGTGATAGCAAATCAACTCTTTAAGTTCTCACATCCTAGACTTTAAATTTGTAGCTAAACGCTGAGCTTTACATGGTTGCCAAATCTCTGGAATACCCATGTGCTTCTGCAGCTGCTTGTAAAGCTTCACTTTCAAGTTCTCAATTCCTAGACTTTGAACCCTGAGCATGTGGTTTTCCAAGATGCTTTTTGCCTCTTCCTTCCTAAAGCTACATTGGTATCAGAAGTGGTATTGCTCAAACATGCTGGAGGAGGTGTTGGAGTTTTGGTTAGAAACTTGCCAGAGCTAGCAAATATACATAGGCCAATGGCAATCACCAGGTGCCAGCCTGGAGGTTGGTGGAGAGCTGTGGCCAGCACTTGGGAGGCCTTGAGGGATCCACTACCACAGCTGCTTGTACAGCTTTTCTGGCTGCATGTATTAGTAAGTGTTTGTTAGCATTTACCATCAGCAGAAGACATATGGGTTTTATTGACCCTCCACCGGTTTCCCCTAACCTTCAGTCTTCCACGAATGATGAAGAAGAAGCCTCAGGGTGTGAGGAAGTCCTTGGTCCCACATCATTCCGTACTCTTTTCTCAGGCTGAGGACGAAGGGAATTTGTCACTGGCATCCGTTTTCTATTGAATAAAGATCCAATGTTTCTCTATGATCTGCTTTAGTGGACGTCATAGTGAGTCAGCTTTTCAAGTTCTCAGGTCCTGGACTCTGATGGTCATGTTAAACACTGAGCACAAGGAACTGGAAACTGCAAAAACAGAGCCCAATGGCCCAGTCTGGAGGTTGGTGGAGAGCCATGGCCTGCACTTACTGTTACTTGAAATGTATCGCTGTTGAACCAATCTTCAGATTAGCTTGGCTAATGAGATTTAGCTGAGATCCTCTGCAGCTCTTTATTATTGGCCCCCCGCAAGCTCCGAATACCCGTAAACCACTTCTTTGCCTTTCCACACAAATATCTCCACCTGTATCTGTGCAGAAGTATAAATCATCCTTTTACGGTCCTGCCTCCAGCTGAACCCCCGTGAAAGGGCGACTCTTGGCATTCTGGGAGAAAGTGTCAGAAAGCTTGTAAAGATTTCTGTTCGGAAAGCCTGGGCTGGGCAGAGGGAATCGTAATTGGAATCGACAAGCCTGTGGATGGCTGTCGCTGTGAGTAGAAAGTCTTGGTTTATTATCGTTCAAAGGAAGAAGAGAGCAAAGAGAAAAGACTGGATGAGACGTGCCTCATGTCGCCGACGCATCCCCTTTTTTCCGAAGAGGGAGCCGAGCAGAGGAGGGTTTACCTTGTGAAATACGACCATCCGTGCTTTAACAACTTAGGAATAAAGCGCTCACATAAAATCCAGAACAACAGCGGAGGAGGAGGAGGAGGAGGAGGAGGAGGTGAGCGCAATCTCAGTCCGACTGACGACGGATGAATAAAACATGGGTTACTGGAGCAAATGAAAGTCGTAGAGAAGTGCCTCTAGTCTCCAGCATAAAGCTCGGGGAGAAGACAGAGAGACTCGGTACATTATTCCAGAGTGGGATTTGGCTTGATATCCCAGACACTTTCATTACAAAGTAAAATTTGAAAGTAATTGGACAGCTCCGGCTCTTTGAAAATGTCAGTTAGCTCGTCTTTTTTTCCCCCTTTCTTCCTTCAAATAAGAGACATCGCAGGACGCTGGGAGTAATAAGGTCCCTGTAGCTCCAGACTGAGAAGAAATAAATATGAAAATAGCAATCAGGTAAATCCGTTCTGAAATGTTTGTGTGCCTTAAAAGTTTGTATGTTTTCATTTAGCGCCACCAAACTACCTCAAAAACGTGCTCCATTAATGAGAACTCGCATGCACTGCGTAGGCACCACCTCTGAATCCGAGTTCTACAGGACAAATCTTTCAGGGTAATTTGTGACAGATGGTAATAAAGATGGACAAGTAGGATGGACAGAGCCTCTCCCCGCTGCCATACTTCACCCCCCACACCAACTTTAAAAAATCCCGGATTGAATGCATCAATCAGCGGGCGGTATTGTAATGGGCTTGTTCGTCCGGCCAGAGAAGAGGAGGGAGATTTACAGCGGCTCTCCTCCAACTGTCTGCCGGCCTGACGGATGCCTCTGCCTATTTGTTTGGCCTGCTCTCCTTCTCCCTATTTCAGAAATGAATATGAGTCACTGGCAGGTCATTCCCTTATGCCTCGCCTGATAAGGTAGAGGTATAAAGCGTGGAGGACTGACCAGGTGGGGTAGCCTAAGAGCAGACAGAGCCTAAGAGCAGACATATATAATACACTGGGGCATGCTATCATATAGGGACGTCAGTGTGTTCATTTGACCGTTTCCAAGTCATCCTTAATGGCAGCCCCGTGTTACTGGAGTTATAGTCCAGCACCTGGTTTATCTGATCAATACTTCATTATGTTAAATCTAATGTGCTGCTGATTTAATTCAGGAAATCCATTTGATGGCTGGAAGCATGCAGCCATCACACTTTACTGTGCAAACTAGCTCAATAAGGAGTTCTTTGACTTGTTTTACTGTATTTATTAGAGATGCACCGAAATGAACATTTTTGCCAACGGCACACATAATATTGTTGGTGAGTGAACATTTTAATAGTTCATCTCAAAAAGAGAACTTATAGGTGTCTGTCCAGGTATTACGCCAGATGGAGGACTGGGAGCTGAAAAAACAGACTGTCCAGCCTAAAACCGGATGTGTGGCCACCCTACTATGATCATGCCAATGCCAAGTGTCGGCTGGAGTGGTGCGAAGTGCTGCCACTGGACTCTGGGGAAGTGGAAATGTGTTCCCCGGAGTGAGGAATCACGCTTCTGGCAGTCTGATAGAGGAATCACGATTTGATGGATGAATCCAGGTGAACACTACACAGTGCCAAACATAACGTTTGGTGAAGGGGGGATAGTGGGGTTTGGGGGGTTAGACCTTTTCTCATTCCAGCATTTTGGTCACTAATGTTAAAAGTCAGGTTTAGGTGTAAGTGTCACAATATTTGGACTTGGCTACTGCATTCCAGACGTCCTTCAAAATATAGCAAAACCAGTGTATGCGTGTGTGTCTGTTGGAGGGTGCTCCTCCAGAGGTTCTCAGCTGTGGAAAGGGAAAATCTGATTATGGCGGAGATGTACGAAGCTGAAATATTAGCAGTGGCGGAATCTTATCATTATTCAGACGGCCTCTTACAGTAAGTGCTCACAAGGCTGAGTCACATTTGTCTCTGCTTCAGTTTAGGCTCTACTCTCACTGTATACCGGGTCCTCCAACGCCAGCATACTTGAGCAGCAGGTCACCTGGAAAACGGAGCACATTAATAAGAAATGGATAATGCATATGTCAATCTGAATCTCAGTTAAAGCAGTAGACTGGCCAATAAAGCCTCCTCCATGCGGTCGATCAGATGTTTGGGGCTTCTTAGGTTTTGCATAGGGAGCTTAAAAGCTTCAACTGAAGCTTAGGCATGCTAATTAGCATTGTGCTAACTGCATCCCTAACTCGTCAGGTCACGCCATATTACGTGAAGTTGCTCAGTAATCTCAAATAGACTTGCTAGGCTAAACGTCACCTACGTAAGCCTTCTCATGACAATTGATGGCCAACTGACATTCCACCCCCTGAGCCCACAGTGGTGTCAGAAGTGGGATGGCTGCATCCAGCGGTCTGGAGTGGAACTGCACCACAAAGGAGTTAACTGTTTGTTCCAGATAGTCCCATAGACTTTCAAGAGGATTCAAATTTGGGGATTTTGGGGGCCAGTCCAGATGTGTGGATGCTCCTGAATGCACACATTTGCAGCCCTGTGAATGCGGAATTGCCATCTTGGAATACAGGGATAGGAATGTTATGTTCCTCTGTAAGATGATGAGCAAACGGCAAAACCTGGTTGTCTAGCAGCTCAATGTAGGCGCTGTGGTTCAAATATACTGTCACCTTAACCAAAGAACCCATTTTCACATAATTAAAGTTACATTGTATATAGCTTGCTGTGAGGTGACGTAAGCTAGTTACGAAGCCAATGCTGTTAGCATTTATGCTAGCCAGAAATAATTATTTTGCTCTTCTGTTCACACAAAAATCCAAAACTTTATTTGATTATACTCATGATTTTGTGTACATGAAGGCATGTTCAGATTAGCCAAGTTAGGCTAACTAGCAAGCAAGGTAACAAAATTAAACTTCAGACTGTCATAAAATGACCCAAAAGACCAATAAAGCATTAATCATGCCTCGGTTAACCAACTACACTCATCAAATAGCTGCACCCAGAAGGAATCAACCGACAGGAATGAAACTTGGTGGGTAGGTTTGACGTTGTGAGACATGCTAATGATTCAAGTTTCACACCCAGCGGCGTATGTGATGTAAGCAAAGTCGGGCTTATCTCTGTACTTGACTGACTATAAAAGGTCGTCCTCTTGCATGTGCTTTCCATTCTGACTTGTGCTGTTGTGTTGGTAGGTAAGTATGCCTCAAAGAAGAGTTAGGAAGCAATTTGAGCAGTTGGAAGAGCTCAAGAGGGGTCTTGTCGTAGGGCTTATCAACTTATTACACACCATACCGGTTGTGCGGTTATTACCATAGAAGAAGAAGGCACGCACCAGAGACATGAAGGATCTGGGTGACCTACACGAATCACGGAGAGAGAGACCCAACGGATTGTCCGACATGCGCGGAGTGACCCAACAGCCACGATTGTGGACATCCAGCAAGCAGTGATGCCCTCCATGAGTCATTCTGTTAGTGCCAACACCAGTGTCAACGTCACCAAAGACTGCAATGGTGTCATGCCAGACTGTCATGGAGTGACTCAGAATGGCAGCGGGTCATCTTCAGTGACAAGTCCTGCTTTTGTCTTGGTGGAGATGATGAACGAATCTGTGTGTGGAGGCACCGTTCCTTCTGGGTCCAGCTATTTTTTTGATGATAGGAATCAGAAGAATCTGATTTCATGACCTTGAAATGCAAAATCTACAGATGCATAACCATCAGAAATACTGTATGTTTGTTTTCCATTGATTTCCATTAACAATAAATGCACAACATGTCCTTTCGTTAGAGCAGGCCTGTCTCAGGACCTAAGGCTCCCTCGTCCATCTGAGCCGTTGATAATATTACACAACCGTCTTATCCACCATATGGCAGTAATCCAGACAACGACATTGCCGTTTTTTGATGAGGGTCAGGACCAACGTCAAGAAAGCTCCAACCACAGCAATCAGTGGGAGGAAAAAAGAAAAACGAATCAGCGATGGTTTCCTTCGGCGTGGGCTCTGTGGCTCATGCCAAGGCCAGATTTATCCCCAGCTACTGACTTGGGGCATCTGCACGAGCGCGAAACTGACACACAAACAGCTGTCGCCACCTTTCGCTTCCTTCCATGGAGGTTATAAGAGGAGACGGGGCAACAGCTGTTCTCAGGGAGGATTAGTTGCCTCCACAGTGAAGCTTCTCCCTTATCTTGCAAATAGGCTGGCCACCGGCCACAGACACAGAGCGTTCTCCTCCACTGACTTCGGGATACTTCTGTACCTCCATTGGCCGTTTTTATCAGAAACCACCTTCTGCAGTCCGGTTAGAGATTGTAGCCCATCTGTTGATGCACAATTTGTGTTACCTATGGTCTAACTCTTCATTAGTGGTCAGTTTCTGACCACAAAGCTGCTCTCACTTGATACACCCGGACCAGCACCGCACACACACACGTCAGTGTCACTGCTGTGCAGAGAACAGACCATCACCCAAATAATATCTGGACAACATATGTGGCCCTGGGGTCTAAAACTGACCAGTAATGAATGGAGTAGAGGGGTGATATGTGGTGCAGCAACAGATGAACTGAACTTGTACATCTACATAGCGAAGGTAAGTGTTTCTAATAAAGTGGCCAGTGAGTGAAAGCACACGGTAGGTGTTCCTAGTAAAGTGGCCAGTGAGTGGAAGCACAAGGTAGGTGTTTCTAATAAAGTGGCCAGTGAGTGGAAGCACAAGGTAGGTGTTTCTAATAAAGTGGCCAGTAAGTGGAAGTAGAAGTTGGGTGTTTCTTTTATAAAGTGGCCAGTGAGTGGAAGTACAAGGTAGGTGTTCCTAATAAAGTGGCCAATTAGTGGAAGCACAGGGTAGGTGTTTCTAATAAAGTGGCCAGTGAGCGAAAGCCTGAGGTAGGGGTTTCTAATAAAGTGGCCAGTTAATGGAAGCACGAGGTAGGCGTTTCTAATAAACTGGGCAGACACCGAAAGCCTAAGGCAGGTGCTTCTAATAAAGTGGCCAGTTAGTGGACGCACAAGGTCTTCCTATTAACCTCCTGAGACCCGGACTTTAGCTTGGTGTGCATTTTTAATTTCTCCTATTTGTGATTAGTAGGACCTAACAAGTATAAAAACTAAACTTTGTCTTTGTACAGCAACTTGTTTTGGCAAAAGAAGTTGTTTTGGCCAAAAACAATGTCCTCATATGAGGCCAAGGGGTCAACGTTTTAAAAGATTAAGTATCATGGTGCAGAGAAGCAGAAATTTAATGTCCTCATATGAGGACGCAGGGTCTCAGGAGGTTAAAGTGGAGAGTGCATGTGAGATGTTTTCTCCTAACTGGTCAGAGAGATATCTTTTTACTATGTTTAAAGTAGTTAGCCTTATCTCTGCCTTCTCAGCCACGTCTTTAACAGTCTCAGCCTTCTATGCTCAACACACACGTAGATGGACTGTTTGATATCTGTTGTCCATTGAGCTCACCACAATCATCAGGATTTTATCAACTGTATTCTGATTATCTGCACGCGCGCCTATGTGAACGCAGTTCAGCGTAGTGAGTTTAAACTCAATCCGTCACTTTTCTGTCATGCAGTGTTCCAGAGGTCAGGGCCGAGGGGACAGCGAAGGACAGTGGACGTATGACGCTGCAGCGGGATTATCTGATGATGCTGTTATGAAATATTATCCCAAAGTTTGAGCACAGTGTAGTGTCTGTTCCATCTGTGCAGAACAAACAAACATGCAACTTTGAATGTCTGACATAAGAGTAAAGGGATCTGGAGAGCTTGGACTAGAGGGTTTTCAGTGCTGCCGGGAGTTTTATTATATGATAATAATTCTAATATAAAACAGATCAGCTAGGCCGAGCAGGTCTGCTTTTCAGCTTTGTGAAAAAACTGTTTGCGAACATGTCATTACCTGGTCAAAATAAGCTACTACAAACTCCACCCCCCTAACAGATTTTGGGTGGGATTAACCAACGCTAACTCATGCTAGCTAGCTCCTTATTAAATTAGCAAACATCTGGCGGTAACTATTACTAGATAACAAAAGGTTTTCATTCATCACATTTCATTACTGGCTTTTTGCTGTCTTTCTTTCTCCAGAGGGCCTCAGAGGGCCCCAGAGGGCTTCAGCCTTTTCCACATATCGGCTGGCAGTTGCTATGTTGTTAGCTAATCTTTGTGTTTACTGTTAATCACATTTTCACTCACTTACTGCCCCACGACCACCCTAGGGGCTAGGGGCACCCCAGTTAATAGGATGGACGGTGCCCCAGCGTTGACCTGTACCCCCATTCCATCAGCTGGCTCTGGAACTAACTATCGAGCATAGAATTGATTCTAAATTAGCTTCACCATAAACCTCAGTTTCATTAGCTACTCACTAATAGGGTTAAAGAGTGTCAAACAGAATGAAAACGAGAAGACTTTAAATCAAGTAAAAACTTAAAATCACCTAAAACGTGTAAATAAACATCTAGAAATAAGATAACTAATCATAAAATACGCTTACAACAACCTAAAAATCACAAAAATAACAGATATCAACTAGATATAAGATAACTGGCAAGGGGATCATTCCTGTTGCCTTGCCATGAGCATGCTGGCCAGTGTTCAACCTCACTCACAACACCTCACGTTCCCAAACCGTCCCTTGAGGTAACACCCCTTCATAATTTACATAGTGCCACCCCATGACTATTGGTGTGTCAGTGTATATAAAGACACTGATGTCAGTATTTTACCTGAGTATCAGTGTGTTTACCTGAGTACTGATTTTGGCTCCTCTGCCCATCTCTAGTGATGTAAAACCAACAGAGAACTGAAACTGAACCAGAGACATGTTGATAGCATGACATATAAAACAGCAGTTTTTCGAGCCAGTGGCCTAGCTGCATTTTGTCAGCCAGCAACAGCAAGTTTTTGCCGTATTTGTTCTACAGAACTCTTCAGGCCTGTCACTGAAGGTGTGGAAGGCCCTGAGGTGTATGAATATACAGTAAACATTTTTGAACGCGCCACGGTCAATTTCGATTGCAGCCTGACCATAATGATTTTCAGAAAAGGTCAAATCTCTTGACATTTGTCCAGCGCGGTGTAAGTCAATCTCATATACCGTCAGGCTGTTTAGGTTAGCATACGATCGCATAGCATACAGCAGCTTAGTCAACGCCATCACGGCTCCATGTGCTTGTAGACACGCCGGAGATGCTGCGGCAACCTTACTCAGAGTGACAGCCCAAACAATGACTCTTGAATGTCTCTGTGTGTTCAGTTTGCCGTGCCTTATCAAGGTTGGCACCAGTGTTCTGATCAGAGCAGGTACGTGAGGGCAAATCAAAGTTTCGGAGCACTGTTGACGTAAGCCTCCTTTCAGTCCATCTTTAAAATGCTCTTGTCAACTTCTCAGAGACGTCTCAGAGACACGACGGTGGTGGAAAGGAACAAATTACTAGTACTCTGATTACAGTCATGATACTTTACAACTGAATTATGATCATTTTACTTGAGTTAATTTCTAAAATAGCACTGTAGTGTCTTGGCAATGAAGAACCAGAGGAAGGTGTCATTCTGCTGTGTGCATATGGCTAGAAATGACCTGCCAACACATTACATTTCGTGTCAGAAGTGGGATAGTGCCCCATTTGCGGCACTGAATGGACTAGCACCTGAACTTCAATGTGGACGGTGAAGAAGAGACAACCTGGCGAAGGATCATGGGAGGAACAGCACTGAAGGATCAACAATTCAGAGTGCAGGGTAACCATGGGATGGCATATCAATATCCCTACTATGACCAAACATGCTCATACACACAAAGTGAGGCACATCACATGGTTCATAGGCAACCTATGTCCAGCTCTGCAGAGCTATTGTAGAGAGTCAGTGTGCATGAGCCCTTGCATCGGCATTGTGCTGGAGGGCAGGGAATGTAGAGGGCAGTTGAGAAGAGCGTCGTGGATGCTATCAGCAGCCAGGCTTGAGGAGTCCTGCCACCCTCAGGAGGAGCTCCAGAGGCAGGAATGCCACCTACTTCATAGATCACGGGCGCTCGCCACTAAAGAGCCAGTGTTCCAGGACTAGGCTCCGGCTGTGTAGGTCACCAGGGCAGCTACCACCATACTTTTAAGGCCAATGTATGCTTCTGTGTTGAATCTTGGCTGTAAGCTCAGCTGCGTACCTTACAGGAGGCCCCACATGCCACAACACATGACACAGTGCCTCACCTACGAAGTTGCTTATGAAGTTGCTAACTAGACCCTAAAGGACGAGCAACATGTGTCGTGGTCTGATGAGTCGCAGTCCCAATTTTTTCTGGGCGGATGGTAGGGTTTGTGTGTGGAGCAGACTCCATAAAGGCATGGACTCCAGATGTCATCAAGGCACTGTGCAGGCTGGTGGTGGTTCCATACTGGGGTGGGGTGTGTTTTCATGGCATGGGTTGCGTTCACTGGTTTGCCTTAACACGTCATGCACTGGTATCCCCTACGTTTCACTGTTTGGTGACCATTTGCAGCCCTTCATGGACTTCATGTACACCCACAAAGATAGGATATTCCCTCAGGATAATGCACCATGCCATCAGGCCCAAGCTGATCAGAATCGGTTCAAGAAGCATGTTGCAGAGATCTGACGAATAGTGTGGCAGTCGCAGCATTCCACTATCATACCTCGTTGGAACTCTGATAATTCATGTCGCCTTGCTATGAGCATGCAGGCCAGTGTTCAACTTCACTCACAAGAAAACACCCCATGACTTACACAGGTCTGGGTGCTCCTAAGCCGTCCCCTGAGGTAACTCCACTTCACAATCAGTTTACATGATTTTTGGTATGTCAGTGTATATCCCCACACACAGTAGCTGCTGAGCTCAAAATATGCAGAAATCGTTTATACATATATCATAAATTAGGATATGGTATTTTTTTTAAAACACAGATGAGATATGATTACAGTGGATATCAATGCATTTCTTTCATACACCAGATCACTTACCGTATCTTTCTCCTCCCTTCCTGCAGTACATCAGTCCACCTATGATCATCTAACTGACACCAGGTCAACTCTGACCTCCTGGAAGCTGCGTTTCCATGTTGAGCGCAGACAGACCTCCTGCATTTCCTGATCCGTGAGCTGCAGCAGGTGAACTGTGACCAGCCCATCTCACCCAACTCGGACGGTAGGATAAGAAGAGGTCACTGAGCCGAAACATTCCAAGCTCGCTGGAGACGGTCAACTGAAACTGGAAAAAGATGTGTGAAAAAAGGTGAGAAACTGGGTTCTAGATACAGATATATGTCTAGATCTAGATACAGTATATGCATTGTGGCAGGCTCCAGAGCAGGTCTGTGGTTTTTCAATATTACAATTTCTATATTATATTTTTATCTCAATGGCATACAATGATCATGAATTTGGCAGTTATTAGTTATTATATGCTTTCATTTATCATACTGCTCTGTTGCAGTAATAAACGGTACTAGTAAGGGGGCAAGGCAAGTTTATTCTTGCAGCATCTTTTCATAAGCGCACCAAACAATATAATGAGACACCTACATCTGAAACGTACCTAACAGCGTGCAATACCTCCACCTGCACCAATAACAGCTGTGGTTGGATTTGGCATGTACAGGACAGTTTTCTGGATGTAGGCCACATCCATGTTCAGACATTTTCAGAATTGGTGAGACATCAAAAAATTGGTCAGTTGGTCCAGATTTGGTGGATGCCTTCCCTGGCACAATTCCGAGGAGAATTCCCTGTAGACTGGGATTTTAGCCACTGCTGGTAGACCCGTATGACCATACGCTTCCATACACCTGTCAATCATTAACATCTGCTTTGGAGCCATTTTCCACACATGGAACGAGACATTCACTGCACTGTACCACCACTTCCCAATCTATGGATCCCGTCACTCACACCCCACAGGGATTTATAGCCCCATCATCCTCGTGCAGCGCCATCTGCAGGAGCCTGAAGGTACTACCACCTTCAACACGCAAGGTGACTCATTTTTTGAGCTTACATTACAAAGTGCTATACTAATGATAATTCAAATTACTTATTTAAATGAATTGATTAAAACATGACTAGGAAAATTAAACAGAAATGTTTAAGTAGGAACGTCTGGACTGAAAAGTATCTGGGCTCTTCCAACGCTCTCTGCCAACTACTCCCATTAAAGAGCAGCATAGTAGCTAAACACTGCTTCTCCTTGTTTAGTCTTTACTTTAGCCATCACTAACTGACTAATTCCTAAAATTTGAGAGTTCTGCTCAGCTCATAGCATTCCAGCAATTCAAATAAATGACTGTCCATTACAGTGATCAATCCTGCTAGAAATAAAGGCCAGGATGAGTTTCTCCAGCAGAATAATAGAATAATAGAATAATCTCTTTCATGTTTATTCCACTGCAGAAAGTTTTGTCTCATCCAGTTACTGATATGCTCAAGGCACTTACAAAGTGAACCAAGGGGACCATATTTGTTTGGGGCCAAGTACATTTGAGTGTCATGAAGGAGATGTGCAACTTGAATAAGACCGGCCCCAGAACTGAACCTTAGGGCACACCACAGGTCACTATACACCACAGATTAGACTATAATTTTCTATTTCAACAAAGTAGCTCCTTCCTTGGAGGTATGAACTGAACCATTTTAGAACAGTTCATGAGAGTCCAAACCAGTTCTCAAGCCTATTGACGAGACTTTTATGGTCAGTAATATCAAAGCAACGCTGAGATTGAGCAGTAGTAGAATAGAGCCTTTTCCAGAGTCTGTATTTAAATGAATGTCAGTAACCATAATTAGAGAAGTCTCAGTACTATGAATACTTCTAAGACAGAACTTTGGAGGTGTGGGTGTGGATTTCTTTGAGACACTGAAAGCGAGTCTCCTGAAAAGAAAATAATTTTGCCAGTGGGTCATACAGGTCATCGATATCACACCTTTGGGAGTGCATTGGGGTGATAAAGGTTGACGGAATCCATCTTTTCGTCCAGCGCACTGTGGGGTTTATTGATTATGAAAGGACCATAAAGTGCACAGTGATGAATTGCCGTCATGGGTGGACCGTGTGAGGGTTTAATCGATGAACACTGCTTTGTCTTTATGGAGATTAGGCCTGAGACAGGCTTAAGCTATTCATTTATGCCGCTTTCCTTCATACAGCCCACATAGCACACCTGCCATATGGCCAATAAGGGACACGAAGGATTCTTACATTCTGAAAATGATGGAAATGATGAATCATGTTAACGGAATTATGTTTACTCATTAATTATTTACTGGTAGGATAAGACCCACATTCATAAAACCATGTTTACCTGTATTTCATACATAAATCTATTTGTGAGCGGCCCATACCCATATCCAGTATCAACCTCTTATTATAAACGCTGTAGTATATTTAATACCAAACCTTCATCCCATTGAATTTCTTACCCCCATTCTAAATCTGAAAGAGAGACATAGAGAAGGAGAGAGGAGAGAAAGAGTGAGAGAGTGAGATAGAGACATACAGAGAGAGAGTGAGAGAGAAAGAGACAGAGAGAGAACACAGAGAGAACAAATAAAGAGAGAAAACAGAAGGAGAGAGAGTGGGAGAGAGAGAAACAGAAGAGAGAGAGTAAAAAAGAGAAAAAGAGAACAAAGGGAGAAAAGAGGAAAAGGAGAGAGATAATAAGAGAGGAAGGAAGAGAGAAAGGTGCTGAAGCAAGAAACAGAAGATGAACAAAGTAGTGACAGAAGGAAAGAGTGAGAGATAGAGAAGGTCTGAAAGCAAAAAAGACAGAGAGAGAAAGAGTGTGGGAGAGAGCAAAAACAGTAGATGAAAAGATAGACTGAAAAAGAGAGACTAAGAGAGGAAGAATAGCATGAAGGGAGAGAGAGATGGGGAGAGGGAGATAGAAAGATGAGAGAGAGACAGAGTGTAGAAAAGAGCAGAAAACAGCAGGTGGAAAGACGAGAAGGAAAAATAGAGAGAATGAGAGACAGAAAGGGAGAGATGGGAAGGGAGAGGGAGACAATGAGGGATAGCAGGAATACTGATAAAAGAGAGAGAGAGGGACAGAGAGAAAGAAAGAGGGGGAGAAAGAGAGAGTGACAGAGATACAGAGAGAGAGAAAATGGAGAAGAGACAGATAGAAATATAAATAGAGAGAGATAGAGATAGAAAGAGAGAAAAGGGAGAAGAGAGAGAGAAAGAGAGAGGGAGAGGCTGTGAATCAGAGTCAGAGACAAAGATATAAGATATGGAGGAGAGGGAGCGCGCGCGCGTGCACGAGGGAGTGAGTGAGAGGGAGAGAGGAAGCGAGGGAGAGAGAGACAGAGAGATTGAGAGAGAGTGAGAGAGAGAGAGACAGAGAGAGAGGGAGGAGGGTGTGTGTGTGCGTGTGTGTGTGTGTGTGTGTGTGTGTGTGTGTGCGCGCGCGCGCCCTCGCGCCTGTATGTGTACTCCGCGCAGCGACGCTTCAGAGCTGAGGACGCTCGTGCTGTTCCTCCGCTGTGCGCGCTCCACTCTGCCTCTCTGGAGGAGGACCACTTTCCTTTCTTTCTCTCCTCCCCGGAGGAGAGCTCTGTTCTCTTCCTTCCTCTCCTTCTTCTCCCACTTTACCCCCTACGGACCCCCACACCTCTGGTCCTGCTTGAATGAACTTGCCAGCCCCCCTCTCACTGCCGCACCATGAAGACCAGTCGAAAGTGCCGTGCGCTGCTCTCCGTGGGTCTGAACCTGCTGGCCCTGCTGCTGTCCACCACGGCCTTCATCACCACGTACTGGTGCCAGGGCACGCAGAGGGTCCCCAAGCCCAACTGCAGCAAGGAGCGCCGCCACAACTGCATCGACTACGGCGTAAACGAGACGGACCCCAGCAAAGTGCACTACAGCTGGGAGACCGGCGACGACCGCTTCCTCTTCAGGCACTTCCACACGGGCATCTGGTACTCCTGCGAGGAGAACATCCACGGAGGAGGTGAGGGGTCCGTGTAGCCCGAAGTAGCGCACTCTGTAACGGAGAGCTGACGCTGTTGGTACTTCTCCTGTTTGTTATGGCCACCTGTGGACAGGTTCAGCGCTTCTATGGCAAGCAGTCCTTTATTATGGACCAGTCCAGCTTAGTTATGGCCAGCTGTTGTCCTCTGTGGTCAGTTAAGTTTATTGTGGCGAGTTTTACATCTTATTATTATGGGATGTTATTTGTGTTATTTATGGTGAGTTTTAGTTGGTTATTATGGACAAATGCAGTTTATTTATGGCGATAAGCAGTTTAATGTGGCTAGTTTGAGTTTATTATGGCCAAATTCAGTGTATGTATGTAGTCTAATGGGTTAATATGGATAGTTTCAAATTATTAAGGCAAGTTTTTAGTTTACTGTGGAAAGTTTTGGTTTATTTTGGCTTGTTATTATGGGTAGTTTACATTTATCGTGGTGAAGTTTTCCAGTTTATTATGGCAGGTTGGCCACAGTTTGTTTATTAAGGACACATTCAACTCATTTACATTGATGAGTTTAGGGTGGAGTGTGTTAAGGTTTATTACGGTAGGTTTCCGTTTTGTTTATGGTATGTTTCAGTTTGTATTTAGCCAAACATTGTTTAATATTGTTTATTAATGGCCTCTAGCTGTTTATTGTGGTAAGTTTTAGGTCATTTAGGCTAGTTTTTAGCCTATTGTCGAAAGTTTGGGTTTGTTTTAGCATCTATCGTTGCCCATTTTACAGTTTATTACTGCAGGTTGTCCACAGTTTGTTTATTATGGACACTACTCCTTTACGGCCTGTAGGTGTTTATTCTGGTGTGTATCAGGTTATTGTGGTTTATTTCAATTTACTATGACTTAAATTTATGGTGGATCGTTTTACAGTTTATTACGGTAGATTTCCGTTTTATTAATGGCATGTTTCAGTTTGTATATGGCTAGTAGTTGTTTATTATGGACACATTTGACTTATTCATGGCCTCTGGGTGTTTACTGCAGGGAGTTTCAGGTCATTTAGGTGAGTTTTTAGTTTATTGTGGCAAGTTTTGATTTAATATGGACACATTATTTATTTTGGACACATTTGATTTATTGGACTTATTTAGGCATGTTTAACTTCATTATGGTGAGTTTAATTTGTTGTGGCACTTTTTACAGTTTATTATGGGACGTTTTTCTCAAATTTCTGACACATTTTAGTTTTCCATTATGGACAAATGCAGTTTATTAATAGCGAGAATATGTTTAATGTAGTTTCAGTTTATTATGGCCAAATGTAGCTTATTTATGTAGTCTAATGGTTTATTACAGAAAGTTTCAGTTTATTTAGGCATGTGTTTAGTATACTGTGTAAAGTTTTAGTTTATTTTGGCACGATTCACTCTACTATAGGGAGTTTACATTTATGGTTGCATCTTTTATGGTTTATTACGGGATGCTGGCCACAGTTTTTTTTTTTTTTATTATGGACATATTTAACTCTACAGTGTTTATTCTGCTGTGTTTCAGGTTATTATGAGCTGTTATAAGTTTAAGTTTATTGTTGCGCATTTTTACAGTTGTTTACTTATATTTATGGCATGTTTCAGTTTGTGTATGGCCAGAAGTTGTTCAATATGGATGCATTCAACTTATTAATAGCCTTCAGTTGTTTGTTAGGTGAGTTAATTGTCATGTAAATGAGCTTTTAATTTATTATGACTAGTTTAAGTTTATTGTGGTGCATTTTACGGTATATTATGGAATGCTTACGTATATTTATGGCATGTTTTAGTTTGTGTATGGCCAGAAGTTGTTTATTACGGACACATTGGCAAGTTTTTAGTTTATTGTGGCAGGGTTTACATTATTATGGAGAATTTCAATTTATTGTTGTGTGTTTTACAGTTTACTACGGCAGGTTATTTTTTATGGACACATTCAACTCATTTATGGTCTGTAGGTGTTTATTAGTTGTGGTGTGTTTCACTTTATTATGGCAAGTTTAAATTTACTGTGGTTTCAGGTCATTTAGATGAGTTTTTAGTTTATTGTGTTTTGGTTTGGTTTATTTAATTTATTGTGGCAGGTTTTGATTTATTTGGGCAAGTTAACTTTATTACGGGGAGTTTAATTCATTGTGGCACATTTTACAATTGTTTATGAGAAGTTTTCTTTTATTTATGGCACATTTTAGTTGTTCATTATGGACAAATGTGATTTATTCATAGCGAGAATATATTTAATGAGGTTTCGGTTATTATGGCCAAATTCAGCTTATTTAAAGAGTGTAATGGTTTATTACTATAAGTTATTATAAGCTATTTAGGCAAGTTTTAGTTCATTTTGTGAAGTTTTTGTTTGTTTAGAAATATTTTACTCTATTATGGAGTGTTTATGCTTATCAGGGCGCATTTTACGGTTTATTACGGCAGGTTGGCCACAGTTTGGTTATTATGGACACATTCACCTTATTTATGGTCTGTAGGTGTTTTTTAGGGTGAGTTACTGTGTTAGTTACTGTGCCAAGTTTATATTTATTGTGGCTCGTTTTACAGTTTATTATGGGATGTTTACTAATATTCCTAGCATGTTTCAGGAAGTTCATGACCAGTAGTTTATTATAGACACATTTGAGTTATTTATGTGTTTATTATGGTGAGTTTCTGGGCATTTAGGCAAGTTTGACTTTATTATGGGGAGTTTAAATTTATTGAGGCATGTTTTACCGTTTAGGAAGGGAAGTTTTCTTTTATTTATGACGAGTTTTAGTTGTTTATTATGGACAAATGCAACTTATTTATGGCGAAAAGCTGTTTAGCGAGCTTCAGTTTATTACGGCTACATTCAGCTCATTTATGTAGTGAAATGGTTTATTATGACAAGTTTTTAGTGTATTGTGTCCTGTTTTGGTTTATTTATGGCGCAGTTCAGTAAGTATATGACTAAGGGTGAGTCTTGTTGGACTCAGTTGACATTTTCATGGTGTGTAGGTGTTTATTGTGGCAAGTTTTTTTTTATTTAGACATGTTTTGCTTTATTATGGCAACATTTAAGTTTAGTATAGGGATTTCATGTTCCAGTTTGTGTATCACCAGAAGTTGTTCATTATGGACTCACTGGACTTGTTTATGGTCTGTAGGTGTTTATCAGTTTATGTTTATTGTGACGCCTTTTAGAGTTCGTTACTGCGAGTTTCAGTTTATTTATGTACAGAAACTGTTTATTATGGACAAATAGTAGTGAGTAGTTGTTTATGGCAGTTTTTATGGCGGTTTTTAGGAGTTTTAGTTTATTATACTAAACCAACTGGCTTATTACAGCGAATCTCAGTTTATTCATGTGAATTTCAGTCTGTTATTAGTTTCAGTTCACTGAGGGCTTGGGTAGTTGGTTATGTTCACATTAGTACATTTCCAATAATGTGCAGTAACTTTCTTTGCCACATTTCCCTTAACTGTATATTGTAAAATGTGGTTTATCGTGTATATCTGAGAAGCATGTTGCCCCACATGCTCTCTGAACAACTAGCCATTCTTCACTGCTATGTACATTCTCATAGAAACATATAACGCAACAATAATATAACGCAACATGCTTTGTTGCATTTGCATGTACAGAGGGATTGCACTATGCAGATACAACAACAGGTTGTATGAATAAAACAATAAGACAGTGACAGACTGAACTGATTTACATTAATATTTAATATTTGGTCCTAGAGCCCTTAAAGGCTTGAAATCTCAATGCTCAATGCCTCAATGCTGAATAGTGATACATCATCTCTACTCTGTACAGTTTTTAATGGACTCCTAGAGTAAGAACCATCAACCCAAATCCACCTAGAGATCCATCATCCTGAAGAGTTCAGTCCCAAACCTAACCAAAGACATACGGGCAGCATTCAGTCCTGACTGAACGTAGTAAAGCGTTTATTTACAGTCCATTGGGTTGCAACTATGGCAGCTGATAAGGCATACCGGTGCCAGCTCAAAGTGCTTTACAGACAGTTGTCATCAGTAATATCAGAATATTTACGTTTTAATGAGTCAAAGACACAGATCAAGTTGATACACTCAAAAATAGCTGCACCCAGAAGGAATCAACCGACAGGAATGAAACTTGGTGGGTAGGTTGGACATTGTGAGACATGCGAATGATTCAAGATTCACACTTGACTACGCATGTGACGTAAGCAAGGACCGGCCTTATTGCTGTACCTGACGGACTATATAAGGTTGTCCTGTTATGCGTACTTTTCTTTCTGACTCGTGCTGTTGTGTAGGTAGCATCATTTGCAAGCAAAGTACGTCTTGGAGAAGAGGTCGAAAGCAATTCAAGCAGTTGGAAAAGTTTGAGACCATTATGCGCATGTGCATCGTATTGCACGTCATACTGGTCGTGCAGATACTACCATAGCATGCTTTTGGCGGCAGTCGATAGAAGAACGCACATACAAGCAACATGAAGGATCTGGGAGACCTACACAAAACATGGAGAGGGAGAACCAGCAAATTGTCCGACATGGGCAGAGTGACCAACGAGTCTGTGTGTGGAGGCACCGTGGTCAGCACCAAGATTAGTGGTTTGTTATGTGTCACTCCACCTCCACCCCTACTGCACCATCTGCAGGAACTGTGTGAGAATATTCAAGCTGCATGGGATGGATTATCACAGGACACCATTAGGAACCTCTACAACTCCATGCCGAGAGGGTTAGCAAATATGGCGGCCCGATGCCATACTGAGAGACACTACTTCTGCATGTGTAGGTCAATAAATATTGATCATATCAGTCTAAATTTATCATCATTTATTGTTCCTGGTAACCTTCATCTTCCTGCCCAATAGGAATTTGGCTTCCGTTTTTTGAATGTTTCTTAGCGGCTTAAATGTTCAGACTGCATTGATCTGCCCTGATGTCAGCTCCTGCGTGCAGGGTCAACACTGGACATATTTGCTTGCGAATGATGTTCAACACAGTAATAAATCCAATCGACCTGGCTTAAAGGAGGACAGAGAGCCGACAGTGGGCGAGGCCCAGATCACATTTATGAGGATTAAGTTGTATGTCTTGATGAGCTTGCTGTTTCCAAGTAGGTTTCTGACAGCCACTTTTTATCTATAAGTATAATCGTAGCAGCATTAAAAAACACCAAAAATATGCTTTCATTACAAACTAACTTTTGTTGGAAATGTCCGAGCAAGATATTTATACAAAATGAACAAATTACTGTATAATCCTATACAGACGCAAAAGGGTACGTTCAGCAAAATTTCTAGGCCAGAGATGATATTATAATCCTGTACAATCCCCATATTTGGCACAGGTGTCCTCGAAAAATTGGAACAGCTGCAACACAGCTAACCCCTACATTTACACTAACCCCCTAACCTCTACATTTACACTAAACCCTAACCCCTACATTTACACTAAAGCCTAACCCCTACATTTACACGAAACCCTAACCCCTACATTTACACTAAACCCTAACCCCCTACATTTACAATAAACCCTAACCCCCTACATTTACACTAAACCCTAAACCCTACATTTACAATAACCCCATAACATCTACATTTACACTAAACCCTAACCTCTATGTTTACACAAATTTTGGGGTTTGATGAAAAGTATGATGAGTTTATGTGTACAGCTGTTCAAAGCTGTGTTTGCTAGTCATGCACTGGCTAGCGGTTTTTGAGTTTTACCTAAAGTGAGCTACAATTGTCACTAATAAGACAGTCAGTACTGAAACATGTGGAGACTTTTACAGGCTTTCTTGTTCAGTAGCATATTTTTCTTACAGTGCTAATGTGAAACTAGCTTAGTGGTTAGTGATTTGCTCTTGTAGGACCATTCCTCTCCAAAGCGATGTATGGGCATGCACTAATGCTTAGCAATTCCTGCGAAATCACTCGTGCTCATTACTGCGACAGCCACCCTCTGTTAAGCCTCGGACAGCGGATTAAATACTTTGTGACCTGATCAAAAGCCAGGAATCTTTATTAATTCCTCTGGGTGTGAAGAACTCAGACTCCAAATTGCATTCAAGCTTTTCATTACGTAATGCCTACATGTGCCGATGCCACTGCTGCAGTAGATGTTTAACATGGCAGTGATTATGTGATGCGGTGAGGTCACATGGCCAGGGCTGACTGAAACTTTTATTAAAAGTAACTCTCTATGAGATGGAGTTTATTCAGAACTACTGCAGTGATTTAGGATTGTGAGATGTCAACCTGCTAAAAAGGCCAATAATATCCAGCTTGCAGTATATAAATCTGTATTGTGGATATATAAAGAAGGCAGAGCTCATAAAGTGAACAGAGTGAAGGGTTTCCAATGAAATGGCTAATGAATGTATAATATACTAAAATATACATTATACTTTAATAGAGTGATATAAATAAATATATAAGGATAAATAACAATAAACAGGACTTGCTGAAAGTCCAGAAGCATGCTGACCACTAGTCTCCAAAGGCCAGAGGTAATCTCATACCGAGAATATTGGGTGTAGCCATAAGAAATTTTGGGATACATAAGGATGGGAAAATTATGGAGCATGAATAAAAGAACCTTTACATTAATTGAAGGTTGTGCTCCCTCACAATAATTTTGTGTTCCTCTGCAAATACGATGGATTTTGCAAGGGAATGCAAAACGTTTACAAGGGATGGGGAATGTGAACATTACAGCACCTCATGGGGAAAAAATTGCCAATTAATGGAATTGTGTTCCCTCACAATGATTTTGTGTTCACTCAGAATATTTTGCATTCCTTAGCAATAATTGTAGATTCTCTCCCATTTATTATGCATTCCTTTCCAATTTTTTGCATTTCATCACTTTTGTTTTTGTATTTCCTGGTAATAATTTTGGATTTTCTCCAATTTACTTTATATTCCCTTGCAATATTTTGCATTACTTGGCAATAATTTTGGGTTTTTCCTCCTATTTATTTTGCATTACCTCTCAATAATTTTGGGTTCTTTTCCATTTATCTTGCATTCCCTCACAATGTTTTGCATTTCATCTTTTTTTTTTTGTATTTCTTCGCAATCATTTTAGATTCTCACACATTCATTTTGCATTCCCATTTTGTGAGAAAATGTTTGTGAGAAAATGCAAAAAATTGCAAGCAATTGCAAAACTACTGCATGGAAACACTAAAAAGTTTGCAAGTGAATGCAAAATTGTTGCAATTTGTTGCAATGGCATTTTACAGGCTCGGTAGAGCATAGACCTACTAGGCTCTGAAATTTCTAATCCAGTCCCACATGGCAGAGCCCAAAACACGGGCTGATGTTGGTTTTGTTAGCTCATGGTGGTAGTCATCATGTCATCATGGCTAAAGAGTCACTCAGAAACTTCAGACAAACATGCAGAGACCGTTTCTGTCTCAGAAACAGGAAAATATTACTGCCTGTTAGCTAACGATGGCACTTTGCTAGCTAGCTTGTCTTGGTTGTGTAATCAGTTGAACTCCTGAAGATCACGTAGGAGTAGAGGAATATGATGGGCAGAGTTTAGAGAAGGCCGTATTAGCAGTAGAGGTTAACAACTTAACCCAGATCTGTATTCTCATCACATGTTCACGTCCAGCCCTGCAACACTGGGCTAGCTGGCCACGAGCTAAACTACGGCTGCTGAAAACTGCAACTTCTACCGTTGAGCTTGCAGGCCCACTGCTGGTGAGTCCTTCCATGCTCATCACTGTGAAGTGCTCTTGAAAGGGAGCTGGCCGTGCCTTGCTTTGGGCTGAAAAAGCAGAATTGTTTGCTAATATTCATTTAGAAAGCCCCTCTGCAGAAATGACCCCTGCCTGCCCCCGCATTTCATTTCTCTTGAGAGTTATTGTTCCACTGACACCAGAGATTGGCTTCTTTGGTGTTCAGTGGACTCAAGAACTTGAGAAAAAGAAGTGCCTCTCATTTCTCAGCCACTGTATGTGGGGAATGCAGCATTTTTGGCTGTGTTGTCCAAATCAGTCTATGTTTAGCCTGACTAGCGGTAATTGTATTTATCTTAAGTCTATTTTGTACATGTAGTTATTGTTATTTTAGCAGGCTACTGCAGAATATTGAGTTGAGTTGACATTAAATATAGAATATGCAATTAAACTGCAGATATTAATTTGAGACTATTTACATTCATATTGGGCGAACGGTGTAGGATTTACAGCCATATTTATACATAGATAGGTTAAAGGAAACTATAGGATTTGAGTGGGGGTGAAAATGAATGTCTTAAGGGAGAAACAAAGGGATGGGGGAAATAGATAAACAGACGAGTGTTGGTCAGAACAACATTGATTTAGTTTGGAGGTCTGCCCTGAGATGCATGTCTGACGGTGGAGCAGAAGTACAGTAGATGGGCATGCACTTTTCCAACCCATTCATTCTTAATGGGAAAAAAAAACGGAATTTAATGGAGTTTTTTTCAAAAACTGTAAGTGGATCAAAAAGCTGAATATAAGCGCACCATTCCCGATCAGACGGAACATTCCAAAGTTTGAATGGTGTCAAGATCCAAAAAAAGGTGGGACTAGTTTGTGAACAAAAAAACTGACAAGAAGAACAACACGAGGAAGAAGAAGAAGAAGAAGAAAACAGATAACAGTAGTCTTGTGCGTTGCATAATCACTAATTGGACAATTGGCTGCTCAGCTGTTCCACGACCAAATCTATTATTTGGTAAATGCTTAAAATGAAAGAATGCACCAAAAGACCCTCAAGACTACAGGAAAAAACTATCATGCATGACAGAAGAATTCTTTAGCTGATAAAGAAAACCTTTACAACCTTCACAACAATTGGCGAAATCGGGAACACCTTCCAGGAGGCCAGCATATCTGTAAACAAGTAAACAACCAAGAGATACCTTCCACAGAGTAAATGCCACAGTATGAAAACCATTGGTATCCTGCCAAAACAATAAGGTCAGATTAAAATCTGCCGAAAAAGGCCTGTAAAGCTCTGTAAAGATCTGAATAGATGATACATAGTTCTACTTGTGCCAGAACAATGGAAAAAGAAAAAATATGTGTTGGTCAGTTGGTCCAGATTTGGTGGATGCCTTCCCTGGCACAATTCCTAGGAGAATTCCCTGTAGACTGGGATTTTAGCCACTGCTGGTAGACCCCTATGACCGTACGCTTCCATACACCTGCAGATTCAGCTGCTTCCTTCACACTATGGTCTTTGGCACGTCCAAATACAGTCACTCCTTTTAGCCAATCATTAACATCTGCTATGGAGCCATTTTCCACACATGGAACAAAACATTCACTGCACTGTACCACCTCTTCTCAATCTATGGATCCCGTCACTCACACCCCGCAGGGATTTATTATGGATGCACCGAATGTTGTGAAAAGACCAAATAATTTACATAGAACAATGACGTTTTGAATGACGCGGTTAACTTTTTCTGGTTCCCGGATGTAGACGTAAACCAGAGCGGAACTTTTACAGGATAGCTTCAGGGCTAGCGCCATCTGCTCGAGGCTAATACCCACTTTAACGTGTAGTGTTTCCACTGCAAGTCACACCGGAACTCACTGACGCTCACCCAGCTCTTATTTAGCTTCAAGCATTCGAGACGGAACTCCAGACAGAGTACAGAACAGAACCGAGCCGCTACAGCGAGGCAGAGGCTTTTTCTCTCGTGTGCGCTCTCTCAGTGTGTGTGCCTGGATCCTCCGTAAAGAAACACAGACCCCAATTTTACAACATCGCTACAAAAGGCGAGCGGCGGCGCTCTCTGTCAATGCAGCAGACGTGGCGGCTGGGACGTTTTCTGTCGCTAATATATTTAAGTCATATTGTGCTGTGTTGGTGTGTCTGCGGGGATAAAATGTTTTCAGATGTTCAGTGTTGAATAAATATGTTTAAACTGCAGTTTAATAATAGTTATTTCTTTGAAAACCAAGACACAAAAAATCCATGTAGCCTATTTAATTAATGCAATAGTGAAAAAAGTGGCAAAATGAATAAAAGACCCCGAAAAACCGCATGTTTCATTCAACCGTATGTACAAATATAAAAACAAATTTACAAACGAAAAAAAAATTACATTCAAGAAAACAAAATTACAAAAGCAAAAACAATTTTACAAGACGTGAAACACTTTTGCATGTACCGAAATACTTTCACAAACTGCTAATTCTGACGGAAAGGGTAGGTCTAACACTCAGGAAGTGCTTGTTGCGGACCCTTGTCAATCAAACTGTTCGCGGTGGATGCATTTCATTACGTCTCTAGGATTTCTAGCCCCATCTGCTCCTCGTGCAGCGCCATCTGCAGGAGCCTGAAGTTACTATGGCTGTATATATTCTCACTCTCCTCAAGTTTCCTGCATGAGTAATAGCCTGATTGAATAAAACAGAATGTCATTACCCTGATTAAAATGGTGCAGTCAGGAACCGCACTGTCACTGCTATATCAAGTCCATCAAGACTTATCATTATTGGCTCATTGTGGATTTTAATTAAGCATTATTTAAAGTGACCCAGGACTCCCATTAGACTCCTACATTCTTGGGCCTTATTCAAATCAGGCACTGTGCACTCCTGATCACTTATCCGGCTGGCAGAAGGACGAAGCTCACCTTGGGAAGCTTATCTTTCCTTTTTATGACAGAAGAATTCACGGAGGTTGAAAAAATGAGCATAGTCCACAGCACATCAAAACAGCCCCCGTATTAGACTGTGAGGTGACAAAGCCTTCTATTCCATTCGGAGTAGCCGTGTTATAATCTTTCGGAATGTCTTTTTAATTCAGCAATCATAGCCACCACCTGGATAACAGTCTCTCACTCTCCATCAGCTCTTTATTCCGGTTTGGAACCACCCAGCGCACCACTTCAACTGCTGGGTGTACAGTCCACTTCTTCTGGTACTCATAAACTGAAACGTCTGGCCACTTTGTTGATGTTTTGCCAGCTTCAAAGTGTCCTTCCAAAAACCAACTTATGAAAAGCCATTTAAAGCAGTTTTATAAGCTGGTCTTGGGAGTGCAGCCTGCTTCTGCCAGACTGATATAAAATGATGATCATGATTTGTTATTTCAGTATATTGAATTTATAACAGTTAGAAGTTATTCAGACACAGTACAGTAATGCTGTCAGTAATGCAATCATTTAAAAACATTTATTAAAGGGACAAAATGTAATACTGACAGTGTGTCTTTAAGGTACATATTCATAAATATGTGTACTTATTAATATTCAGGAACAATACAATAACCCGACATTACAGTTATATCATTTAAAATATTCATTAAAGGAACAACATGTAATACTGACAGTGTGTGTTTAACTATATGTACATATTCATAACTACATGCACAGATTTATATTCAGAAACAATACAGTAATGCTCCATTACTTTTACATTATTTTAAAACATTTATTAAAGGAACAATATGTAATACTGACAGCGTGTGTTTAACTACATGTACATATTCATAATCATGCGTACATATTAATATTCAGGATCAATACAGTAACAGAACATTTCTGTTATATCATTTTATACTGTTCATTAAAGGAACTATATGTAATACTGACAGTGTGTGTTTAACTACACGTGCATATTCATAACTATGTGTGCGTATTTATATTCAGAAACAATACAGTAATGCTCCATTACATTTATATAATTTTTGAAACATTAATTAAAGGGACAATATGTAACACTGACAGTGTGTGTTTAACTACATGTGCGTATTCATAGTCAGAAACAATACAGTAATGCATCATTTTAAATCATTTATTAGGAGAGGGTGGTTTGAAGCTCACACTGGTTGCCAGGTTGAGGACACTTAACCTACATGAACCATGCAAGATGAACACAATGATACATTTTGACAGTGATAAGCGACGATGAGTCATACATGGCAGGTTGATCAGCTAAAGTTTACATTTGCAGTGTTTTTATTGTTTTGTCCATCTGCTCTTTTGGCGTGACTGATAGCAAGTTAGCATGTGTTAGCATGATGCCATTAGCCAGCTTTAGTTGGGGTCACTTCTCCAGGTGTGTCTCAAATACTTGCTGCCTTGATAACCCAACTGCACACTGACCACAGAGTTTGAATATGAGTCCTCAAATTTTGAAATGACTTAAACTGCCCATTCACACTAGTAGCCAGTATAAATTAGCTAAGGTTAGCTAACCTGTAATGAAGCTCGATGCTCACCTGTTCAGGAGCAAAATTAGCCAACCTGGCATCCATTTTAAACTCTTTCTGGGCTCTAAGCTCTTTGCATCTCTCAAATCCATCTCCAGTCAAATGCATGATCCAGTTTGCCTGTCCGTTTGTTACATATATGGCAACCCGGGGTGTCAGAAAATGGTATTGGGAAAAGGGCAGTGGATGGGAACAGAGGCCAAAACACAAACACACTTTCCGCTCCAAACATGCTGGGTGTAGCGTTGTTGTATATTACATATTGTTCCTTTAATTCACATTCATAAGCCATGAACATATGACAAACATACACCGACCAGCCACATCATTAAGTTTCTACATTTAGCTCCACTGACCATATAGGACACTCTGTAGTTCCATCTGTTTCTCTGTATACTTTATTACCCTGTTCTTCAATGGTCAGGACCCCCACAGGACCACCACAGAGCAGGTATTATTTGGGTGGTGGATCATTCTTCAGCACTGCAGTGACACTGACGTGATGGTGGTGTGTTAGTGTGTGTTGTGCTGGTGTGAGTGGATCAGACACAGCAGTTGTGCTGGAGTGTTTAAACACTGTGTCCACTCACTGTCCACTCTATTAGACACTCCTACCTTGCTGCTCCACCTTGTAGATGTACAGTCAGAGACGATAGCTCATCTGCTGCTGCACAGTGCAGTGTTGGTCATCCTCTAGTCCTTCATCAGTGTTCACAGGAAGCTGCCCACGGGACTCTGCCCACAGGTGCTGCTCACAGGACGCTGTTGACTGGATAGTTTTGGTTGGTGGATGATTCTCAATTCTTCTCTCTCTTTCTTGCTCCCTGTGTGTTGTTCTTTCTCTCTGTGGGTGATGGTTAGGAGCGAAGCTTTGAGATTGACACCCCACCTCAAATCCACCCCTCTGAGTAATTACAGTGGGTCTGCTTTTCAGTGTAACCAGCAGCCAGACTGATGATGCAGCTGTTGTGGGAGCAGTTGTTACGGCGCTGTCTGTGTGAATGTAGTTCTACAGTGAGAGCACTGATGTATTCCCTCTGTACTGAGGGGAGCTGGATGACTCTCAAGGGAGCTGTGCAGGAGTTTTCACCTCCATCTGACCTCGCTCCTCGTCCTCAGAGAGCGATCATACACTTTCAGTCATCCTCCACCGCCTCATTCCTCAGTTAGACTCCAGAAGCTGAGCGGCACACGGATATCAATATATAAATATATATATATATATATATATATATCCCTCTCTCTCTTACTCACTCTCTCTCTCTCTCACTCACTCTCTCTCCCTGCCCCTCTGTCTCTGTCTCTCTCACTCTCTCCCTCTCTCTCTCTCCCCCTCTCTCTCACTCACTCTCTCTCCCTGCTCCTCTCTCTCTCCCTCTCTCTCTTTCTCTCTCTCCCCTCTCTCTCTCTTACTCACTTTCTCTCTCACTCTCCCTGCCCCCCTCTTTCTCTTTCTCTCACTCTCTCTCCCTGCCCCTCACTCTCTCTCCCTGCCCCTCT
>CM067477.1:21837624-21858756 GCA_034552555.1 Semaprochilodus insignis | reverse complement strand
ATGAATTATTCAGCATCTACTATGAATTATTAAGCATCCACAATGAATTATTCAGTATCCACTATGAATTATTCAGTAACTACTATGAATTATTCAGTATCCACTATGAATTATTCAGTAACTACTGTAAATTATTCAGTAACTACTATGAATTATTCAGCATCTACTATGAATTATTCAGTATCTGGTATGAATTATTCAGCATCCACTATAAATTATTCAGCGTCTACTATGAATTATTCAGTAACTACTATGAATTATTCTGTATCAAGTATGAATTATTCAGCATCTACTATGAATTATTAAGCATCCACAATGAATTATTCAGTATCTACTATGAATTATTCAGCATCGACTATGAATTATTCAGTATCTACTATGAATTATTCAGCATCCACAATGAATTATTCAGTAACTACTATGAATTATTCTGTATCAAGTATGAATTATTCAGCATCCACTATGAATTATTCAGTAACTACTGTAAATTATTCAGCATCTAGTATGAATTATTCAGCATCTACTATGAATTATTCAGTAACTACTGTAAATTATTCAGTAACTACTATGAATTATTCAGCATCTACTATGAATTATTCAGTATCTGGTATGAATTATTCAGCATCCACTATGAATTATTCAGCGTCTACTATGAATTATTCAGTAACTACTATGAATTATTCAGCATCTACTATGAATTATTCAGTAACTACTGTAAATTATTCAGTAACTACTATGAATTATTCAGCATCTACTATGAATTATTCAGTATCTGGTATGAATTATTCAGCATCTACTATGAATTATTCAGTAACTACTATTAATTATTCAGTATCTGGTATGAATTGTTTGGTATCTACTATGAATTATTCACCATGAATTATTCAGCATCTACTATGAATTATTCAGTATCTACTATGAATTATATTTTAGTATCTAATTAGAATTTTTCTGCATGTATTATGCATTATGCCATGTCTACTATAAATTATGGGGTATGTTTGCAACTTTAAAGGCTAAATGAACTCTATACCATGCCATAAAAATGGGAATCAACGCAAATGAACTGAAGAAGAAATAGTTGAAATACTGACACTACTCATGTGAACTTCCAGTCTCCAACTGCACAATCCATTATGAGACGCAGACCCGTTTTAGAAATGCAGTTAACACTCAATTATGCAATTCACTCCTTATGCAAAGCAAATTTTCAAAGGCCACCTTCTAATTGCCAAAGTTTATTCAAGATGGTGCTCGCGGCACTGGGGTAAATACCATGTCTGAGATATGAAATTATGTTTTTTTTTCATGAGCCATCTGTGCATAATGAATCTGCGCTGAACAGCCTACAGTTGACAAATCTGTAATTAATTCTTAATAATGAGCAAGGAAAATTAAATTTGCTCGCAAATTAGGTCCATTCACAGCTGCTCCAAAATGGATTTGTAAAGGAAATCACTTGATTTTCCAGGCTCCCACCCTTCCCGGACTCTGTACACAGCCTCTGTCCCTCAGGAGGACTGGTTTAGCCTCAAGGTCCTCGATTAGAATCCAATCTGCTGACTGACCAAACCACGACTTGAGTGCACTTAGATGTATATCTGCTTGCAACCACTTCTCACTCCAGCCGCTATTATATTTGGAGTCTAGTGAGGAGCAGCAGCGAAATTGGAGAGCAATCTCAGTTTTCCCGTTGTCAGCTGTGTCCCGTTCAGGTCGGAAGAAGAGCTCAGCGAGATTTCTGTCTCTGCCACACGTCAGAAAACATCGAGCCTCCATGAAGAGTCTGCCTTAGCAGGTTCTTCTGAGTGTCAGGCAATACTGGCTTATTGTTTACAGCAGCTCATGAAGAACACAGGCCGGACTCTCATAGATGCTCCGCTGTGCTCAAACTCTGGAAAGTAACTGCTATGGACATAAATATTGCATGTGGCTGTCACAGCTAAGAATTGGTTCTCTTCATCACAGTGTGTTTGTCTGTTGCATCACTTGCCAAGCTCCTTCAAACCCGGACCAGTCATGAGGAGAAATAACAAGCAAGCAAACCAGACAAACCCCTCAAAATCAAGTCCAGATGTGGTGTTCCGCAGTGGTGGCCCCCTGCTCTGGACTGACTTTTCCAAGCTCTGCCATATTGTTGTTCATGGGCAAAATCTCATTTAACCCAATTAGAAACTGTAGAGCTCACCCCCTATTGGCAATTAGAGATATGTTTAGGATTCGTTCAGGATAGGATTCAGCAGGATAGGATACTGCTTTCTGATTGGCTATCCACACTGCCTTGTATCCGCACTTCTATGTATTGTTTTGCGCTGGTCCGACATGAATGAGACTGTTGTTGTTCTAGCTAAGTTCCGTCTAGTGAACAGTAGCCTCAGTCACAGACACCCTGCCCACCGTATACTTCTGTGTTTTCAGAGGCACTGTTTATGTCGTGACTCCATTTTCAAGATGGCCTCCTTCTATGCATCATGCTGAATAGCAGCTTGTGATTGGCTGTTTTGCATGTCAGTTCAGTTTCCTTTCCTGCAGTAGTAGGCGGTTCTTGGCTATGTTAGGTGCCGAAAGGTACCAGACTCACACTACAGGGTCTGGCAACGCAAGACTAGTTGGCACTTATCTGTTAACCAGCCATACCAAAATCAAGGAGGCAAATCATCCAATTATGAATTATGGATGATTCTGAAATCAGAATGACTGAGGCATGTTCAAAATTGTTGTAAAATACTTGATATAAACACCTTTATGAGCGCATTCTTCCGGCGGTGCTGGAGACGGCAGCAGCTGGTCTACCTCTCCCGTTAACGGGCAGTTTTTTCGTTCCTATTTTATGTTTTATGTGTTCGTTTCACTTGGTGTTTGTCCATTCATCATCGCTGGGGACTCCAACCAAACTGATCTCAGAACAGTGCTGTCCAAGTTCCATCAGCATGTCTCCTGTCTGACACGAGGGGTAAAGACGCTGAATCACGTCTACATGAACATCAAGGAGGCTTTCAACACCATACCCCTGCCTCCGTTCAGTAAGAGTGACTCTCTGTTCATGAAGCCTACATACTGGCAGCTGCTGAAACGGGTCAAAGCGAGAATGAGAGCAGTGTGTGTGTGGCCTGAAGGAGCAGAGTCTGTGCTACAGGACTGCTTTCAGTGCACCGACTGGGAGATGTTTTAATCTGCAGCCACCACAGACTCTCGGGTTGACGTAAATGAATATGCCACATCTGTCACTGGATTCATCAGGAAGCATGTGGATGACTGGCATCAGGGCTGCAAAGCACAAGTACAGCTCACAGATAGCAGCTCAGTTCCCCAGTGACCACAGACGCCTCCCTACCAGCTGAATTGAATAACTTCTACACCCGCTTTGAGACCTCTGCCCAGGCCTAGTCCTCCAACACTGCCTTGCTCCCCACCACAGAGGAGCCACCACTCATACTGGCTACAGGTGAGGTGAGGAGAGCACTGATGAGGGTTTCAACCCAGAAAGCTGCGGGTCCAGATGGCATCCCAGGGCGGGTACTGAAAGCTTGTGCCAACCAGCTGGCCTCCACCTTCACAGACATCTTCAACCTTTCCCTGGCACAGTCTACTGTTCCTGTCTGCTTTAAAGCCACAACCATCATCCCAATCCCAAAGAAGTCCATCATCACATGCATGAACGACTACCATCCCATCACTCTCACATCTGTAGGGATGAAGTGCTTCAAGAGGCTAATCCTGTCTCATTTAAAGAGGAGCCTTCCCAGCACCCTGGACCCACATCAGTTCGCCTACCATGCGAACAGATCTACTGATGACGAGGTCTCCCTGGCAATCCACACTGCACTCACCTGGACAGCAGCAACTCATATGTAAGAATGCTGTTTATCGACTTCAGCTCCGCCTTCAACACAGTCATCCCTTCCAGACTCATCCACAGCCTAAACACACTGGGAATAAGCAACACATTGTGCAGATGGATCATGGACTTCCTCACCTGCAGACCACAGTGTGTTAGGATGGGTGAACACACCTCATCCTCCCTCACACTCAGCACAGGATGTCCCAAAGGCATTGTTCTCTCCCCATTGTTGTCCACTCTGTACACCCACGACTGCGTCGCCACACACAGTTCCAACATCATCATCAAGTTTGCCGGTGATACAACAATAGTCAGCAGCTTCAAGTTCCTCGGTGTCCACTTAGCTGAGGATCTTATTTGGAGGCTTAACACCTCACACATTGTCAGGAAGGCCCAACAACGCCTCCACTTTCTACGAAGGCTGAACCTGCCACAGCAGCTCCTCTGTAACTTCTATAGATCCACCGTGGAGAGCATCCTGACCATCTGCATCAGTGTGTGGTATGGCAGCTCCACTGCTGAGCGCAAGGCCCTGCAGAGGGTGGTAAAGACTGCACAGCACATCACTGCAGCTGCCCTCCCACCCATACAGGACATCTACGACAAGAGGTGTCTGGGGAAAGCAGTCAACATATCCTCAGACGCCACACCCCCCAGTCATCTCCTGTTCCAACCTCTGCCATCCGGAAAGAGGTACCAAAACATCCAAACCAGAACCACCAGGTTCAGGAACAGCTTTTATCCTAGAGCTGTCAAACTGGTCACACCGGCAACACCTACCAGAACATGACTACAACACTAAAGACTGTTACTGATTTCTAGCCAGGATCACCCCAGCACACACACTGGGTTCCACTACCTCACAGGACTGTTTGCACTGCACTTAACTTTAACCTGTATACTTGAACATCTCAGCTGTGTATTTATTTATTTATCTATATTATTTATCTATATACTGAACATCTGTGCTGTAAGCTGTTTAGCTGCTATTCTCCTACCTGCACTGACACTGAGCTGCTATTCTCCTACCTGCACTCTCTCTCTCTCTCTCTCTCTCTATATATATATATATATATAGATGGCAGAGGTGTAGCTCATGAAGGAAGGTGTGAAGGTCTGAATCCATCATTGCAGATCACGTACACCCATACATGCTGAGAACATGACCAAGAAGTACTTCCCTGCCCCCTTATTCCACAGACATGAATGCTATTGAGCATGTGTGGGACCACCTCCATTGTTGTGTTTACTCTAGCTGTGGGATGCACTGCAGTCAGCATGGCTCCAGATACCTGTGACAACCTACCAGGACCTTGCTGAGTCACTCCCAGCCCGTCTGGCTGCTGTCCGTGCTGCACATGGCGCAGTTACTCTGGATATTAGATGGTGGTCATAATAATGTGACTGTGTATATAAAGATTAAGTTTTTAGATTAAGTTGCATCTATATTACTTGTCATTTGATGTTTGTGTCAGACATATATGTATGATCAGACATAGATATAATACAGGCAATATATATATGTATATAGTGTGTGTGTTCCAGATACTAAGCGTATAAATGTCCACCCACCTATCAGACATACATGTATATCCATATGTTATGCATGTACGTCCAATATTTTATGCTTATTACGATATTCATTATATTATGCTTTTACAGGCTTTAAATGTCTGCAAGGACTAAATGTTTATGTGCATTGCTGTTTGCATTGCATAGTGCTAACATACCACTAGAATTCCACAGGGGCGCTAGCAGAAATTAGCATTGCTGTGAAGAAGGATTGGTCCTGTTTTTCCCTGTCTTTTATAATTAATTATATCATTATCCAGCAATTTGTAAAGCTTGTCTAACCCCACTGTAGATGTGAACAAACACATTTGTTAGCAGAGCATGGAGAGATTAACTGGAGCAGCAGGTCCGAGGCCAAAAACAAGCCCAGCCCTCTCTGTTCGTCCTCCGCTACAGGAAGCTCTACAGTGCAGTGAGGGACTCGGCTAATGAGGAGTGCTGATAGCTGTTGTGGAAACACTCCCGAGACCGTCTGACAGATAAGAGAATTTCCCCCGATCGCTCTGAGAAGAATTAAATTTCTCTGCCAGATAACAGAGTGGCTTCTTACGCTCTCTGCTGCAGATGTTGCTGTCGTGGCATCATCTTGCTTAACTGACATTAATGAGAGTTGTGTCCTAGCGAGAGCGCGTGTCTTCTGTTTATCTGTTTACTTATTGTCCTTAGAGTTTCAGCTTCATGGAGCATGTAATGCCAGCGGATTGTTTTTTCTGACTGCTGTGGAATCAGATCTGCACTGTCAGAGGCCCTGATTATCCAAAGAGAGCCAGCACTTGACAAACAAATGGATTGCAGGTACATTGTGGGAATTCCCAACTCTTCATGGGTGCCATTTAATATACAGGAGCTGCCTGTTTTCAGGAACTTTCAGAGACTTCCTTTCATTCACTCTCTCTCTTTGGTTTCCCCAGTTGTCCTTGATCTAACATGGTCTTCACAAGGTCATGCTCAGCACTTCAGAACATCAAAACAAATGTCTGTACTAGATCCAGAAAATGGACAGTTCTGATTCTAAAATTCATAGTAGACACTGAATAATTCATGGTAGATACTGAATAATTCATAGTAGATACTTAATAATTTACAGTAGATACTGAATAATTCATACTACATACTGAATACTTCATACTAGATACTGAGTAATTCATTCATAGTAGATACTGAATAATGTATTCATAGTAGATACAAAATGATTCATAGTAGATACTGAATAATTAATTCATAGTAGATACTGAATCATTCATACTAGATACTGAATAATTAATTCATAGTAGTTACTGAATAATTCATTCATAGTAGATACTGAATAATTCATTCATAGTAGTTACTGAATAATTCATTCATAGTAGATACGGAATACTTCATTCATAATAGATACAAAATGATTCATAGTAGTTACTGAATCATTCATACTACATACTGAATAATTAATTCATAGTAGTTACTGAATAATTCATAGCAGATACTGAATACTTCATTCATAGTAGATACAAAATGATTCACAGTAGATACTGAATAATGCATTCATAGTAGACACTGAATAATTCATAGTAGATACTGAATAATTAATTCATAGTAGATACTGAATAATTCATAGTAGTTACTGAATCATTCATACTAGACACTGAATAATTCATAGTAGATACTGATTAATTCGTAGTAGATGCTGAATAATTCATAGTAGATACGGAATAATTCATTCATAGTAGATACAGAATACTTCATTCATAGTAGATACAAAATGATTCATTGTAGTTACTGAATAATTCATAGTAGATACTGAATAATTCATAATAGTACTTGAATAGTGAATCCTAAGATGAATAAGTGAATAATTAAACTGCAGTTTAAAGAGGATAACCTCTTTGAACGTGCTCCTGTTTGGTGATGCTGAAGGCCGAGGCAGGAGTTCTGCTCTCCGCAGACTGTGTGAACAGATCTGACAGACAGAATTATGAGGCGACGGTGGAGTGCTCACCGGGGTGTGTGTTTTTATGTGTGTGTGTGTTTGCGTGTGTGTGGTGCTGCAGGTGTCCTTTGGCTGTCAGTGGTCTCTGAGGTGCTATACATCATGCTCCTGGTGGTTGGCTTCAGTCTAATGTGCTTGGAGCTCTTTCACTCCAGTAACGTGATCGATGGGCTGAAGCTGAACGCCTTCGCTGCAGTCTTCACCGTCCTCTCAGGTAGACTTACATACATTCTCATCCACCAATTACACAGTCCCAGCTCAGACCTCCTCTCACACCAGTGCAGTCTGAGGGAAGCGCAAGTGCTCATTTATCCAATCCATCAAGTCCAACTCCATAAGCTCTTGCTTTTTGTTAAGCTTCCTTTCCTTACTTTTCCTTTCGATTCATTTTCTGCCTTTTCCGTTCCGTTCCATTCCATTCCATTCAATTCCATTCCATTCCTTTCCTTTCTTTTCCGTTCCTTTGCTTTCCTTTCCTTGCCTTTTCATTACCTTTCCTTTCAGTTTCATTCCCTTACATTCTGTTCAGTTCCGTCCCATTTCATTCCATTCCATTCCTTTCCTTTTATTTTCTGCCTTTTTCTATCCATTCTGTCCCTTTCCATTATGTCCCTTTGTTTCTTTTCATTTCCTTTCCTTTCATTTTCTGCTATTTCCTTTCTGTTCCTTTATTTTCTGCCTTTTTTCTATCATTCCTTTCTGTTCTATTCCTTTCCCTTCCTTTCCTTTCCTTTCCTTTTATTTTCTGCCTATTTCTAGCCTTTCCTTCCGTTCCATTTATTTCCTTTCACTTTCTGCCTTTTCCTTTCCTTTCCTTTCATTTCTGCCTATTTCTATCCTTTCTTTCCCTTCCATTTCTATCCTTTCACTTTCTGCCTTTTCCTTTCCTTTCCTTTCTTTTCTGCTTATTTCTATCCTTTCCTTCCATTTCATTGCTTTCCTTTCACTTTCTGCCTTTTCCTTTCCTTTCCTTTCCTTTCCTTTCCTTTGCTTTCCTTTCCTTTCCTTTCCTTTCTATTCCCTTATTTTCCTTTCCTTTCCTTTCATTTCAACTTGGCATTCCTTCAAATCTGGGGATTTTGTGCATCAGTCCAGATGTGTGAATGCTCCTGAATGCCAATCAGTCACATCTGCAGCCCTGTGAACTCCAGAACTGCCATCTTGGAAATCAGGGATAGGAATGTTGTGTTCCTTGGTAAGATGATGAACTATAGGGGAAAACTGGTTGTCCAGCAGCTCAACGTAGACACTGTGGTTCAGATTTACTGTCACCTCAACCAAAGAACCCATTTCCATCTAATTAAAACACCCCCAGAACATCACAGAGGGGACTCATTTATTTCCTGGGGAGCTTATTTGGCATGATATACACCGAAACCCATAATTGTAATTATAACATGAGATATAATGTGGCCTATTACTGATTGAAAATAGCTTGTTTTAGTTTGTGTTGCAGTAGACATGATTAAAATGGTCATGCTCCATGAAATGGACCGAATAACATGTTCCAGAAACGCTTTCTGAGTAAATTGGCTGTTATAGCTGAAGTACACTCCAAGCTCCCCATGCTTTGTTCTGTATTCCACCCCTAATGATGAGGTACAGTGGAGTTCAGGCCATGGGTTATTTCTGTAACTTGCTCTGTGATAGTTTGAGGTTGAAACCTGTTTGTGTCTCTGTTTATACGAGTAGCATTCTACACTTTGCTGAGCAAATTGATATATTGAATAATAATTCAGCAGCAAACTGAAAGACCAAACTATGTTATTCATGTGGAAATGGCGTACAGTAATTATCACATTCAGTGCAGATAAGCTCAGCGGTTACAGATGCTCATCAGACGGGTTTTAGAGTGGGAAGGCACCACGGGATACGGCATTTGAACTGGAGGGCGGAAACTTCTAAGAGCAACTTCTTTTGAGTGCTGCTGTTATGCCCTTGGCTGAGGTACCAAACCCCAGGTTGCCCTTAGGGTGTGCTCACCATTGATCTCCAAAACAATAGCTCTGCTAGAGGAGGCAGAACATCTGAGCTATTTGGGCCTAATTATCTCACCAAAAAAGCAAGCTGTTCAGACATTCCTGAAGCACAAAGCTGCCGAGAGGCTTTGAAGGCAAGGTGTTAAAAATAACTAATGTTGAGAAGTGGGGAAACGGTGGTTGTAATTGTGACACTGGTGTGGTAGTGGTGTGTTAGTGTGTGTTGTGCTGGTGTGAGAAGAACAGACACAGCAGAAGTGTCCACTCACTGTCCACTCTATTAGTCACTCCTACCTTGCTGGCCCATCTTGTAGATGTACAGTCAGAGACGATAGCTCATCTGCTGCTGCACAGTGCAGTGTTGGTCATCCTCTAGTNTGATCCACTCACACCAACACAACACACACTAACACACCACCACCACGTCAGTGTCACTGAGTGCTGAGAATGATCCACCACCCACATAATACCTGCTCTATGGTGGTCCTTTGGGGGTCCTGGCCATTGAAGAAAAGGGTAATAAAGTATACAGAGAAACAGATGGACTACAGTCTGTAACTGTAGAACTACAGAGTGCTCCTATATGGTGCTGATAAAATGGACAGTGAGTGTAGATACAAGGAGGTGCACCTAATGACGTGTTCAGTGAGCAAATGTAGCATATACCAAAATGCTCAGGAAGGTATGAATTTTTAGTTTAATGGGCAATTCTCATTGAATAACTAGAATGTGTTACTTTGCCCCCTTTATGCCAACTGTCACTGTACTTGTGTGAAAGAAAGCCCCCTCTGTGGTGTGCAGCAATAGGCCAGCCTGTCCACTGGGAGTAGCTCAGCAGCGCTGCATTAGGTAAACCCTTGCTGTCAGATTGCCAGGAACAGCTGCTGCTGTTTGAATTGAGATTATTTGATTTGCCCGCTGGCCCCCAGCTCTGTTCATTTGGTCCTTTAATACTCAGTAATTCCAGCCACAGCATCCATTCGGACGTAGAAACCCTGGGACGAGAGTCCCACCCAGAGATGAGCTTCAGGGCAGTCAGCTGACATGGGTTAAAAAGGTTCAGGCCACCGCTGGCCGCTGGGCATTAATCAACAGCTGGAGGAGGTGCTGTTAGCGTGAGTGCAGTGCCTTTAGTTGCTGCATGCTGGGAAAAAAACAGTGCTGCGCTGACTGACTTGGTTCAGTTTGCCATTAAATGTCATTGAAATACAGGAATACAGATATTGCCAAATGCACACCATTATGGACAAAAGTATTGGGATACCTACAGGTTACGCTTACAGTAGCTTGTAGTTAGTTTTCCCAGCTATAGCAGCTTCCACTCTTCTGGGAAGGCTGCCTACTAGATTCCGGAATGAAAGTTCATTCACAAGAACACCTCACAACTTCACAACCCTGAGGTAACCCCACTTCATAATGAATATACATACTGCAGTCCCATGACTTTTGGTATGTCAGTGTAAATTAATATGCATTGGAAAGATACAGTAGCATATACAGTGCAATAATACATAGTCACCAAACTGTATGTGTGCTTGTGCATTCCTCACCAGGTCTTCTGGGCATGGTGGCTCACATGATGTATACACAGGTGTTTCAAATCACAGTCAGTCTGGGTCCAGAAGACTGGAGACCGCACACGTGGGACTACGGATGGTCCTTCTGGTCAGTACATCTGCACAGTTTCATTCGTTTTCTTGTTGACTTACCCCCAACATAACCGTTGGAAGTGGATATAGTTGTGAGAATAGCTATTAGATCTAAGGATATCTATTAGCCCAAAGGGTAGCATTAGCTCGAAGGATGGCATTAGCTTTCAGTATAGCATTAGTTTGGAGAATAGCCTTAGCTCGGAGGATAGCATTAGCTTGTTGGACAGCTATAACCCCTGATGAGAGGATTAGCTTTAAAGATACCATTAGCTAGCAGGATAGCATCAGTTTGGAGGGCAGCTATAAGCTTGGAGGATAGCATTAGCTTTCAAGACACCATAAGTTAGCAGGATAGCATTAGCTTGGAGGATGGATATAAGCTCGGAGGATAGCATTAGCTTGGAGGATAGCACTTTAGCTCGGAAGACAGTTATAAGCTTGGAGGATAGCATCAACTGTGAGGAAATCATTAGCTTGCAGGATAGCATAATGGTAGCTATTAGCTTTGAGGTAGTTTATATTCAGAATTTTTCAGATAATGTTGGTTAAATATTGGTTAAAATGCAGAATTTAAGTTTATACACAAAATATATACATTTATATATAATGTGTATGGTGGGAATATCAAACCAAGCTTGGAGGCACTGACTGTAGCAATGAAACATTTAGAGATTGAGATTGTCCTTGGTGGGAGTACTGTATACTGCTAGTTGTTATTACAGTGTGTTGCACCATTACCTTCTCAAACAGTACTTACAATATTGGAAATAAGGCTAATCATGTATTTAAATATGAACTCTTGATTGATGTCTTGGAGTCTGTCTGAGGAACCAACATTAAATAATAATACATGGGTCTCGAGATGATAATCCCATGAGATGGTTCTCAAATTCTTATAACTGTATTCTGTTTTTGCATACTTGGAACATATGTTCAAAGGAAGAAATAACGTCCATGCTCACTGTAGAGGGTGTTCATGAAGCAATGTCACGCTTGTGCCCACAGATCTACTGGTTCTCTTTCTTTAACATGCCTTGTCAGAAGCAAAAACACAATACTTTCTATTAATAACGCAATATAGAGTCAATGATATTTGATTGTAAAATGAGCACATGGAGATTTCACTGAGAGCTTTGTTATTCATCAGTATAAAAGTCAGAGTCACTTCTGGTATGAGTGTGTATATTTGACTATAATAGATTAACACTTTGAAAAGATGTCTGGTAGTTGACTCAACAAAATTATTATCTATGTCATATGTAATGTTGATAAGAATAAGTATTGAATAGGCAACAGTACAAAAGCGAATTTACTTATTTTACATGCAACTTAATAAACAAATAAACTATTGCATGTTCCATTTAGAAACATAATACACTATTTCTTTGTTTTATACTACGCCTACTACACTAATGAGTACACTTCTATACTTCACCTATTACACTAACGAGTACACTTCTATACTTCACCTATTACACTGAGTACACTTCTATACTTCACCTATTACACTAATGAGTACACTTCTATACTTCACCTATTACACTAATGAGTACACTTCTATACTTCACCTACTACACTAATGAGTACACTTCTATACTTCACCTATTACAGTAACGAGTACACTTCTGTACTTCAC
This sequence comes from Semaprochilodus insignis, assembly GCA_034552555.1. NCBI lineage: Eukaryota > Metazoa > Chordata > Actinopteri > Characiformes > Prochilodontidae > Semaprochilodus > Semaprochilodus insignis. The sequence continues at coordinate 21,846,107 of CM067477.1, read as the reverse complement.
CTATTACACTAATGAGTACACTTCTATACTTCACCTATTACACCTAGTACACTTCTATACTTCACCTACTACACTAATGAGTGCACTTCTATACTTCACCTACTACACTAATGAGTACACTCCTATACTTCACCTACTACACTAATGAGTACACTCCTATACTTCACCTACTACACTAATGAGTAAACTTCTATACTTCACCTACTACACTAATGAGTACACTCCTATACTTCACCTACTACACTAATGAGTACACTTCTATACTTCACCTACTACACTAACGAGTACACTTCTATACTTCACCTATTACACTGAGTACACTTCTATACTTCACCTACTACACTAATGAGTGCACTTCTATACTTCACCTACTACACTAATGAGTACACTTCTATACTTCACCTATTACACTAATGAGTACACTTCTATACTTCACCTACTACACTAACGAGTACACTTCTATACTTCACCGATTACACTGAGTACACCTCTATACTTCACCTACTACAGTAACGAGTACACTTCTGTACTTCACCTATTACACTAATGAGTACACTTCTATACTTCACCTATTACACCTAGTACACTTCTATACTTCACCTACTACACTAATGAGTGCACTTCTATACTTCACCTACTACACTAATGAGTACACTCCTATACTTCACCTACTACACTAATGAGTAAACTTCTATACTTCACCTACTACACTAATGAGTACACTCCTATACCTCACCTACTTCACTAATGAGTACACTTCTATACTTCACCTACTACACTAATCAGTGCACTTCTAGCCTCTAATTTGTCTCCAAGAGTGACGTCTCGTACATACCTACCCTCTTATAAAATTTGGTCAGTACTCAAACTCCACCTATGATTGCAGCAATTGTCTTACAAGCCGCTGAATGCTGTCATTTTCTTGTCTTTGTTGTGTGTTTGGATAGTGTTGATTTGTTGAGTAGTTAACTGTTAATGATTATACTGTACTGTAATGATCAAACAGAGAACCAGTTTTGCCTAAAAACTCATTAGCAGTCTGTGTTATTGCCCATGTCCTTCCACATTACCTCAACGGATTAGAGCAGGGAGGAAGCCGTTTTGGGCAGCATGCTGATTCTACACCCAGGCTAATGAATTGTGCTAAAGGAGGTTTGTGCAGCGAGGAGCACCCGCAGGCGTGGGGTGTTCAACCCTGGTTCTGAGACAGACACATTTCACTCTAATGGACTCCTATCAGCGAAAGTCCACTCATGTTAATGCACACCTTCCTCACTGACTGCCCACCCAGCTTGCAAGACAAAAGGGAAACGCATCACTGCGGGCCCACCGAGCACAACCTGCTGCTATCCCTGATGGTCCTGATTCACTCGGGCACATTGTAAGCTTGTAGGAGGAACTGAATGAAGATGCATCTGAAGCAGCACACTGTTGCCATGCCATCCCACACAACTGTTTGGGGCTTCACAAACTCGTAGCTCAATAAAACAAAATAGAAAAAGCATAATTCTAAACTTTCAGTCCGGTCATTTGATTAGGACTTGTTTTGTAGAAAGAAACCCATTCTTTATATTTTGCTATGTTTTATAATTTTTTGGCAAACTAAATCAAATTTGATCTTATAAAATAAAAACACTATATGAATATAGTTAATTTCATAACTTTATGTAACAAAATTTGTAACTTTTATTTATAAATAAACTACATTTATAAATGTAATAATATTGCCTAGGTTAATTAGCTAAGTTAATTAGCTGAGTTGTGGTATGCTAATCAACGTGCTTAGCTTATTAGCTTGAGTCCTGCCCACCAATGATAATGCTTACCACTGCCTTAACTTGATTTACTGAATGCTAACAATAGTCCTTACTTGCTTACTTTGAATTATTGTATGCTAATGATAGTGTTTAGTTTACTAGCTTAGCTTGATATACTGTGTGTTAATGATAGTGCTTGGTTTACTAGCTTAGCTTGATATGCTGTGTGTTAATGATAGTGCTTGGTTTAGTAGCTTAGCTTGATGTACTGTATGCTAATGATAGTGTTTAGTTTACTAGCTGAGCTTGATATACTGTGTTAATGATAGTGCTTGGTTTACTAGCTGAGCTTGATATACTGTGTGTTAATGATAGTGCTTGGTTTAGTAGCTGAGCTTGATGTACTGTGTGTTAATGATAGTGCTTGGTTTAGTAGCTTAGCTTGATGTACTGTATGCTAATGATAGTGCTTACTTTACTAGCTTAGCTTGATATACTGTGTGTTAATGATAGTGCTTGGTTTACTAGCTTAGCTTGATATACTGGGTTAATGATAGTGCTTGGTTTAGTAGCTGAGCTTGATATACTGTGTGTTAATGATAGTGCTTGGTTTACTAGCTTAGCTTGATATACTGGGTTAATGATAGTGCTTGGTTTAGTAGCGGAGCTTGATATACTGTGTGTTAATGATAGTGCTTGGTTTAGTAGCTGAGCTTGATATACTGTGTGTTAATGATAGTGCTTGGTTTACTAGCTGAGCTTGATATACTGTGTGTTAATGATAGTGCTTGGTTTACTAGCTGAGCTTGATGTACTGTGTGTTAATGATAGTGCTTGGTTTACTAGCTTAGCTTGATATACTATATACTAATGATAGTGTTTAATGTACTATACCTTAGTTAAGCTTACTAGCTTAACTTGAGCTACTGTATGCTACCGACAGTGCCTAGCCTGAGTTACTGCATTCTGAACTTGTAGGCCTAGTGGACACTATAATGCCATAAAATTTACCGCCAGACTTTTAAGGCTTTATTGGGGGCTCGGTATGTTGTATTTTGTTCTTAGTTTATGCCACATCCACCCAGTCGCATACTGACTGGCAGTGATGGATGGATGGCATACTTTTCACTTTTGAGGTTAGCAGTGAGAGAAATATGAATGTGTATTAGTCTATACAGGCTGTAGGTGATGGAGTATTTGTGCTCTACAGCTCCTACCAAATAATATTATTTTGGAGCTCAGACAAGAGTTCTTGAAACATGCGCTGGATTCTGACAGGCATGAAAGTGGTATTTACATTGGCTGAATTACCACAGATGCTCTACTGGCATCCATTAAACCGGGATAAAATTGCTTCATTTGTTGTTCGCCATCTGGCCAATTTTTGTCTGCTTTTTTTTCCTCCACTTTTTTCCCTCATACATTTGCTTCCTCTTTGGAGCAGGCAGAAACCTGTAAATCAGAGGGTAATTGGCGCTCAGTCTTGTTCAAATCCAGCCACTCACCAGGTTCATTTCTCCAGCTCAAACACTCCATTCCAGCACTTTCAGGGCTTCTCGACTGGAATATAGGGTTAATTTGTCATCCATGGTCAATTTGAGAAATGAGACATTTCTGCTCAGTGACTTTGTACACGAGCATTGTAAAAAAAGCTGTGGGTGTAATTTCTATATGTTTCACGACTGTATTGGCCCTGTTCTTATGTTTGATACAATAAATCACTATGTACTGCTTAAATGTGCTGCTTAAAAGCATGTAGGCCAGCAATAAGCTTTTAAAGTTTCAAGGTCAGTTTACCAACAACCAACACACCGCAACGTGCTTGCCACAGTGGAGAAGCCCGACTTAGACCTAAGCTTTCAATACGGACCATGAAATGTCAAAATCCGGTCAAAAAGACACCTCCACAATAATGCAATAACTTTGCTCCATGATAATGTTAACTTTGCTCCACAATAATGCTAATGTTGTTCCACAATAATGCTAACTTTGCTCTACGATCATTCTAACTTTGCTTTATGCTACAATCATACTAGCTTTGCATTGTTTCTTATAATTCTAACTTTGCTCCACGATAATGCTAACTTTACTCCACAATAATGCTAACTCTGCTCCACGATAATGCAACTTTGGAGGTAAAGTCTGGAGGTAAAATTAATGCTAACTCTGCTCCACGATAATGCTAACTCTGCTCCACAATAACGCTAACTCCACGATAATGCTAACTCTGCTCCACGATAATGCTAACTCTGCTCCACGATAATGCTAACTCCACGATAATGCTAACTCTGCTCCACGATAATGCTAACTTTGCTCCATGATAATGCTAACTTTACTCTACGATAATGCTAACTCCACGATAATGCTAACTCTGCTCCACAATAATGCTAACTCCACGATAATGCTAACTCTGCTCCACGATAATATTAACTCTGCTCCACGATAATGCTAACTTTATACATACCACAAAGTAAATCTGTTGCTGGACAATTTATCAGCCCCCTCTACCCCATGCTTCATTGGTCAGTTTCTGACCACAGGGTCACTGAATCTGAGATATCATTTGGGTGGCAGTCCATTCTCAGACCAGTCCCACAGCAGTGGTACTGAAGTGGCATGGAGTGGATGTTAATGGGTTTTTTCCATATGTCCAGTTGAGTTTCCAGCGGCACCATGGTCAGGAACTCATTGATGAAGGTGTAGGGATGACTAGCACAATTATACATCAGCAGATGAGCTATATTCTAAAACCTTGCTCAGATTGCCAGCCCAAATGATTATTGGCATTCCCAGATTGATTTTTCATCGTCCAACCCGGCTAAAAAAACACAAGAAAACAAATTTTTGGAAATTTTGGAATTTGAAGTTGGTTTGGAATGCAATTCCAAGCTGATTTTTACAGATGCATCTGAATCTGGATGCTCGGGATGCTCAAATTGGATTTCAAATTGTCTTTTGCATCACTCACAATACGGCAGACAACAACGATGTCAAATCTGGAATGACAGAAGTGCTGGGATTTGCGATGTACTGATTACTGAGGCCTACATGTTACCACAGTGACCCATGCAGACAGGTTGATGATGTCTAGACAAACAAATCCGATCTGATCATTTACAAATGACAGTGTGGACAGTCAACTCAAAAGATCCGGTTTTGAGAATCAAATCCTATTAGCCTGCATTCTTGCTCGCTCACAGGACCTCAAGGTTCTTTGTGTTGTTCTTCTTCTCTCAGCATGGCTTGGGGATCTTTCACCTGCTGCATGGCGGCCTCCGTCACCACCCTCAACTCTTACACCAAGACGGTGATCGAGTTCCGGCACAAGCGGAAGCTCTTCGAGCAGGGCCTCCGCGAGGAGCAAACCTTTCTGGACCAGGAGGCCTTCCACTACTTCCGTGACCGGTCGGTGCAGTCCATCTCCAGTGCTGTGGACGTGTACTCAGGCCACGGCAGCGGTCACGGGAGCGCACATGGGAGTATGTACGGAAGCAGCCGTGGAAAACCGCGAGCCCCTTCGGCCTCTGTGGACCTGGGGGACAACACGGAGTCCCTAGGGGAGGAGCAGTGCTGAGGGTTTTCACAGCTCAGGGCTTGCTATGGACTAGGAATTCGGCAAGGAAGCTGTGCAGACCCATACATAATGGACCGAAATTCTGAGGAGGGCCTGAGTTTATATTTGAAATATGTGGTGTAAGGTCAGATGTTTTCCTTGTATGCGTGAAGGTAGCAGGGGGTAATAAGAGTCCTTTTGGAACCTTGGAAGGGGAGGGGATAAATCGGAAGTTTATAAGTGAATGTAGAAACAGGAACAGGAATGAAATGGAATGAGAATTCAGCAGGGATATTTCAGCAGAGGGAGTCAAGAAACTTTTGAATATATAATGAAATGTTTTTTTTTTTTTTCCGCACACGTGATGGGAATAATGGGAATTCTACCAACACATAAGAGAGTGTATATTTGAACGGAAAGTGCAGAGTATTTTTCGCATATATACATATATAAACAGAACGGGGACACAAGGTTATATGTAAGGTTAGATATTTTCCACATATCGGAAAAGGAACGGATATAGGATGAAACAAGGATCCTACTGAAAACTGTGTAATGACAATTATCCTGAAACTGTGATATGCAAGCTGTGGAGAGAGAGTTAAATGTGAATGTAGTCTTGCGGTCAGGGTTTTTTTTTTCCCCCAGTGTAGCTTTGAGGTAGGCTGGGTTTGAAAAGAGGTGCAATAACACTGCCACACAAACTGACCATTCAAGAGTCCTTTTTCACCCAGACCCCCACAAACACCCGGTTAAGCGTTGGTCGGGTAGACTATAAGCAAACTCCGAATGTCCCTGTAATGTGCTACAGTGCTCTAATAAAAGGCTACCCATTTTGTGCATTCGGCAAAAGGTACAATCATGCTATTTGAACTATCACTGCAAAGCTAAAAGGTGCATCCTGAACATGTGGTGTCGTATCACTGATTAAACCTTCAGAACCCTGAGAAAGTCTGTTCCTTGTTAGCAGTTAGCATGGCTGTAGCCTACGCTTCATAAGTCACATTAGGTGCGGGGGAACTTGTCTGTAAGGTAGCCCTTTGCTGACGTATGAAGCTTAGCATAGTACCAAACTAACTGCCTAGAACGTGTGGACTTAGGGTTCTAGGAGTTAACTGACCAGGTGTTTGTACTTAGCGCACCTTGCTGAGAACAGATACGCTAGAAATGAGAGGACCAGACACTGGATGAAATAGGAATGGGAAAGCTCGTAATGCCAAACATGGTGCCTGTTAACGGAGAAAGTCCCGAGCTTCAAGAAAAAGAGCCAAACAGCCTGCTGGTTATGTCGCGAGCTGGGAAGGGTCAATGAGACTGTGGCGCTAGCAGGAAAGCCCACCTTGTGTGGAGATCTGTGCAAGCGCGGTAGCCAGAAAAGGCCAAAAACTCTTGAGCCAAATGCTACAACCCATATATGAGGTTTCGGTCAGATTTTATCAGAGATTTTCACGCTAATCTGACACTGCTGGGAAATAAACCTGCTGATGGCTTAGCGCCTGTGACCAGCTGGGCTAGAATTCGAAGTCTGCTGGCATTAGCCGTTCATGCTAGCTGATGCTGCAGAGTAATGGGAGTGCTAACACTTGCTCAGATGTATACACAGGTTTGCTATTAGCTGTTCATTTCTGGAGACCAGCTACGTAGGTCTAAACTGGGTTTTAAAAGGGCGACATTAGCCTTCCGTTCTAACCTAACATTGCTGAGAAGCGGTTTAGCTCCTGTTGCCAGCTAGCCTTAAATGACCATAGAAGTGACTACACGCTAACCGGATGTATGAATGGGTCTATGTGAAAAAGGCCCGTTCCGTGGTCTGCCCTGGGGCTAAGGATAGATGAATATAGTTGGATGTACCCATGAATGTTGTAACAGTACTGTGCAAAGGTCAGAGCCCACCCTTGATTGCATTCACAGTGAAAACAGCCAGCAAGGACAAGTTGGAGGTGTAGCTGTTCAAGAAGCTCCTCACTGAGAAAAGGAGATGCACACTTCAACAAAGAAGCTGCTGGTGTTCTCAGAACAACGGACTGACCTCCCCAGAGGCCAGAACCTCAACTCCACTGACTGTGTTTGGGGTTATTTGGATGGTGAGAAGAAGCAGAAGATGCTGAACCAGCTTCTAAGACTGAACTTTGGAGGTGTGGCTCTCTGGGGAACTGAAAGTGAGTCTCCTGGAAAGAAAGCGAGCTGTAATAAAGGTACCGAGTGGACACATTAAACACAGATCATGTTATATCATATGCTGCCGGGCCAAAAACAGAAACACAAACTGTAATACTTTGTTGCACCGCACTGAACATTCATTACGACATGCATTTGCCGTCTATTGATGACAGGAAAAGAGTTCTGCACCACATCAAAAAGACTTCCCATGGGGTTAAGGTCAGGACACAGGTGTGAATGATTCCCTCATGTTCCCTGAACCACTCTTCCACAGTCTGAGCCTGATGAATCTCAGCATTGTACGCTTGAATATGCCAAGTTATTCCATTGAGGGGTTTACTAGGTCATTCAGTACATTCAAGTGGTCACCTGGCTTCATTTCATTACCACAGAACGTTGCTGAGCGTGAACCTGACCAGCCCTCCCAGATCATAACACTCCCTCCAGCTTGTACAGTGGGTACTATGCATGGTGGGTTTGTATGCTGACGATCCTATCGCTCTGGAATAGGGTCAGTCTGGACTCATCAGACCACATGACCTTTCTCCATCCCTCCAGAGTCCAGTCTTTATGCTCCCTACCAAACTGAAGCTGGTTAGCTTCACTAACAAGTGGTTTTCTAATGTCCACACAGCTGTTTAGTCCCAATCTTGTTTTGGTCATGTGGTCAATGCTGGGCGGTGCTGAACCCAATTCCAGTCACTCCAGCTTCTCCTTCGTTGCTTTATTTGCTTGATGCAGGACAATAACCTGACCCTTCTGAAACACAGTGACGTCTTTACAATGTCCATGGGATATGTTTTCCCACATTGTAATTCAAGGAATGGGAAGCTACTCACTGCAGCCAAAACATATTGATCGCTGAGGTAATTATCCAGTCAAAGCTCAAAGCCTCTGAGTATGTACTTATTTAAATCCAGAGGGCGACTTGTTTTTGGCCAGGCAGTGTATATATATATATATATATATATATATATATATATATATATATATATATATATATATATATATAT
>CM067477.1:21778920-21795375 GCA_034552555.1 Semaprochilodus insignis | reverse complement strand
TCTAATCTAGTGTTTCTCAACCCTGGTTCTGGAAGCACCCTGCCCTGCACATCTGAGAGTTCTCCCTGCTCCCAACACACCTGATTCAAATCATCAGCTCAATAACAAGCGCTTTCAGAGATGCAGCGGTGTGTGTTAAAGCAGAGGATCCACTGAAATGTGCAGGGTAGGGTGCCTCCAGGACCAGCGTTGAGAAACACTGCTCTAATAAGCTGAAATGGATACATGGACACATTAACCTGTAGCTAATTTTCAGGCACTACTTCTTTTTGCTGTATTGAAAAGTGTGTCGAATCTTGATTCATCTTTGCGAATCGATTCACCTCTAAACACGTTTGCATACTGCACTAGACACACAATTTACGCCTTAGTGACACAACCTAGAAAGGCTTAAACTAACTTCGCCCAAGTTACTGGATGGGCTAATAAATGGTTAGACAGAGATTACTGTCCATAGGGATGGGAACAAGTCGTCCTATACTCCAGCTTCTAGTTCGAATTTTCCCGTTCCACCTTAAATGGTGCAGCAGTTACATTCTGCTGTTACATCATACTGCTGCACCATTTAAGGTGGAACGGGAAAATTCGAACAAGAAGCTGGCGAATAGCTAAGAGGATGACTTAAGCTAATGTAAACGCTAAAGAGACTCCAAAAGAGTAAATAACATAGCAACACTGCAGAGAAAACAATAAATAGGTTTCAGCAGCCTACCAAATGAGCTGATACCTAAGGATGAAGTCACGGCGCTTCAGTCACTCTGTTTACAACACTGCACATACTTCCTGCTTCCGGTGAAGCCCAACCAATCAGGAGTCAGAACTGGGTTAAAGGAGCCGCTCGGCCACGCAATGACTGAGAATGTTTTTTTCAGTTTGAACTCTCATCCAGGAGATGGAGAAGCAGGAATAAACCATTACCTTATAAAATAACACCATAATAATAATAATAAGAAACTCCCAAAAAGCAATAAGAACAGATGATTTGTAAAAATGCCTTCTTTTTATTAAATATGATGAAAGCCAGGCCATTCTGGAGTGACTTCATTGTACACAGTCGAGTCACATTAGTATGACCACCATCTACTACCCAGTGTAACTGCCATGTGCAGCACGGACAGCCCCTAGATGAGCTGGGAGGGACTCAGTAAGGTCCTGGTAGGTTGTCATAGGTATCTGGAGCCATGCTGACTGCAGTGCATCCCACAGCTGCTGGAGGGAGCATCCAAAGAGCGAACACAACGATCAAGGTGGTCCCACAGATGCTCAGTTGGGTTCAAGTCTGGGGAATTAGGGGGCCAGAGTAGTGCTTGGAAGACTTGATCATGCTCTTCCAACCAATGTCGGACATTTCTAGCCATGTGACACGTCACACTGTCTTGCTGGAAGATCCCATCCACCTCAGGGAAGACAATCAGCATGTATGGGTTGTACGTGATCAGCAAGGATGGTTGCATACCCAAATCGGTTGATGCCACGAAAACATGACTTTATGAGCTTTGCGCTGCTGCCGCTGAAAGTAGGATGTGGTCATAATGATATGACTCAACTGTGTGCATTGCCTTTAGTAAAGAACCCTTGAGTAACCATTTTTTAAAGTGTTTAGACGTTTGCTATGGTTAATGTGACAAGCTTGCTGGCTTAGCTTGCTAAAAATATAAAATGGAGAGAAATCAAAAAGCTATATTTAGCTAAAACCTTTAACTTACAGGCACTTGGGTCGCAAACTGTCAATACTGATTTTGAAACAACCAGAGACAAGGACAGCAAAGAAGCTGAAATATTATTAACACAAATAAAGAACAGCCTTGTGTTTCTAGTGCTGTCTTTTAGTAGTCAATACAAAAAGCTGTTTGGCTGTCACACATTCAATATGGCCTTTCTTAGTCATGTTCTATCCTCGGCAGCAAAATGTGTGAGAGTTTTTTGATGGTCAATTTGCAAACAACAGCTTATGGATCATCTATTCTAACCCAGTGTCACAGATTCTGCTGTGATATATATCTACGTACACTCAGGGGTCACTTAGGTACACCTGTCGTCTCAGCTCCACTGACCATATAGGAACCCTTTGTTGTTTTACAGTTACAGACTGTAGTGGACAGTGAGTGGACACAGTGTTTAAACACTCTAGCAGCACTGCTGTGTCTGATTCACGGTACCTAATAATTAGCACATCTAATTATTCACAAGCTCACCAAACAAGGGGAAGACAGCTTGTTTCAATCTAGAATGAAATCATAGGGTGTAAACGGGTGTGTGTAACCACATATGTGCATTTTACAACCTGAACTAAGTCACACACCTTTTATGTACAACCTCAGAACAATTTAAAAACTGATTAAATATATTCTGCGGCACCTTTAAGGCCAACAACATCTCAGGCATCAGGCAGCCTAGCCATAACCATTTCATGTAACAGACTTTGAGAGGTGGATGTCTGGTTCCCATCACCACCAATTGATATTTCACATTAATAATAAGAGTTCACTTAGCTGGTCATTTAACTATGTAGACATTTTCAGTAGAAGAAGTCCCCTTTACGTAAACTGTACGGGTTGCCAGAGCAGTAACGAGTCCTGCTAAATGCATGATTCAGTGCAATAATAACGGCAGCCTACCAGCACCCCCCCCCCAACCCCCCCACCTCCAGCTATGCGAGACTCGGTCGCCCCCGTCTTCATGCATTATTAAGAGGGTGCATTTCTCCCTCCAAGCGCCCCACCCCAGACCCCCCCAACCCACCTCCTCACCACAAACCCCTTCATTATTTATGGCGAGGGCCAGAGCAGGACTCTAACAGGCATATAGGATTTCTGCGTTTCTGTTGTGCAGGCTCTGTCCAATGAGGCCGGCCTGGGTGGGTGGGTGAGTGAGTGAGAGAGAGGGTGGGTTGCGGGCGAGTAGACTGCACAGGCTATAAATAGAAAGCTCTCCAGCTCCCTCGCGCTCTTTGTTGGAGGCCGTCAGAGGATGCGCGCTGCATGCATAACGAGTAAAGGTGGCGCAGGAGAGCCAACTGCGGCCTCCAGGCTTCCGGGGCCTCACACGCATCGTCGGCCATTTGATAGAGCCTGGAAAGTGGTTGTTATGGGAGGGGTGTTTGGAGCAGAAGCCCTGTTCTCATCTCTTTAGCACGCTTAGGGTGCATTTGCAAGCCCCACCACGGGAGCTGATGCAGCCTCCTTGACTGTGCACTGAGGCCAACACGATTGGGGTTATGTAACAGAGGATAAAATGGGCGTCGTTCACATCCTATATGACTATGAGGCATTCAGTGAGCTTGTTCCAGCACAGTGCTGGGGAGGAATAAATGAGACGACGGCAAAAAGAAGGGGCTTCGACCGCCTTTATATGTGGTGCAACCAAAAATGCAAATAGGAAAGCCTAGAAAAATAAAAGGAGCTTACTGTAGCAGGTATAATAGTATTACACTTAGTAGTAGTTAAAGAACCTGTTTCACTGAAAACGGAGGCTTTCTACTGCGGTAGAAAAGTTTATGTGCAAAAGTTGGACCATCTCACATAAGCTGCCGACAGAGCTCATCTTGAACTAGTGTTTTATTGTGGCGTCACAAAAATGAACATATTTACATATCCCCATCTATTCAGCCTACAGTATTTTAGCCCCGCCCCATAATGCTGAAAGTTACGCCTCCGCGTTCCCCTTCTGACGCCGTTGAGTTTCCGAACTACATTTCCCATAATGCACCCTCTCATGACGTCAACACCACATGTCCGTCAGTGACCAATCACGAACTGCCTTTCCATTCAGTACTGATTCTCATCACTTCTTCACAATGCACATGTCTGTATATATGTATATACCTGTTCGGTCTGTTTGCAAGGGATTCATTCCAACTTCGCGTTGCTTACTGATACCTCTTTTCCACCAACAAAGTGCCTGTGAGCTGGTGCTGGTTCCCGGGATCCATCAAACCTGTTAAGATCGGGCCCCCTTGTCCACTGCTTAGCTGAGTGATTACGTATCTGGATGTGGGTGGTCCTTAGTCCAGAAGCAGAAGTTGGTGGACAATGCATTAAAACAACATGACGGAACATGTTCTTTCTTCAGGGATCCTTTTGCTGCTGCTTTCATTGTTTTCATTCTCCTGTTTTTTGGAAAATGGTGGGGTCAACAACTTCACGTGGCGACGGCAGCACCATGCCCTTTTGCCATGCGCATCACGGGTTTCTCAGCTTCAGACCAGCAAGATCAAGGGACTGGAACAGCACCAATTTGCTGGCCACTAACCAATATTTTGCGGTGAAAAAGCACAGAACGGTTTTGGCCCCCGGTACCGGCACCATGTCGGTGGAAAAGAGCTAAAAGCGTTCTTCCTGGTATTCCGTCAGTTTGCTTTGTATGATCTGGTCTTCTGTTTTTCATGTTTATTGGTTTCCCCTTTGTATTTGGTTGGTTTGTTTGCTCTGGTTTTGACTCTTTGCTGTCCTCTTGTTTTTGGCCCTGGCCTGCCCTTATCGGTTATGATTGCTTGGATTATTGTGTTCTGGTTTGCGGCCAACTCTGGCTTCTGACGAGTTTCTTTTTTAGATCTGCAAGCGTCTGATTAGTCATTCCAGCATTATAGTTATAAGCACCATAAACAGCCTGTTTTCTTCTAATTGACAACAAGAGGTTGGGAAATAAATGGCCCTCCAGCATGATGAATAAATAAATAAATAAAATGCATCCATGACGTACCAATAACAATAGGCAGAATTCTAAAAAAAACCCACAGGTTGAGAACCAAACAAATGACAACAGAATATGTCTAGTGGTAAACACAACCTCACCCACACAATGCTCATTATATGGTAACCTCAGTCCATCTCAAATGGATTTGTTTATATCTGGTTTCTTTCTTGCGTGGTGGAGTTTTAACTTGTGTTTGTAGAGCAGTAATGAACTGTGTTCACAGATGATATTGTTGGAAAGTATTCCTGATCCCATGCAGTGATCTCCACTCCAGAATCACGGGGTTTGTTTTTAATGAAGTCCCATCCGAGGACTGGAAGATCATGACCATCCAGCAGAGTTGGGGGACTCACGTCACATGACTTGACTCGAGTCGGACTTGAGTCGCAAATTTAAGGACTTGCTTGAATAACACTGATAAAAGACTCGACTTGACTTTAACTTGGTGTTCATGACTTGAGACTTGACTTAGACCTGAGGCAGATGACTTGAAATTACTTGATTTATTATTAAATATTTGCATGTTTAGGGATTTTTATTTAAACATGATTGGGTGATTTCTGTTGCAAAGTGCGCAAACCTGGCAACCTATGAGACCGCAGGAGACCAGCAGAGATAAACATACGAAGTAGATCGTATCATGAAGGGCTATGCCAGAAATAGTGAGGTTTGGATTAGAGGACTGTGTTGTCGATGAAGGTAGTAAAGAGAGATCAGCGATATGGAGGGTCTGCAGGTCAAACATCAGTGACACGGCCACCACACCAACTTCATCCGTCACTACAGAAAGGTACACGACTGTGTGGTTTGGCTAGTCGAACATTAGCTGTAGGTTATGAAAAGAGCAGGGAGGAGAATACAGTAACTAAACTCTACAGACTCCACATTTAACTCCGGCTCCATGACTACACTGACCTACAGTCAGCGGTTCTGCTCTAACCCTACAGAACTACTGCTGCTGCTGTTTGACCTGAGAAGGGAGTCCGGTCAGTTTCGTTCTCTAGCTCAGTAGCTCGGTAAATTTCGGCTGATATCGGATGTTCAGCGGATATTCGCCTTTCTCGCCTCCTACTGCTCACAGATAACCTCCTACAATCTCTGAAACTGCATCTTCTAAGTCATGGTAACCAGGGAACAAACTACAGTAGTTACATTTCCCCAGAGTTCTGGATCTTTCGTTTTGTCAAGTGCATTTAATTACTATAACCTGAACTGGAAGACAGTAAGGGACCGTCTGTAAAGTGCACGTTCTATTTAAAACATACAAGATACAGAGAACCTGTTGATGTTATTTAATAAAGACTTGAAATACACTGGAATACATAGATAATGTAAAAGACATACATTGTCTTTAGTGTATGCCTTTAGTTTGGTAGGTTTAGGTTGGTTAAATTGTAGTTATTTTTTTATAACAATAATTTTTTTTTATGAGTATTAAATTACTTTAATAAAGTACTACTGCAAGTAAACAAGATCACACAGCCATCTAAAATCAGTTGTGGTATACACACACCCATTCTGATGAACATACTACAACCGTTATTTTGGTGAAATAGACCTTTAATTTTACGGTAATTTAAAAACTATAATTTTAGTTCATTTTTAATAAGAATACTACATACAGATCTAACATTGCTTGTGGTGTACAGACACCTTCTTTCTGAAGGCCAGAGAGCTCTTTGGATCGGACTTGGTAAATAGCACTCACTTCAACAAGCAGCAGCAAACCAAACCAAATATCTGGGGTTCAAATGAGACCAACTCCTCCAGAACCCTCTTAACCATGTCCTAATCATTAGCAGCTGATGGCTGAGCACCTGATTTTAATTTTAAGCATTTTGAGCAGTAATTAATGTGGGGATTTTGCTGTTGTGCTTGACTATCGACTTGTCAAAAAAAATCTCCTTTGGCTTTTAGCTCTGCGCATGTGGAGCCCAGTTCTTTGTCCCTGACACGGGAAAGCGCTGAAGCAGCGTCATATGAGAAACGACTTCAACAGATGAGGTAAGAGGTCAAGAAGAAATGACCCAGTATTTGTTAATGTTGAATATAATTCAGTTCTTTATGGCTTCTGTATTTAACTGATTTAAATGTATAAACTGGAGTTGGAGCATCATAACTCCATATGACTTGACTTGAGACTTGCTTGACTTATAGAAGGACTTGACTTGGCTTGCTTGAATTTCCCCACATTAACTTGGGACTTGCTTGAGATTTTAAAGGTAAGACCTGAGACTTGCTTGTGACTTGCACATGTGTAACTTACTCCCACCTCTGCCATCCAGTACTGGTTCTGGTTCTTGTTCCTTGCATACAGAGGTTCTCTGGATTCTCTGGATCTTTTACTGATTGTACGTAGTGTAGGTGATGATCATCTCCAAGTTCTTTGCTATTGTATATTGTGGAACGTTCTTCTTGAATTGCTGCACTATATGGCGGTGCTGTGTTTCACAGAGTGGTGACCCCTCCCCATCTCTCCGGGAGGCTCTTTATACCCAATCGGACCTGTCACCAATTAACCCAATTAGCTGTGAGATGTTCCACCAGCTGTTACCGTTTAGCATTATACTTTTTGGAACATGTTACTGGCATCATATTAAAAAAAATATATAGAATTTCAACATTTGATATGTGGCCTTTAGTTGAATATATATTTTAAATGATTTTAAATGGGTTTAAATGGTTTGCACAACATTGCATTATATTTTTGTTTTTTATTTTTTAAACAGGGTTGTAGACAGTCAGAGCTCATCTCCTGCTGCACAGTTTGTGGTGTTGGTCATCCCATAGCCCTTCATCAGCTGGATAGTTTTGGTTGGTGGACGATTCTCAGTCCAGTAGTGACACTGAGGTGTCCAGCAGCACTGCTGTGTCTGATCCACTCACACCGGCACAACACACACTACCGCACCACCACCATGTCAGTGTCACTGCCGTGCTGGAAATGATCCACTACCCACATAATACCTGCTCTGTGGTGGTCCTGACCATTGAACAACAGGGTAACATATACAGAAAGAAACAGATGGACTACAGTCTGACACTGTAGACAGTGAGTGCACATCCAAGGAGGTGGTTTTAGTGGTATGGCTGAACGGTGTACCCCATATAGACAGCTTCATAGAAAGCAAGTCCCTCAAAGCACAGGAAGGTTTGGGGTGGGGGTGGGGGTGGGGATTGGTGGGGAGGAGTGGGGTTATATAATAAAACAAAGCCTTTAGTCTTGCATGTTTCCTCACTGCAGAGGTATACCCAGCGCTTATGTAAAAAACAGATAGCCAATTCAATGCTCAACAGCCCAGAGCGATGCATTATTGATAGAGCTGTGCGTATCCCTTTAAATGGGATTGGTCTGTTTTTGTGTGCGTGCGCATGTGAGAGCGAGAGCGAGAGCGAGCGAGCGAACGAGCGAGTGGGAGGCAATAAGCTTTGTGTGGAGAACCAGCATGAACAGACATTATCCTTTATTTTTAGCCTGCGTTACGCTACTGCTGTAGCTCCATCCGTCCCTGCATGGAGTGAACGCGTTCTGCTCGGACTTCACCTCTATGGCAACATCTGTTCTTCCCTTCGTAGCTGAGACAACGACGGACAGGGCTGCTGTTGCTGCTGCTGCTGCTGAGATCTTGTGGCTTTTTCCTTTTTTTCCCCTCCCAGCGTTGTGGGAAACGTGAGCGAGCCAGGGCTGCGGATCCCAGCATGGATTAACGCTTGCACGGACGGCACGATCAGGTAAGCGAGAGCGATCACGAGTGGATGGCTTGGGGTTGGGGGGAGATTTTGTGTGTGTGTGTGGGATGGGAGGCGTTGTGATGGTGGTTTCAGCTTCATCATCGGGTCTGTAGAAAGAAAAACAGAAAGATAGAAAACAAATAAAAGACAGAAAGGCGGGGTCCCGCCAGAGGACGCAGGGGCGCACGGACAATGGTGGAGCAGAAGGTGTGATTTTTTTGGGGGGTGTTGCGCATCGTTCATAACCTCTTTTGTCTCGCCTGTCAAGCCGAACGAAGCCACACTGATGTTGAGCCGTAATGGCTAAAGGAGGGCTCCAGCATGACGTCATCCACCCCCCCCCCCTTTTTCTGACGCTGGATGCGGTCACCATGTTGTGATGGTCCACTGGAGTGGAGGGGTTGAGTTCTGGATGCACTCTGGTTCTTAGTTCGAATGAATGCAGACCTGTGTAATGGTGGGATAAGTTGTAGCAGATAGGTTTGTGGTGGGGTGTAATGGTGGGACGAGCCTTCGGGTAATTATGTGGTGGGATGGAATGGTGGGATAAGCCTTTATCGGATAAGCATGTGGTGGGGTGTACTGGTGGGACAAGCCTTTATTGGACTGGTATGTCGTGGGGTGTAATGGTCTGATGAGCCTTTGTCTAGGTGTATGGTGGGATGAGCCTTTGGATAGGTTTGTGATGGGATGTAAAGGTGGGACAAGCCTTTGGATAGGTATATGGTGGGATGTAATGGTGGGACGAGCCTTTGGATACGTATGTGGTGGGATGTAAAGGTGGGACGAGCCTTTGGATAGGTATGTGGTGGGATGTAAAGGTGGGACGAGCCTTTGGATACGTATGTGGTGGGATGTAATGGTGGGATGAGCCTTTGGATAGGTATGTGGTGGGATGTAAAGGTGGGACGAGCCTTTGGATAGGTATGTGGTGGGATGTAATGGTGGGACGAGCCTTTGGATAGGTATGTGGTGGGATGGAATAGTGGGATGAGCCTTTGGATAGGTATGTGGTAGGGTATAATGGTGGGACGAGCCTTTGGATTGGTATGTGGTGGTATGAGCCTTAGGATAGGTTAAAGGTGGAGTCTAACAGTGGGATGAGCCTTAGGATAGGTATGTGGTAGGGTGAATGTCTGGATAGGTTAAACGGTGGGATGAGTGTAACTGTGGAACAAACATTTATCGGATAGGTATGTGTTGGGGTGCAATGGTGGGATGAGCCTTCATCAAACTGGTATGTGGTGGGGTGTAATGGTGAGATGGGCCTTTATCGAATTGGTATGTGCAGGGGCTGAGATGTTGCCTATGAATGAATTCAGGCTGTGTTGTGGTGGGGATGAGCCTTCGGATCGGTATGGGATCGTGGGGTGGGATATTTTTTCTCAGCATGAATGAATGCAGGCCACCTTTAGAGTGTGCAGGGATGGGATATGGGATTTTCACATGCAACAGGTCCATACTGTGACCTTAAAGTGTATTTATCCTTGACATATCAATGCAAGAGGAGATGCAGTGAATGTGGTATGAGGAACAGTGAGGAGCGCTACAGCTACACATTGTACAGTCGGCATTTTTTTGCCAGCAATTTGTCAGTAATGGTCTAGTAGGTTTAATCTACTATTCTATTCTGGGCTGTAGTAGTTTGCTTTCAAGCTCCACTAAAAAAAGCAAAGGACCAAGATGGCTTCACTCAGCCTCACCTTTGGGGTCAACAGGACATCCATAGTACATTTTAACTTCGTAACTCATATACATTACTGTTAGTCCTGTTAGTAGTTACAGAATGAGGGGTAATAGTTGGGCCTTAAGATTTAATGCACTTTTAACTTTTGTTAAAGCAGTTAATCTGGTGCACTGAACTGTCTTGGAGCGAGGCCTTCAGGTGAATGCAAAAACCTGGTCAGAATCAAGGAAAAAAGACACCTCTCTGGTGATGTTCACGTCTTCTATTGCCCCTATATAAGATATAAAGTAGCTGCACATGGTTTTTTGGCTTTTCTAGATTATGTGCTGACATTTCAAGTGGGATCCGTTAACAGAGAAAGTCCTTCTCCTTAATAAAAGCAGCTGCTAGCGGCTTTATGGCGTTAGCAGTGAAAGCCCTGACCATGTTGTGGAGATCTGTGCAAGCTACGTGAGCCGAAAAAAGTTTTTGTGCATTATTGGCCCAAATGCTACAAACCATGAGTTTGTAATCATAACGAAATATGTTTTTGAAATTGTAATTTTGGTATGTTGTTCTCACTGCCTTTAAAGGAATAGGTTTCTGGTCTTGTACGACTGGAATTTAGAACCATTGACCAATTGTGCTCGCACACTGAGGAATTTGTCCTCTGCGTTTAATCCATCCATGCAGTGAAACACCCAAATACACACACCCTAATGGGCAGTGAGCACACTTGCCCAGAGCGGTGGGCAACCCTATTCATGGCTGTCTGGAAGCAGTTGGGGGTTAGGTGCCTTGCTTGAGGGTATTTCCGCCATGTCCTGTTGGTTCAGGGAATCGAACCAGCAACCTCATCGCCACAAGGTTCCCTAACCGCCAGCCCATGACTGCCCTCTGGCTTTGCAAACATGGCCACCGAGTGAACAGAGGCATTTTATGTTTTACTTGAACCTTGCAACAGACACAAAGATGCAATTCACCTTGTAGCAGCTTTACAGGGACTCCTTTAGTAAAGAACCCTGAAATGGAGCTCCTGCATTTCAGGATAACCCTGTCCTGCTGCAAAACCAGTGCAGACCAGCCTACCTTTCATGCTGTTTTAAGCAAGTAGAGTGCTAGTCTGGTGCTGGTTTAGCTCCTCACCCAGCTTAAACATGCACGTTGACCAGCACAGCAGCTTCAAAACACGACATGGACTGGTTTTGCTGATGACCAGCCACGGTGGTCCATGGTGTTTTTTCTAGAAGGGTTGTGTTTGCTGCCAGAACTTCCAGTATCTAGAACTTCCAGATTGGAGCCACTCATTCAGAAATTGAGGTTTGATTTCAGTGTCAGTTCTTAACTTCGTTAGCGGATGCTATGCAACTTGACATGTTAGGCCTTCAGTTCAGCTCCTAAAGTGCTATTTTGCGAGAGAGCTCGTTTGGGTCGATCTACCTGGATACCTTTTTGGGCCTTTCGGGAATCAAATCCTTTTGGTTTCCAACCAAAAGTGAACAATGAAATTAGACAGTGACTGCAATAAATTCAAAACACACATTCATTTATTTCTCTTTTCCAGAGAAATCATTAGGTCGTATCTGAAGGCCAAGAAGGCCCTGAGGGTTTCTCCACTCGTGTACTAAACTGATCTCAATCAGATGTTTTTCCCATACTGAGAAGTACAGCAGTGCACAAGATGATGTGCGATAAGTGGGTTAAGCTATTTGTTCAATGCTTGAGTCATCCGGTTCTGC
The DNA here is from genome assembly GCA_034552555.1 of Semaprochilodus insignis. Classification (NCBI taxonomy): domain Eukaryota; kingdom Metazoa; phylum Chordata; class Actinopteri; order Characiformes; family Prochilodontidae; genus Semaprochilodus; species Semaprochilodus insignis. Next base: position 21,783,543 of record CM067477.1, on the reverse strand, counting down.
AGGCAGCCTAAACCTTTGTCCCCCCACCACCATTTTGTTGGCCAATAAGAGTATCAGTTTGATCCGATAACATGGGTGAAAGTGAGAATGATCTCAAGGCCCACGCATTGTGGACTGATGCACACTCCCTTCCCCTACGGAGAGAGTGTCCATTACACTTCTCCACTAGCTCCCCCCCTCCCCACTCTGTCCTTGCGGTGGCTTATTTAAAAGTCTGTCCCTTTAGTCAGCCTGCCGCCTGGCAGTCCCAGGAGAATGTACCCTGATTTCTTCATTCATTTCCCTCGCAGAAAAACCTCTCAATGCCAGGCCCGGCTCAAGCTCAGTCAGGCTTCTTGCAGGATAAATTTAGATGCTGCTTTGGCACCTGGCTCATGCCTTATTTATCACCTTTGTCTTTGCGCTACCGCTGCCTAACATAAGCAGTGCAAGCTGCCATCTCAAGAAACTCGCCGGCATTAATTCAGGATTTAGCAGATCTCTACAGTCTTTTGTTTAGCTTCCTACTCAGGAAGAGCTCCAAGTACATAGAATAGTGATATTCCTTATTTGTTATTTGCCATTGCTTAACTTTCCGTAGTCGCCTAGCTAGGCTAAACTTTCAGGACCTCTGCTCAAATTCCAAGCCAACTCTCAGAGGCCTCTTTACACTTGGAGAATAAGGCTACAGTTTGTGGAGTGATTTGAAAAAGTCCAAATGCTGCTCCAGGGAAATGGATAGGTTACGCCGGGTCTGTCAGCTCCTAGGAAAGCCTCCTCTATCCCATGCTTCCCTGTGCACTGTCCTCCCTTCCCCCACGCTGTGACTGTGGCGAGTGGTGCACATCTGTCCGAAGCAGCGGCACCGGCACTCCATTCTCCCCCTTGTTTGTTGTCATAGCGCTGTGCTTCGTCAGTAAATCCAGCTAACGCAGGATAAGTAGGCCGGCCCTGTAGGCGGGATAAAAGGGATTGGGAAGTGGGAGAGGAGAGAGGGTTTTTTTGCAGGGCCAATGCCTGCATCTCTTTCCCCCTCCGGGCAAACGGCCTGCCATCCATTCTAGAAACATTTAATTAATGCTGTTTTGGCTCCGTTGCTGATGCACTCGAGTCAGCCTGTTTTCCCGAAATGCACGGTGAGATAACATGATCTATCACAGCACATTTGCATTCCCAAAGCCTTTCGGGAAGAGCCTTGCACTCCCTGATATGCATGGCCTTGTATTTAAGTAACTAGACGGGTTTAAGACGGGGAAATAAAAACAGCTCTGTTGTGCAGACATGCCGATTAGTGAGTACCCACTATGAGCGCCGCTGTTATAACGGTAGCACACATGTGGGCCATGCCATTTAAATGCCATACTTGAGGTAATTTGGTTCCAGTAGGAGAAGGTCTGTTTAAAGGAGATCCTGGAGAAGTGCTGAGGGCGTTAAGGATCACATTAAGGACACAATGGACCAGGAGGACTGGGCTGTTCCAAGGCGAGCCCTTCCTGTGTTTAGCCAATCAGACAAGCTTATCCACTTGTTAAGACATGACATATCAGCCTTGCAATTCTAGCTAGCCTAGCTAGTGTTAGAATTAAGTATTAGTCAAAAGCCAAGATTAGTCTATGGCTTTGTTGCTAGAAACCCATGTTTCGGTTGTTAGCCCTTTTTATGTGCTGCCCAGCTAAGATAGGTAGCCTTAGATAGCTATCTTCACCTCAGCTAGCCTAAGCTAGCTTCACATGTTGGGGAAGATGTTTAATTGGGCGTACCTTACATAGTTCAAGCTCAAAGGCTATCTCTGCTCCTCTGGGACGGCTTTACGCTAGATGCTGGAACATTGCTGTGAGGATTTGTTTGCATTCAGCGGCAAGATCATTAGGCCTGGTACTGATGGTGGATGATCAGTTCTGGATCACCCCAGCTCATCTCATAGGTGTGCAATCTATAATCACAACTAAGGCTGAACGTTTTGGAAAGCATCCCACGTTTCAGTTAGCTGTGGTTGTGAGATCACAGCATAGTGGTTGGCTCATCTACTGCCAGTTTACAAGCTCTGGTATTATGTTATTGTTCCCCACCTAGGAACATGGATTTGATAAAATAGGCTATAACGATAATTGCTGCTCTTGTGATTTGAATATTTCACTCTTTTAAATTGCAATTTCGACATAAAATCGATTCATCTTTCAGCCCTAATTACAGCCCTTGAATTGATGTTAGGAATCAGCCTGCTTTATTTTGTGTGTTGGATCATGTGAACGTCTGGATTCATCCTGGCAACCAAAGAACTCCTGTGATTGGTCACAGCACACAGCAGTGATTGGTTAATAGCTCGTTTTCATATTGCACACTGAGATATCAGTATTCCGAGGGCTGTTACTATGTTTTAAGAACTAAGTTTACCAGATTAAAAATGAGGCACCTTGTGTGTTTAAGGTGGTAGTAACTTCAGGCTCCTGCAGATGGTGCTGCACGAGGATGACGGGGCTGTAAATCCCTGCAGGGTGTGAGTCACGGGGTCCATAGATTGGGAAGAGGTGGTGCAGTGAATGTCTCGTTCCACGTGTGGAAAATGGCTCCAAAGCAGATGTTAATGATTGGCTAAAAGGAGTGACTGCATTTGGGCGTGCCAAAGACCATAGTGTGAAGGAAGTAGCTGAATCTGCAGGTGTATGGAAGTGTACGGTCATACGGGTCTACCAGCAGTGGCTAAAATCCCAGTCTACAGGGAATTCTCCTCGGAATTGTGTCAGAAAGGCATCCACCAAATCTGGCCCAACTGACCAATTCTTTGATATAAGAGTGTCTGAACACTGATGTGGTCTACATCCAGAAACTTGTCCAGTACATGTTACACATGCAACTGTTATACATGTTGGTGATGACAATTTTTTTGCCTGGTGAGCTTATAATTGTGCAGCCATAGTTATAGTTATTAACGTTCTATGAGCTGATGCAAGCTCAGACATTGTGTGCAGGGACAGTGGTTAGGTCTTTCCAGGAATGGAGCTGCACATTAGGAGACACTGAATGAGCTCCCATACTATTATGGAGATAACTTGTCGTACAAGGACAGTACAGTTTTAGGGCTTTAGCATACTATGCCAGAAGGCAGTGTCCACTGGACAACCTTTGTAATGGCAGTGCTTTGCGCTCATGCCAGGACCTCATATCAACCCCTCTTCCTTTCAGTTCTTGTTTCTAGCTGGTGTTTATGGTGTTGTGGGAGAAAGCAATGCAGTTTTGGATGAAGGGAACAATAGTAATGAAGTTGACCAGACAAAACACGAAACATCTTGGCTTCATACTGTTTGCGGTAGTAGCTGTAAATATGAGGAGGCTGCAGCTGCTTCCTTCCTAGCTTCTTATTAGAATTTTCCTGTTCCACCTTAAACGGTGCAGCAGTTAATGGTGCAGCATTTAACTGATGCACCATTTAAGGTGAAACAAGAACAAGACGCTGGGAGATAGGAAGCCTAGTAGTTGTAATTCTGGTAGTATTTTAATTAAGGTGATATAAGCTGTTAAAATGTCCTACCTGGAGTCTCATGTAGGGAACTACCCATAAACTTGCAGTACGGCAGGATATTCCAACAAGGTAACACAATTCCCACAACACCGGGAGGCTGCACTGAGGACGCAGGTGCAACAGCCACTTAGCTTGTTTGTTACTTCCTTTACATGCACCCAGCGACTTACGTTTACTGCATTATCATTACTTTTTAGTAAAGTTAGCCACGCTTCAAAATGTCTGACCATTTCAGTACCTGTAAGGAGAGCACGGAATGATGCTCAGCATTAGGAATGTTTAGGGTAGTCAGAGGTATTTGACTGCTTTCGTCACATGGAGCAAGGCCCCTCCTGTTGATCCAGTCTAGTACCAACCATTAGAAAATACACTCATTATTGAAAAAATAGTTGACTCACTATATAAGGTCGTCCTGTTGTGTGTGCTTTCCATTCTGACCATTCTGTGCAGTTGTGTTGGTAGCATCCTTTGTAAGTAAAGTATGCCTCAGAGAAGAGTCCCAAAGCAATTTGAGCAGTTGGAAGAATTGGAGAGGGGTCGCATCGTAGGGCTCCAAGGAGCAGCATACGTTTTATTGATGTATTTGTGTGGCTATTATCATATCATTCTGTTGGCAGCAGTGGATAGAAGAAGGCACGCACCAGCGACATGAAGGATCTGGGAAGGCCCACGGAGAGAGAGAACCGATGGATTGTCCAACATGTACCTGACTGACCCAACAGCTATGATTGTGGGCATCCAGCGAGCAGTGATGCCCTCCATGAGTCATCCTGTTAGTGCCAGCACCATTGGCAGACAGCTGCACCACGCAGGACTACATACATGTAGACTGTTACGACGACTGTCCTTAACACCACATCACCGTCACCAAAGACTGCAATGGTGTCGTGCCAGACTGTCATAGAGTGACTCCGAATGGCAGCGGGTCATCTTCAGTGACGAATCCCACTTTTGTCTTGGTGGAGACGACCAACGAACCCGTGTGTGGAGGCCTGATGTCACTCCACCTCCACCCCTACCGCATCATCTGCAGGAACTGTGTGAGAATATTCAAGCTGCATGGGATGAATTATCACAGGACCACACCATTACCACAGGATCTCACCATTACTTCTCACATGCTA
>CM067477.1:21752527-21774005 GCA_034552555.1 Semaprochilodus insignis | reverse complement strand
GCTGACCAAAAGCTCAATCTTGTAATGAAAGTATATTTCTGACTGAAATAATGCTTGTCTTCCTAAGATGTGTATAAGAGACAGATATATATATATATATATATATATATATATATGCAGTAGGTTTTGTTATAGCTGTATGAATGGTGAAAGTAATAGTAAAAGCTTGATCAGAAACAACTTTATTCATTATAATGATTTAAAAACACTATTCTCATTCTCATTGCGTGAATGCAAAACCTGGGCTAGAAAACCAGTTTCATGAATAACATATATCTCAAATATGCATATGTCATACTTAACATATGAGATATACTTATCATAATATATACAGGCAATAAGTGTATGACATAATGTCATATGTACGAGTGTATATCATACACAGTATGTATACAGTCGGTGAGAACATAAATGATATGTCATATAAGTCATTATACTTTGAATGTCATTACGTGTTTAAGGTGGTAATACCTTCAGGTTCCTGCAGATGGCGCTGCACGAGGATGATAGGGCTATAAATACCTGCGGGGTGTGCGTGACAGGATACATCGATAGAGAAGAGGTGGTACTGTGCAGTGAATGCCTCGTTCCATGTGTGGAAAATGGCTCCAAAGCAGATGTTAATGATTGGCTAAAAGGAGTGACTGCATTTTGGCATGCCAAAGACCATAGTGTGAAGGAAGTAGCTGAATCTGCAGGTGTATGGAAGCGTACGCTCACACGGGTCTACCAGCAGTGGCTAAAATCCCAGTCTACAGGGATACTCTCCTCGGAATTGTGCCAGGGAAGGCATCCATCAAATCTCGCCCAACTGACGAGTTCTTTGATGTAAGAGTGTCTGAACATTGACCTACATCCAGTACATGCCAAATCCAATCACAACTGCTATTGGTGCTGGTGGAGGTGTTACTTTTACTTTGTTGTTACTTTTCTCAGTCAGGATCTTCTTAAACAGCTACACATCCTTTCAGGCCCACAGTGTTAAGGTGCTTCAAAGAGTGGAAGGATGGATATAAACAAGTAGACTTATATCTTATATGTAAATGTATAGATAAATGGTTATAGATTGTAGATCCAAATAAAATACATTTTTGTGATGATACTACGTATTTAAATTGATCATGAATCATGTCAATTTGATGCACTGTTTTTTTTTTTCCAGTGCATATGCAATTATAGGCTATGTCTGTTCTAATGGGCCCTCAATCGAGATGCAAATGCAAAAGTGAAATGGGGCTCGATTGCAGCCATCTACATCTATAATTAGCATGTTCCTCTCCGCTGCTGTGTTTTCTGTCGAGGTGACGGCCTCTCGAGAGGGCTTATTCAGGAAAACGGATGAAAGCGAGCGACACTCATTGACATTTTACACGGGCAGCGTTAGTGCGCAGAGTACGCACACCTGTGCGGAGGCTTTAAGGTCGTCCGGGAAGTTATGGACCTTAAAAATAGCAGCATGATGTCATGTGTTGGGTGTTAGCTTTGAGGAACCTCCGCATACTAATTCAGGATGTTTGGCACAGCAGAGCACGCTACGTTTCAGCCTGTGCATCTGTTTATTGTCAATTTCATATATTCCTATTCTTTATTCTATAAGTCCTAAATTGAAGACCACCAACTGTTGACAAAATGGTTCTGTTATAGGCCCACTTGGTTTGTAGTGTGGTTGGTCAGAGCCAAGCATCCGAGCTCCAGTGTACATAAGCAGCAGCCTCACTGGCATCTGTAGTGCAGTGGGTGGGCGAGAAAGCAGAGAGCGGTCAAGAGAGGGTGGCAGCGGTAGCGTGAGGAGTGACTCCTTGTTGTCGATCCAATGGAGGGGAGCAAGCCCAGTCAAGGACGCCCTTGGTCTCCTGCATCTCTTTACTGTACGCCAAGGCCACACTGGTGTCAGAAGTGGAGGCAGTGAACTGGAGGGAAATGGTGCCTCCACAGCCTTAACTAGCGGTGGGGACAGTGGTTCTTGCAACACTTAGAGTGGGCACCAACAGCGTGGGTGGTCAGGGCTGAACATCAAAGCTCCAGAGTACACACGCAGCAGTCTCGCTGGCGTCTGTGGCGCGGCAGGTGGGGGAAAAAGGAGAGAGTGGCCAAGAGACTGCCCCTGGGGCTGCTGCCACCCCAGTAGCGCACTGCTTGCCCTGGTTGCACTGGTTGTTGTAGTTAGCTCTAACGTGTATGTGTGTTATTGAGCTTTTCTGTGCTGGACTGTGGGGCTGGAAGGTGGGTCTGTGTGTTTACCATGGGCATGGAATGTTTACGCTATATTTCCCATGTCTTCTTCCTCTACACTGATGCCACACTGGTGTCAGAAGTGGGATCAATCATTGAAGGGGAAATGGCACTATCACAAGCTCAATGGTGAGCCAGCGGAGGGGACCAAGTCCAGCCGAGAAAGTGCAGTGTTTCCCACATCTTTGTACTGTATGCCAATTCCACACTGGTGTCAGAAGTGGGATCACCCCCGAGCAGACTAGAGGGACAGCAATCACTCTACCACAAAACTACTGGCTGGAACTATCATAGTAAAAGTTTTATTGTCTTTTTGCTCATTTGCTAGTTAGTTTAACTTATTGACTGATATGAAGTGATAAGCTGCATTGTCCCGCTCTGATATGTTACCAAAATGTCTACATTTACACAGATTCGTATGTTGAATCTGGCAAACCTTCAAGATATGGAAAAAGACTGATTTGTGGTGGCTAGCATAAATGCTAATAGCATAACAAGATGCTTTTGAATCGTCTCCTGAAGAAACAGAATCTAATTGTGGTGATCCTGATGTGTTGTTTCTGTGTTTCCTTCTTTCAGGGTCTGAATGCTGAACATGTCCACTCCAAGTGACCTCAAGTCTCCCTGTGTAACGCGGAACGGTATGGTCAAGCTGCCCCCCCAGCCCAACGGCCTCGGTTCGGCCAGCATTACAAAAGGCACTCCAGCTGCTAAGAACCGCCTGTGTCAGTCGTCCTCGGTGCCCACCATCCTGCCCCCGCCCAGCCTACCCTACCACCTCGAGCCCCTGCCCACGGCAGCCTCCCTGCTGGGCCCGGACCTGGACACTAGCCCCCTGATGGCCATCAAACCTCCACTCAGGCAGTATCCCAAACCTCTGCTGGAGCGGCAGCTGGTGCTGGACGAGAAGGTGCTCAATCGGCTGCTGTGGTACTTCACCACTGCCGAAAAGTGCATCCTGGCGCAGGTGTGCAAGACGTGGCGCAAGGTGCTGTACCAGCCCAAATTTTGGGAAGGGGTGACGCCCATCCTGCACGCCAAGGAACTCTACAATGTCCTGCCCAACGGAGAGAAAGAATTCATCAGCCTGCAGGCCTTCGCCCTCAGGGGCTTCCAGTCCTTCTGCCTGGTGGGCGTCTCCGACTTGGACATTTGCGAGTTCATCGACAACTACCCGCTTTCAAAGAAGGGTGTCAAGTCCGTCAGCCTGAAACGGTCCACCATCACAGACGCAGGACTTGAGGTAACTCTGTCAGCTGCTTATATTTCCTATTGTAATAGACCTGCAAAGCTCCACTCGTGAATGTGTTTGTCTGGTTCAGGGGTGTCCAGTCTTGTCCACAATGGGTGAGTGTTGCTGTAGACAAACTGATTAAACAAGCAGGTGTGCTCCAGCTTATTTGGAGTAAAAACCTGCAGGCATACTACCCCTTAGCGGATCAGATTGAGTAGTAGTAGCATGCTGGCATTACTGTAGTTTTATCCACAAACACTCCACCTGCATGCGGAAAGTCTGATATCTTTAGTAGGTTAACCCGGCCGCATTATTAGGTTCTGCCAGGTGCCTTCATATTATATTATCCACCCTTCCATGTATGGTTTTCTTCTGGTCCAATGTGAATAAAAGCTTTGTTGATTGGTTAGCATTACTGCTACTAAGTGCGGATTGGTTAGCATTACTGCTACTGAGTTCTGATTATTTAACATTACTACTTTTGAGTGCTGGTTGGGTAGCATTACTGTAACTAAGGCTGATTGCTTAGCATTACTGTAACTAAGGCTGATTGCTTAGCATTACTGCTACTGAATACTGACTGGTTAGCATTACTGCTACTGAATACTGACTGGTTAGCATTACTGCTACTGAGAGCTGGTTGGTTAGCATTACTGCTACTGAGAGTTGGTTGGTTAGCATAACTGCTCCTAAGGGCCGATTGGTTAGCATTACTGCTACTGAGAGCTGGTTGGTTAGCATTACTGCTACTGAGAGCTGGTTGGTTAGCATTACTGCTACTGAGAGTTTGTTGGTTAGCATTACTGCTTCTGAGTGCTGATTGATTAGCATTATTGCTACTGAGTGCTGATTGGTTCAAGCACATAAAAGCACACCAACCTTACAAAACGGAATATGTAGGATGTGTGTCTTAAATTATTCTATTCAATGAAAGTAAGAATAAACAAGCTATACTATAATGAGCACAGTGTAAATATATTTTATGATATCTCTGTTTAACTACCTATCTAACTTTGAAGGGGAAGTTCTCAGAATTTTCTACATTTCTATGTATTTAAATAATTTCTGTGCAAATAAAGTAATTCGGAGTGGTTTGATGTGAATTGCTCCATTCTAGAGAAACTAACAGAACTGTCAGACTTGTTTAGCGGTGGTGATAGAAACCAGATGCTTCTAAAAGCGAACCAAAATGCTGTTTTATCATTGTGGTCATTCCATGTAATATTTAGAAGACATATGTAGGTTCACTGGTAGTTTTGATAGTAAGTAAAAATGGCTATATTTGTGTTGTAGATGTGGTGACCCATCACTACCACCACCACCACGGTAAAGAACATCTGAACCATCTCACACCAGACCCACTCATTATGCAGAATTTTTGGGAAATAGGTGGAATTCCCCTTTAAAGTGTGTGATAACATATATAACACATATATATATTATAATCTGCTTGTTAGGATAAAGCAGCCTGAGTTGATAGCTGTTATCCATTGCCGTTATTCCTGTGCATTGTGGAATGTCATTGGGAATGTAACAGAGAAGTGGTGCAGATTGTGCAATAGTCATCATCCTCTTTTAAAAGAGCACACAGCCACAATTCCGCTCATCACACTTCCCTCTGAGCTGTTGCTATTCTAGGACCGGCCTGCCGTTGCCATGGTGAGCGCTGGCATTGTTAGCGATACCGTCCATGCCGTTTTCCCTCGAACGCTCAGGCCGGCGTTTGCCCGGTGCTGATGCATGCGGGGCTGTAGGCACCTCCCGGTCATGTGCGACTTATCTAGGGCAGCCCAGATATGAGCTTGTGAGGCCTGGACCATCCCCCGCATCTCAGCAGGAGGGCAGGACCACGAGGGTTGATGACAAGAGCGGTTTGTTTTAGTCAAATTAGTTCTTTCGGGCAGCGTCGCATGCAGTCTGCACCCTGCCCCACTGACGTCCCCGCTGACATCTCTTGTATGGCCCAGCTGGTGGTAATTCCGGTCCAAACAGATCACTGAGTAGCTGCTTCTCATGATGAAGACATAAAGCCATGTGTGCACTTGAAGAACCAACATGCTGTTGCTTAGTGACGGATCGCCAGAAAGCCTGTCTTTCTCTTTTTCGGGCTCGCTAAGTAGGTCAGCGGGGTCAGCCCGGCCGTTATTTTGCAGATTTAGCCATGACGCGAAAGCTGTAGTCAAGACGACTCCAGTCGAGTTTAATTCAGTAGGATGGTCCAACACTCACCAGGCACTTTATTACCTTGTACACCTACTCATTCATGCGGTTATCTAATCAGCCAGTCGTGTGGCAGCATTCCAGTGAATAGAATCATGCAGATACGGGAAGCAGCCTCAGGTAATGTTCACATCAGTCCTCAGAATGGAGTATAATTTTGATCACCTGTGGTCAGTGTTTGGTGCCAGTGTTTTTAGAACTGCTGATCTCCTCGGATCTTCACCCACAACAGTCTCTGGAGTTAACCAGAATGGAGCAATAAAGGAAAAGCATCCAGTAAGCATCAGTTCTGAGCCTTGTTGATGAGAGAGGTCAGCGGAGAATGGCAAGACTGGTTCTAGCTAGCAGAATAGACTACGGTAACTCAGATACCACACTGTACCACTGTGCTGCTGCTATGAGGTGGATGGGCTACAACAGCAGAGGACCATGCTGAGTTCTACTTCTGTCAGCCATAAACAGAGCGCTGAGGCTGCAGTGGACACAGGCTCAGCAAAGCTGGGCAGTTGAAGACCAGGAAAAAATGCGGCCTGGTCTAATGAATCTAGAATCAGCATCTGCTGAGGCACACGGATTGTAGGCTCAGACGTTTGTACCAACAACAAAATCCATTGACGCCTTCTGCTTTGTCTCAGCAGTCCACGCTGGAGGTGTGATGGGGTAGGGAAGGTTTTCTTTGGGACATGGCTTGCTGACCATATGCATCCCTGGAAGTAGCCATCTTCTAACAGCATGATAATCCACCATGATAAAAGGCAAGGAGTTCAGGACAATCAGTTCCGTGTTCTTCAGTTGCCTTCTTAATCACGGGATCTGAACCCAGTAGAAGACCTTTTGGGATGTGGTTGGGACACGAGATTCACAGAATGAAAGTGCTCCTGAAAAATCTGCAGGAATTGCATGACGCAGTCAGTCATGTCAGCATTGACCAGAATCTCGACGGAATGTTTCCAATGTCTTGTGGCATCCATGCCATGAAGAATTCCGGCTGTTGTGAGGGTAAGAGGAGTGCATATTTTCAATCCCAAAAAGAAAATCCAGTGCTACTGAAAAAGCCCCAGTAGCCCAGACTTTGTCACACCTCTGATGGCCATTTTTGTGGTCAACCAGGTCTTCCAGGTGGTTGTTAGGTGTCTCAGTAGTGATTGCACAGTGTGCAACGCTGTTGTCATCCAATGGTATATCATCTTCTACAAAGGTCTTCTTGATCCTGGTACACATTTGTTGGCCACTAACTTGTCCCACAGTTTTTGAGATATTGACACCATTCCAACTCCAGAAAGTTCGGTGCTTGTATACAGCTTTTTGAGCCAATGTATGGTTTCCGTAAAAAACTCGTTAAAATCTGAATTTTCCAATTAAGAATAAACGTGGTGGTAAAGTGCTTGTGCCTACTGTGCTTCTGCTCAACCGACAGATGCTGTACCATTTCGCATACACTGTCTCAGGTTAGACCCCCGAGCATGAATTAATTGATCATCTGACCTGCAACTCGTCAGTTTTTTTTTTCCCCCATCATTGGTTCCTCCAGTAGAGTTCCATCCATTTTCACCCCCATTTCCTTTAACCTACAGCCACCAAACTGCATGTACTCACTCAGGGCAGATCTTCTAATCCACAGACATACTGACCCACACTCCTCTATGTGTCGTTTATTCATCCCTCATTTCTCCCATAGACTCCCATTCATTTTTAGCAACATCTTAGTGACCGACTAGTAACAAGCTTAAGCTGCACAATCAGCTTTTTCTTCCTTTCTAGTTTTATCTGTAGCATTTAGTCATTTTTCTGAACTCCAGTGTTGGACACTCCTGTTTTATTCAGTTACTTTACTTTGAGTTCTTATACAAGTGGATTATCTCCTGTCTAATCTTCTCTGAAACGTTCCCAGAAATCTAAATACCTTTCGCCTGGAAAGTAGATAAATGGACGGTTGCATGGCCCTGTATGTGTACGTTCTGATGAGTTCACACACATTTATTGCACACATGTAAATTAATCCTCTTTATGTAATTAAAAATGCTTGTGTGATTTGCAAGGAGGAACTGCGTATTTGGAAATTGCTCTTGGCAGCCCTTTTAATGAGGAACAAAAGAAATAAGGCTTTGCTGCGAACATGGGTGAGGTTAATCCTACCCTAACTGTGGTCTGAAAAGCAAAACAAAACCACGCTCCCCTCACACAAACGATGAAAAGAATGCTTTGTTGCACATTTTTATGAGGCTGAGCTTGATTTTTCTGGAAATGAGGGAGCATGCAGACCCTTTATGAGAGTGTGCTTGTGCTCACCCTACAGTAATGCAAACCTACAGTACTGTGTAGTACTGTCTGTTGATGTTTTATGAGATATTTTTGAGGAGATTATATATATTATATTACATATAATATAACCCACCTGAATATGACATAATGTTAGCTTTCATTATAAGTACATTATAATAAATGTAATAATGCCATTATAAGCAAAATATAAAAAAATTAATTGATTGAATTAAGTAATTAATTGCATTTTCTGGTCTAGTTATTGTATTATTGTTGCGGTGGGGATTGATTATATGTATGTGTTCATAACCTCTTGTCATCTAAGTGTCGTCTGCTTAGATTTCCATGGCACTATAAACACTTACCAGTTCCACTGACTGGCCACTTTATCAGAAACACCTACCTTGTGCTTCCACTCACTGGCCACTTTATTAGAAGCACCTTCCTTGTAGTTCCACTCACTGGCCACTTTATTAGAAACACCTGCCTTGTGTTTCCACTCACTGGCCACTTTATTAGAAACACCTACCTTGTGTTTCCACTCACTGGCCACTTTATTAGAAACACCTACCTTGTGCTTCCACTCACTGGCCACTTTATTAGAAACACCAACCTTGCATTACCCCTCACTGGCCACTTTATTAGAGACACATACCTTGTGCTTCCACTCACTGGCCACTTTATTAGAAACACCTACCTTGTGCATTGTGCATCAGTGGAACTGTGTTCTGTGCATGATAGAGCTTCATCCGTTACCTTTAGGATGAGTTTGATTAATTCAGAGTTGGTCATCTTCCATCAGTACCTGACCTCATTAAAGCTCAATCAAATCCTCACAGCAGTGTTCCACCATCTAGTGTAGTGCAAGTTTCCCAGTAATAAAGTGGATAATGCAGTACGTTTAAAGCTGTTTACTGTGATCTTCTGTTCTTGGTCCAGATTGTGTCTTGAAGAGATTGTGTAGCTGTAGTTTCAGATGTAGCACATACAGCTGACCATGCTGCTCTTTGCTGGACCCCTGCAGGTGATGCTGGAGCAGATGCAGGGCCTGATGCACCTGGAGCTCTCCGGCTGCAACGACTTCACAGAAGCGGGCCTGTGGTCGAGCCTAAACGCACGACTCACCTCGCTCAGCGTCAGCGACTGCATCAACGTGGCGGACGATGCAATCGCAGCTATCTCACAGCTTCTGCCCAACCTGTCCGAGCTCAGCCTGCAGGCCTACCATGTGACGGACACGGCCATGGCCTACTTCACAGCAAAGCAGGGTTACACCACCCACACGCTGCGGCTGCACTCCTGCTGGGAAATCACCAACCACGGCGTGGTCAACATGGTGCATAGCCTGCCCAACCTGACCGCCCTCAGCCTGTCTGGCTGTTCCAAAATCACAGATGACGGTGTAGAGCTGGTGGCCGAGAACCTGAGGAAACTGCGCAGCCTCGACCTGTCCTGGTGCCCGCGGATCACTGACATGGCCCTGGAGTACATTGCCTGCGACCTGCACAAGCTGGAGGAGTTGGTGCTGGACCGGTCAGTGTGTATTTACTGAAATATGAATGCTGATAGGTATCTGTATGGTATGGTTGATTGCCATTATAGTAGAAGCCAATGCGCAGTTGTTAAATTTTCTCAGTAAATGTTTATATAAAACATATTTTTGTGAATGAGTTTTTTATTCCAATAGATATATTTGTTTATTAAGCTGTAATCAATTACAGGAGACAGATGTGGTGCCATTTCCTGATCAGAATAGGTTTGTGGGTGGGGTTTTTACAGGGTCGGGCCATTGACGTGAGAAAACCTTAAGGAAGGCTAGACTGTTTAACTGTCTTAAGAACGGTTTTAAAAACACTTTTTCATCGTTTCCTTCATCTTAACACCTGTGAAGAGTGGAACACTTTGTCGTACATGTCATATATTGTCACTGTCCAAAGAAAAACATGTATCTCCATTACTTTAATGCATCATTTGAACACAGCAGCTGCTGTTCACACTATGTGAACATTTCAGGATGTATGTACCAAAAGAAATGGCCCAAAATTGCTTGGAAAGAAAAGTCTGGATATTTAAGTTAGCCCATTAGATCATATTATAAGTGGGTTTCAAAGTAATGGATTTTGTATATGTGTAAATACATGCAGGTTACTGCCACATGGTAATAGACGGTATGTTGTAGATGCAGCAGAATGTGATTATTTTATAGTAGATAATACATAATTCATAGTAGATGCTGAATAATTCATAGTAGATGCTGAATAATTCATAGTAGATACTGAATAATTCAAACGTAGATGCTGAATAAATCATAGTAGGCACTGAATAATTCATAGTAGATACTGAATAATTCATACTAGTTGCTGAATAGTTCATAGTAGATACTGAATAATCCATAGTGGATAGTGAATAATTCATTGTAGTTACTGAATAATCCATAGTAGATACTGAATAATCCATAGTAGTTGCTGAATAATTCATAGTGGATACTGAATAATTCAACGTAGATGCTAAATTATTCAGAGTAGACTTCAATAGTATATTTGTAGTCATTTTAATTACTGAATAACCCTTAGTTTTGACTGGATGCATCCCGCTACTTCCTGTTTCACATTTTCTAACATAATTAGGAGAAATGAGGAGCACTCGACTGGTCTGGACAGGTCTACTTCCAAGCCACATCAAAGGGGAGAGAGCCCTGAATGTCTTCCAGGATAGTGGCTCAGTAACCTCTGTGTACAGAAGAGTGCCCCCGTGTGACCAACCCCAGCAGAAACACACAAAGCTGCAACATACAGAAAGAATATTCCACACAACCCTCACTCACATTTCAATCTCGGTCATAATTCAATCAATTCAATCCTTGTCATAAGTCATCTCTTCTTTTATGGCATGATAAAACAATAGAAGACACATTGCCTCAAACATTTTGTATAATGTACTGCAACATGTCAGAATGGTAAACATTTATAGCGCATTATAAAGAGCTTTAAAGTAAAATTCTGTTCTTGGGAAATGTTCTTGAGAGAACACCCCTATCATAGTGGTTATTATTGTTCTTTACTCAGCAACTACTTTGAGCTATTCAGTGACTTATATGAATTATGAGATATCTATATTCGTCTCTAAATTATTTAGTATGTTCAGGAATGCCCTCAGTGATGTTCTGAAGTGACTGTATGATGGTGTCTGTTGTGGGTGTGTGCCGTGTTTAGGTGTGTACGGATAACAGACACAGGTCTCGGGTATCTCTCCACCATGTCTTCACTGCGGAGTCTCTATCTACGCTGGTGCTGTCAGGTAGACTCTATTTACCAAATAATATTTCAAATGTATATGCAATAGTAATAATAATAATAAATACAATAATCAGGGTTTTCAGTGTCCATTCATTGTCTGTTAGTGTTTTCCATGTTTGCTGACATGTGTCTTTATTTGTAGGTGCAGGACTTTGGCTTGCAACACCTGTTTGGCATGAGGAGCCTGCGTCTTCTCTCTCTGGCAGGTTTGTAAACTGTGGACTTAAGCAAGGCCAACAAGGTGCACTAGATGAAAAGCAGAGAGAGGCTATAACACACAAGTTACAGCACTCACATGAATAAGCACTCACAGCCCAATCAAACTCCACTTCCATGAAGAAAGTCCCGGCTCACAGTCCAGTCAAACTCTGCTTCTGCAGTGAAAAATGTCCAATCTAACACTGTATATCCAGCGAATAGTGTCCCCACTTACTGCCCAATCAAACAACGTATCTCCAACGAGTAGTGTCCCCACTTACTGCCCAATCAAACAACGTATCTCCAGCGAGTAGTGTCCCCACTTGCTGCCCAATCAAACAACGTATCTCCAGCGAATAGTGTCCCCACTTGCTGTCCAATCAAACAACGCATCTCCAGCGAATAGTGTCCCCGCTTGCTGCCAATCAAACACCGTATCTCCAGTGAATAGTGTCCCCACTTGCTGCCCAATCAAACAACGTATCTCCAGTGAATAGTGTCCCCACTTGCTGCCCAATCAAACAACGTATCTCCAGCTGCCCAATTAAATTCCGCTTCCCCTGTGAAAAGTGTCCCAGGATCGCTGTCCAGTCAACTCTGTATCCAGAGTGAAAAGTGTTTCACATTCAGACTTTGGTTCCGTGTCGAAAGGTTTCTCAGTATGATGCCCAATGAAACTGTGCTTCCGCTGTGAGAAGCGTCCTGATTGCTGCCAAATCAAATTCTGCTTCCATGATTAAAAATGGCTCAGCTAGTAGCAGTCAAACTCTTGCTTCCACAGGGACAAGTGTCCTGACTCACATCCTATATAAACTCATTGCGTGCACAGTCTGCTTCCGTAATCAAAAGTGGTTTGGCTCTCTGCCTAATACAAACTTTGCTTTCATGGTCGAAATTGTCCCGGTTTGTGCCCTGTTCAAACCCTGATTCCATGGTGATCAGTTTCCACTTACATGTCGAAAAATGTCCCAGCTTGCGTCCTAGTCATACTCTGCTTTAGCAGTTAAAATTGTCCAGATTCAGGGTCTAATCAAACTCTGCTTCCATGGTCAAAAGTGTCCCGGTTCCTGGCCTGGTCAAACTCTGCTTCCATGGTTAAAAGTGTCCCGGTTCCTGGCCTGGTCAAACTCTGCTTCCATGGTCAAAAGTGTCCCGGTTCCTGGCTTGGTCAAACTCTGCTTCCATGGTTAAAAGTGTCCCGGTTCCTGGCCTGGTCAAACTCTGCTTCCATGGTCAAAAGTGTCCCGGTTCCTGGCCTGGTCAAACTCTGCTTCCATGGTCAAAAGTGTCCCGGTTCCTGGCTTGGTCAAACTCTGCTTCCATGGTTAAAAGTGTCCCGGTTCCTGGCTTGGTCAAACTCTGCTTCCATGGTTAAAAGTGTCCCGGTTCCTGGCTTGGTCAAACTCTGCTTCCATGGTTAAAAGTGTCCCGGTTCCTGGCTTGGTCAAACTCTGCTTCCATGGTCAAAAGTGTCCCGGTTCCTGGCTTGGTCAAACTCTGCTTCCATGGTTAAAAGTGTCCCGGTTCCTGGCCTGGTCAAACTCTGCTTCCATGGTCAAAAGTGTCCCGGTTCCTGGCTTGGTCAAACTCTGCTTCCATGGTTAAAAGTGTCCCGGTTCCTGGCCTGGTCAAACTCTGCTTCCATGGTCAAAAGTGTCCCGGTTCCTGGCTTGGTCAAACTCTGCTTCCATGGTTAAAAGTGTCCCGGTTCCTGGCCTGGTCAAACTCTGCTTCCATGGTCAAAAGTGTCCCGGTTCCTGGCTTGGTCAAACTCTGCTTCCATGGTTAAAAGTGTCCCGGTTCCTGGCCTGGTCAAACTCTGCTTCCATGGTCAAAAGTGTCCCGGTTCCTGGCTTGGTCAAACTCTGCTTCCATGGTTAAAAGTGTCCCGGTTCCTGGCCTGGTCAAACTCTGCTTCCATGGTCAAAAGTGTCCCGGTTCCTGGCTTGGTCAAACTCTGCTTCCATGGTCAAAAGTGTCCCGGTTCCTGGCCTAGTCAAACTCTGCTTCCATGGTCAAAAGTGTCCTGTTTCATATCAGAATCAAACACAGCAGTTTCAACAGTCAAATGCGTCAAAGCCCAGTCAAACTCCACGTCCCCTGTCTTCAGGCTTACTACATAGTCAGACCCAGTTTCAACAGTGAAAAGTGTTCTGACTTGGGCACATTTAAACTTTGGTTCCATGGTAAAAGTGTTTCAGTAAAAGTGTGCCCAGTGAAACTCTGCTTCCACTCTGAGAAGTGTCCTGACTCACGGTCCGATCAAATTCTGCTTTGATTGGATGTCCCGGGTAGCAACCCAGTCAAACTCCACTCCCACAGTGAAAAATGTCTTGGCTTGCTAACAATCAGTTTACACTTCCACAGCGAAAAGTATCCCAACATGCATCCCAATCAATCTGGTGCCCCGACTCTTTTCACTGTTGTTTAGGCTCTGCCTCATCAAACTCTGCTTCCGCTTTGGTTTGCTGCCTTATCAGACAACCAATCAAACTCTGCTTTCATGGTGAAAAGTGTCCTGCTTACTGCCCAGTGAAACCTCACCTAAATAGTGGAAAGTGTCCCAACTTGCTGCCCAGTCAAACTCTACACCATCTACACTGAAAACTACACCGACTTGCTGTCCTTGTAAACTCCACTTCCATAGTGCAAAGTGTGCTGGCTCACTGCGATGCCAAGGTGTCCTGATTTGTTGTCTCTGATCACTCTAAAGCTAGAATGGAAAACTAAAGAAGGACTTGTTTCCCATCTCACACCACTGACCAAGATCCCAACCAGGAAATTCACTTCTAATTGTCAGGCTTAAAATTTGGGTAGCATGGATTGCTTGGATGATTCCAGGACAGTTCCATGAAGATTTAGCAAAATCTTGAGTTAATGAGGTATTAATTCTAAGCTATGAGTTCTATGGAAAACACATTACCAATGAGCAGATTAAATTTGTACGTTGTATTTGGCATTCCAAATGAAGCATTACGTTGTGTTTTAGATGCCGCATATTACGTAAATAGATAAGTCTGTAGCGTCATTTGTTTGACACTGTGTTTTTCTTAGAATCTGAGCTCTGAAGTCCTGAGTCTCAGCCTGTGTGCTTTTCTTTCTCGCTTTATGTCAGGCTGCCCCCTGCTGACCACCACCGGCCTTTCAGGCTTGATCCAGCTGCAGGAGTTGGAGGAGCTGGAGCTGACCAACTGCCCGGGTGCCACGGCCGAACTTTTCAAGTACTACTCGCAGCACCTGCCGCGCTGCATGGTCATCGAGTAGATGGCCGTCTGATCCTTCGCCATCACCAAAACCTTCTCCTTCAGACGAACGATCGAACGAAACCAGACTGATGATTAACCCCACTTCATCCTGAACCCAACGAGGGGAATCGACGGAGGGATTACAGAGAGAAACGAGGGTCTACGACGAAGCAGTGGAAACGGAGGAACTGAAGAAGGGATTACAAGCTGGAGAAAGTGACTAGGCCTTGGGCTGATTAAAAAAAAGAAAAGTGTAGAATTGCGAGAGGGGGTCCGAGAACCTTTCATTAAACGACATGACACTCAGCCATCAGCCTTCACGAGACATAAACCACGTCAGCTCCACCGAACTGAACTGCGAGGCCTGAAGAACTTCCCATATTTCCTCCTGTAGTTGTTATTTTTTCATTCGAAGTGAAGAGGCATGCTGCCATGGCTCTCTGAACTTTGGAAGAGTGAGAGGAAGAGGGGGAAGCGGAGAAGTGCTACCGATACAGGGTCTCTTTTTCGCTTATTGTACAGTGGCGTCCACATTTTCACACCACTTATCGGTGCAGTCGCCTCTCCGAGTCTTACGTCTTATCGAGAAAATAAAATCAAAGCTATTAGGAGACGAACGGCCGCGTAGTTTCGCATCAGAGCTGCACGCTTACTCGCTTCTTGTCTTGCGGTTTCTCTTGTTTGTTTTCTCTTTTGAAATATTATTTTTTTAAGTATTTTTCTGATGATGAGGATGACGAGGAGGATGAGGATAACTGTGAATTTCAATGGCGGTTTCGGGACTCTTGAATAAAATAGGCATCCAGGTACGACAGAGGCACGACACAGAAGGCTATCTATTACGAAAAGGTGTTCCGTTATTTGTTTTCTTTTCTTTTTTTTGTCCAGAAAGTTGATCTTTTACGGACAGACCATTTCACTTCAGGATTTCTGAATTTAAAAACAGGGGCTGGGGGTGGGGGGGTGGTTTGAATTGTTTCAGTGACATTTCTGGGGTACTACAAAGGGACTGTACATATGGTAGATATTCCATTTCGAGCTTGGCCTTTTTATGAACCCGTTTGATTTCTCATTCCATTTCGGTGTCGATTGATATTAGTGACTTGTGTGCAGGTTTCAATATTAGTCCTCTGCTACACTGAACTGGGGCCGTGTCCTGCTGCTGCCGCTGCTACTGTGGGACCGAACCAAGGACACAAACTGTGCATCGATGCCTGTTCGGCACCAAGCTTCTGGATGGTGGACCGAACGCATGGTGTCATTGTTTTCACTCAGTATATACACAATGAACCTTTCAGCCAAGCGCAAAACAAGCAAGCGTCCGTTCAAGTGCATCACATAACTTTAGGTCTAAGACAATGGGTTTTCAATGCAGAGGCAATTAAGTGTGGTTCCAAAGCTTAAAGGAATAACCTGCGTGCTGCATCTGTATCGTAGCGTCAATTTCCACAGAGAGTTATTTCGATTTGTTTATCGGTACTGAGCTTAGAAGGAGCAGATGCCAAATTCCGGCAGTTAACATGGTCAGCAAAGAAGCGTTAATAAAGGCTTATTCCTACAAGCATCAGCTGCTTTTGTCCGTTTTTGTGTCATTCCACTTCAGCAAGTGTTATGACAACTGACGCTTAATTGAATAAGCTTTTATAGATCCTTCTACTTGTAGACGGAAAATCTTGATTATGTGTATTTTACTCAAACTAATGACTGAACGTTCAGTTTGTTTGTCATTCCGAAACAGGGTGCGGTGGCCTGAGCTTCCACATACAAGGCTTAATTCATAGGTGCAACCCAGTTGCCCATGTAGTCCCCTGCAAAGTGGATTGCAAAGGGTATTCCAACGTTTTACGGGTGATTCCCAAAACGTTCCATCGGAAGGGGTTTGGGAATAACAGGAAATCACATTGCTGGAAGCTGCAGGACAGTTTACCCATCAGTCATTGCATATCTCTTGAAGATGCCTGTTTGACTATGACCCTGTAGGACATTCATCAACTGCCTTTCCCCTAACTGACATCCCATGCTCAAGTGTGTAGGGAATATAACAGTCCTGACCTGGAACCCTGCGGAATGGAATGCATCTCGTAGGTTTTGTATCATGGTCACTGACGCGACGATACAGATGCAGCAGATTCGCTTCAAACAAGGGTATTCCATTAAAATGACACTGTAGATAGAACTCCATCTCACTCTTCAAGGCTATTCAGTTTTCCCAGAGCCCTACCTTCTAATGAGGTGCCATTTTTGTTTTGTCAGCTTTCGGCTGTCCACAAATCACATTTGATTTACAGTACGTCTGTGTTGCCTACCTCAGGGCATCATGGAGGACATGAGGTACCAGTACTCCATGTGAGAGAAGCCTCTATTTCTAGCTTAGCTCATCCGTGCCCGCTTGCCCGTCCCATACCACCCATGTGATGTGTCCTCTCATGGGACAGCTGTGCTACTACTCCCATCATCTCTAATTGGATTGTGCAGTTGTTTACAGATGTGTACTGTAGATACTGATAGTGCAGCGCTAATCAAGTTTTCAGTCTCCAAATGACAGCACATTGCTGATGTTGTAACAAAACCTCTTATACCTGAAATTTAGTCTTCTTAGGAGAAGAAACCTTTTATAACTTCTTGGCGTAACTCAAAATATGGTAGTTTGGATCATGACCATGTTCATAGTGTACGAAGCAGCTGGTGTTCAGTATAAAGAGATATGACAGCAATGGTATGTATTGCTTGTGAAAGGGACAGTCCGGCCATTCAGGACACTGTAGCGAAGCATTGCGTCCTTGTTTCCTCACTACAGTAACCAGCATGCATTGCATAAATGCATTGTTACAGACACTGGGGAATCCCTGTGGTGCCAACCAATCCTAGCCTAGCCACTGAGCCAATGTGGCCTATATGAATATAGCCCAGAATTAATGCTAAAGCAAAACCGTAAGGAAAGTGAATCCATCATCATTCAGTTCAAAACAGACACATTTCCAAACTGAGGAAAGCTGTCTAGATAGGCAGGTACCTTGCTAAAATTAGCTTTTAGCTTATTTTTTGCCTCGTCTGACGAGTCGTTTCTGTTGTTCAAGTACCATATTCTCTATTAATTAGGGCTCTAATAAATTTTGGGCACCGATCAGAAGCAAATATTCCAAGCTTCATAGGGGGGTATTTAATATATAACAAGGCTCTTGTTACCTGAATAGATCTGAGTTACAATTCTTACACCAATGAAGAAATACAAAAATGTGTTGCCACAGGGCTCTAATGTTAGCAAGCTAGCAAACCTAGCTAACGTTAGCACCTTCTTTTGCAGTTACTTGATATAGTCGGTGAGTTTTTTTGCTATGAAGTCACATCTTCGTGTTTCAGTTGTCAGGCTTGTTGGTCAGAAAAGGGCAGACTAAGATAGCTACCTATCTAGCTAAGGTGGAGCTAAGGCTAGCTATATTCACTTTAGATGGACAGCAGATAAAACAGCTAACAACCCGAACACAAAGATTCATATCAAGAAACACCCGATGAAACACACAGTCTAGTCAAGGGTCTCCACAAAGGTCCAGTTTGGTGTTTGCCAGTGGGAGCTAACGTTGGCTAGGTGTGCCAAACTGCATGTCTCTTCATTGGTGTAAGAACTGTAACTCCGCTTATCAGCTGCAGCCGTTTCCTCTTCTCAGCACAGAGAAAGATCTAGAATGATGACTGAGTAGACTCAGCGTCCAACAGTGAACACAGATCTGCAGCACGTTGAACAGACGAACCTCAGTCGCTCAGTAGGGGTTCGGACCTGGACGTGTCAACAAGCGAATTGGAGTGAAAGAACTGAACCCTTTTTAACCCGCAGTGGTTCTGAATACACAAGGAACGACTGTGGAAAGCTTTACAGGTTCTGTGATTGTTATTGTGTCTTTGTCTGACTGTCACCAACAGGAACGTGACGTTGTGAGGGAGCACGGCAGGGTGTATTTTGCAGGTTACATTTACTGAAGAAAGCAAGGAAAAAACGAATATCCGAATCCCAAAATCAAAATGAATACCTACCCAATTTATGAATATCCGAATACCCGAATACTCAATACCTGAATACTAAATAATTATTTCAAGCAAAGTTGCAATTTTTCAAAGGTTCCCTCCCTCCTTCAAGACGCATCATCAGCTCTCCTCTTTTTTTCTTGTCCTCAAACTGGGGGACCCTACTCAAGGCTACAGAGGCACCACTGGTGAAGGAAACGTAGGAGATGCTTGCATTTATACACTTAGGCTGGAATGTCCCTTTAAGAGAGAGACTTTAGAGAAGACTGCTTTTTTTTAAGTTAACTATTTGGAGAATTTATTTGGAACCAGCAGCCAGTGAAGGTGGTTAGCGGGTCGAGAGGAGGAGCACCTGGGCCGCCCACGCTAATGATACAGAGCGATTACACCAAGACTTTAAAGTGACCTCTGCTTGGAGCAAAGTGTGGTTAGCTCCAAAGTAATGAGTCAGCGTGAGGCTTTTAATTAGAACCCAGGACCCCGAAGGCTTTGGGCTTTACAGGTCACGGACTGCATGATGTCCATTTCAACCTTAAGCCTGTTTGCTGTGGAACGTGTTCCACTGTTTAAGCACTGTGGAACGTGCTTTTCTTTGTTCCCCTGAGGTCAAAGGCTGCTTGAGGACATGCTTAAAAATAAAGGTGCTACTGGCGCGATTGTTGGTTCCTTTCGCTGGAATCGTGAGACGTGTGTGTTCAAAGCAACTCCCTCAACATATTATGGGTTCTGATCCAATTGAAGGAACATCCACGCTGGGAACCTTTATTTTTAACAGTGCAGATTACAGGACACACTTTGCGATGTGATTTGTATTTTTGTTGAGGCTCAAAATGCGTATTTATTTGCTTTTGCTACTTGTGGGGTTTAATTTATTAAGTTCATGTGCATATTTATTTATTTATTGATTGATTGATTGACTGAAGAGGACCGCGCATTGTTTTTTTTTTTTTTGTGTGAGATGTTTATTTGATTCCGATCAAATAGAAAAGAGCAGGGAACACGGAGTCGCTTCCGAACGGCAGGGTTTGACCATTGTTGTTGTTGTTGTTGTTGTTATTTTGTTTTTTTTCTTTTTCATTGTTGTTTTTGCGGTCAGATGAATTGGCCTGAGCTCGTTCTGTTTATCACCGAGGCTGTGAGCATTGTCACAATGCCTGCTTTGCCTGCTCGTTTCTGGTAGGCACTCTGGTGATGTGGGGCTGCCAGGGATAAACAAAGGGGCAGCAGGGTTTTGGCCTTGCTGACCGAAACCAGACTGACCTCAGAGTGCCCCGTCTCATGCTGTCCATGCTACTCTAGAGTGAAGTGAAAGTCTGATTTGATTTGATGACAGTTCTGTCCTTCATGTCTCAAATTGTTGAATTCTGTTGAATCCAGGCATTTTGGTGCGATTCATAGTTACAACAAAAATAGAATATAGAAAATAGATTGAATATAGAAATCTGAGTGGAGAAACTATTTACGCAGTGGAAAATAAAACAAACAATGAAAGCTTTTTGGGTTTGGATATTCATATTTGGCCATAAGCATGAGTATAAGGGAACTTTTCATAGTAGAGTTCATAAAGTTTCATGGCACTCTAATAAACTCATCACGGCAGCTGACATAAACCTACATAAACATGTACAAGGGCTTATTCCACTAGGCATTGTGAAGTCAACTTGGCATCAAAGCTGGCAATAATTACTGACACAGGTGTTTACAAATATGTGTGAATAAAATAAAATAAAATAACATATCATAAAAAAACAACAAAAAAATAAAATGTATAATAAAATAAATTACATAATATTCAACAATACCTCTTTTATTTGAAACCATTTTCAGTGCATCCATATAAAACTCATTTTAGTTTCTTTTTTGCCTCCAAAAGTCTAAAAATGTCAGATGGTGCAACCGTCCAGTGATGGATGCTGATTAACTAAGCTATCCAAAAAGGGCATTTAGTGATGTAAAATTCTAAATACAATAGTTTGATTTTACATTGCCAAATGAGGCAAATTTAAAAGGACCCAACTCACTGAAAAACTTTTGTCCACAAGTTCTTACATCCTTAGCGCAACGAAGACAGAGGACTTTTATTTTGACATTCTTTGACGTGAGAGGGTTACTTGGACAAAATTTGGATAAAATATGGTTAGAATGGTTCATTGTACTATGTCATATGCGGTACAACCTCCTCAGGAACATCATGAAAATACGCTTATGTAATTATTATAATAATGTGTATTTTAATGTGTATTTAAAAAAATGTGAATATAAACTCAAATTGAAGGGCAAAGGTTTCTACAGGTCTAAATAAACACCTGTTTAATTTGAAGTTAGTCTGAAAAGTCAGACGGCACAACCAGATAGTCAAATGGTGCAACCAGAACTTTAATAACACTAACTATATTTAAAATGCACATAGACATAAATGAAAATATGTATGTAAAAAATAAGATTGTTTTGATAACACTTCATAAAAATATTCATAAAAATCGATACAGCATTCATAACTCTTTATAATTCTTGACATATGTCTGTATAAATGTCTGTATAAAATGTGCATAAATGTTTATAATAAATGAACATGAAAATGTTACAGCACCACAGTACAAAGCTTCATGGCACAAAGTGCCATAAGGTGTCTTTATTTTATATATATATATATATATATATATATATATATATATATATGTATATAATTTCTAGATGTAAAATGCAAATGTAGGGAAACTGCCTATTCCGATGTATTAATATTGGCGCGTAGTTTGTAAAAGTATATTTGG
>CM067477.1:21738514-21752257 GCA_034552555.1 Semaprochilodus insignis | reverse complement strand
TATATATATATATATATATATATATATATAGTAACGCATTATGTAACTTTGTGATATGAAGCTTATACTGTGGTGTTGCATGTATGCAATTATTAACATTTATGTACTGTAACAAAGGCAGCAGTAAACACTGCTGAATAATAGTCCATTATAATCTAACATTCTGAAATAGATGCAGTTTGAGTTGCCACATTCAGATCAGTGCGTTTTCTGCACTCTGATATTCTTTCGGTTCTGCCCGAAATGTCTTTTATCCTCTGAAGAGTGCTTCTGGCAGTGGCTCCAGGCCTGGATGTAGAACAAGCTGTGCCAATTCAACTGACTGAGGCTGGTCAAAAGCCTTGTTTCTTGTTTTTTTAACCATGTTGCAGTATTTTTACACCCACCAGCTCTCTCCACAGAGGAGAACGGGTTTTCATCCTTAGCCGAAGCCTGGAATAAAACGCAGGCCATCAAACAGTTCTTTTCTTCCATTGCCTCATCATCCCTCCATTCGCACAGTCAGCGAGAACCATTTAGAATGATATACAGAGAGAGTATACTTACGAATATATATCGTTACGGAGGAATATTATATGAAACCTTTGGAGATGATGTATTACTCTTCTTAGAAAAGTTAAAAAACTTAAAAAAAAAAAAATATATATATATATACATCAGTCAAAAAGGTCATGCGGTTTTCACTGCAAACCAAGCCAATATGGAAATTATGGAAAGATCATGCTACATCTCTTTTTAAGATGAATTCATGCTCTCAAAACCCCCATACACTAGCCCTAAGGACTCTAAGGACAATAAGAAATTGCGGGGTGTACATCTCTTTCGTTTATTCAATTTCCAGTCACAACAGCAAAGAAGTTCCTCACTTTTCAGTGTCGTTGTCAAAATCCATTCAACATATCATCGCTGTTCAGAGAATAAGTATCTCCAAAATGGTAGGTTTACAGGAGAGGGCAAAACTTCCTTTACTTTCAATGAATATGACATTTGGACAAAATATAAAGGACAGCAGCTGAGCTTAAATTATGCAAAAAAAAATAAAAAATCGCAGAAAAAGCCACATAGTTGTTTTTGGGCAGATATTGTATGTTTAACACAATTACACATCTTTAATGACTGTGGGAGATATTTTTGGGGAGAAGAAACTAAACAGAACAGAAAAACAGGAAATTCCAAAATTGAAGTTGAAAAAATGATTAAGAAAGATCTTACTGCCTCAAATATCACAACTTAAAACAAAGGACTTTTATTTTGACATGCTATTACAATAAAAGAGGTTCCGGCCCCTCTGTCACAAATTTTGGCAAAAAAAAATGTGGTTAAAAGTGTTCAGTTTACCATGCCAGGTTGTACGAACTCCTCAGGAACACCACGAAAATATGTCACTATTTTAATAACGCAAAAATTATTTGAATAAAAACTCAAATTAGGGGAAAAAATGTTTTCTACAGGTGTCAAAATAGATTTTAATAGCCTAGTCTAAATAGCCTGTTTAATTAGAAATTAGGCGGCAAAACTAGTAAGTCAGTGTAAGTTAATAATAGTTTTGGGCATAATAATAATAATTGTAAGCCCAAATAATTTTGTACAGCGACTGTAAATTTAAAATCTACAGTACTATATAGGAGATATTTTTGAGGAGAAGGAGTGAACACACAAACACACAAAAACAAACTAATACAGAAACTGGGGATCCCCCTAACAACCACCTGGAAGACCTGTGAACTGCCCCCATCATATATATATATAGCACTTAGCGCTTTCATCTCTGAGAGAGAGGAGAACATCAAGCTCCACTCTTGTTTCATCAGAAACATCCACAGGTATTTCTGTCCATCCTTCTTCCACTGTGAGGAAACACTTCATCGCTATGGAGGTCTGAAAGGAGGTGTAGCTGTTCAAGAACTCACTGAGAAAAGGAGACACACACACATCCAACAAAGAAGCTGCTGGTATTCTCAGATCAATGGACTGACCACTCCAGAGTCCAGACCTTTTGACTGGAAGATGAATAAACAAAAGTGTGGCCTCCAAATGTATACCTAAAGACATAACCCAACATCTTTTTCAGCCTAACCTCTGTCTGCTTATAGTGGAAGCCAAGGCCCATTCTAATGGCCACTAAATTCCATTATAAGTGAATAGGCAGGGGTAGTTGGAATGTATGCCGCAAAAGTGGCGGATGGAGATTAGGTTGAAATACGTTTCCTTCCTTTAAACACAAGCAGTGTTCTAATTACACAGTCTATCATAGTCAGGCTGGCACAGACAAGGGTTACAATAGCGATAACCCTGGATAAATTGAGTGGTGTTAATTGAAATAATTAGATTTTAGAGAACGCTTTTTCTAGTGTGGTCAGAAACTAGGGTAACACTTCACTGGAAGGCAGTCTACATAACATCTTTCATAAACACTTTATAGCATGTTTATGGATGTTTAAATCAGCATCCATAAAGTGTACATGTATATCATTTTAATATAGAGTACTCGTTTCAGTGAGAAACACTTTTCAAAATAAAAGTCTTCATTTATTCTTTTTAAAAACTGCATTATTTTCAGTGAGATGCCTCATTTCTGGACAGGCAAAATAAAAAAAGGACCTGGCTTTACCCCTTTGGACAGAAATGTTGATTTGAACATTTATGAATATGTTATAAAGTGTTTAGGTAAGATGTTACAAATGTGTCATATAGCTACCCTTCAAGTTACCAAAACTAGCCGCCCAGAGCTGACCCTGCTACATAGCACTGATAACCATGTCATTCTATGAATATGTTATGACAGATGATGTCATGTGAGCAATATAACTGTGCCATAATACCCATACTGGTAATTGGCATGACATTAAGAATTATGATATTGGTCATGCTTATATTGAATTATGGGACATAATCTGCTTTGACACCTGTATCATCACCATATAAAGAAAAACTAGCTCTAAAACAAGATCTTTAAAACCATAGGTTTACAGGAGAGACCATGAAGGCTCTTAAACTCTAATGCAGGCCAATTTAAATAGAGTATTTTCCAAGAGTTTTTGGAGCATTTCTATTGGTCCATTCATCATAAAACCTGCACACAATGTAAATGACAGCAGCTGCATCGAAATCAGCCAAAAATTGGGATGCACATGCCTTGACATCTTTATGGCACGGCTATGGCGGTTTTATGCAGCAGGGTTCAAATCTTACTGAAATGCTTGTATATCCAGGGCGGGGGGGAAGATATGCAAAACGTCTGATGTCTTTTAGCCATGAATTCCATCAGCTGTGGATAGTAGAAGAGTCAGTCTACAGTCCTACTGTGTGCAATGAGCTAACGTCAAAGACATGCTTATACGGGCCACATGCAAGATCAGTGTCAGGTGTATGTTGTGTCTAGCCAGCTGAGTTGTGTCTGAATGCCTGCTAAATACTGTCAGTGTTTTTATTTTTGCCTAACAACGCTGGCCCTGCTCTATTGGTTTCGCTCACATGGTAGATCTCGACTCCACGGGTAGGAAGTGGCTTTGTCTGGCCTGTTTTTCTGCTGTATATTTAAAACCTGTTTGGAAGGCCGAGCCCCATGAATAGTCCTTTTTCCTATTCTCATGCTGTGAAAGAATTTCATGAGCTCACCACATCCCTCTTCTGGTGTGTCGGCAGTTTCTGCCTGCTGGACATTAATTCTGGCCATGCTGTAGAACACAAGGCCTGTATTGAACCCGCAGCTCTGATGTTTAAATGGGAATTCTGCAGAAAAAAAATCCTAAATTCTGCATGATATAACGGAAGCTATTCAGAGTGGTGGGAAATGGTTAATGGCAAAATGGAGAAACCAAGTGACTCTGATTTCTTTGCTGTGGTAGGGGTGGTGGTGGTGTTAGGAACCTGGGGTCGTAAAATATCAATAAATCTGTAAAAAATAATCATAAGCTCATCAGGCAAAAAAAAACGACTCCCCTGTGACTGAACCATACCTAATAGCGTGTAACACCTCCATGAGCACCAATAACAGCTGTGACTGGATTGGGCATGTACTGGACAAGTTTCTGGATGTAGGCCACATCAGTGTTCAGACACTCTTACATTAAAGAATTGGTCAGCTGGACCAGATTTGGTGGATGCCTTCCCTGGCACAATTCCGAGGAGAATTCCCTGTAGACTGGGATTTTAACTGCTGCTGGTAGACCCGTATGACCATACACTTCCATACACCTGCAGATTCAGCTACTTCCTTCACACTATGGTCTTTGGCACGCCCAAATGCAGTCACTCCTTTTAGCCAATCATTAACATCTGCTTTGGAGCCATTTTCCACACATGGAAAGAGACATTCACTGCACTGTACCACCTCTTCTCAATCTGTGGATCCCGTCACTCACACCCCACAGGTATTTATAGCCCCATTATCCTTGTGCAGAGCCATCTGTAGGAGCCTGAAATTACTACTGCTATCAACATGCAAGGTGACTCATTTTTTTTGTTTGGTGAGCTTATTTTGGGTGGTATTTTGTCTCACTGCGCCCTGCTTGTACCATGAATGTATTTACACATATGTACATTTCAGGCTAAAGTCTTCATAAGCATTTATATACTCATAAGCATTTCACATAACTTTTTGTGAAGGATCTGAACATCTGGTTCCCATCACCACCACTGTGAACAGTCCTGACTCAGCAGGAACAGCATTTCACACAAGGCATTCAGTTACACAGAAATTTTGAAAAACTATTTTGGTGGAATTCCCCTTAACATTTTGATCAGCTGAGGCTCATCTGTTGGACCAACAGCACATTCAGACAATAATAAGAAATCTGCTACTATGTCAACTATGTATGTATTTGTACATGTTCAACTACTCACACAGGGTCTGTACTGAAGAAGTATTTACCTTTTATTTTTGTTTTTTTGCGGATTGAATGCCTCACTGAGTGACAGGCTTCTGAACAACGTTAAGTCTTTCTGCCTCACATCTCTCCATCAACTCGGGACCTTTTCTCACTCATGACCATGAAAACCTTTCCTTTGGGCTTTTATTTTTCTGTAAATAATGCTGTAGTGGTTACAATTTAACAGGAAAAGCAAAATGTTTCCTCGACTCCATCTCATGGCTGCAGTGCCTTGTAAGACATGCGTTGTTGTTTTGAAATGGTTTGGTTCCAGTCTGCACCGTTTTAGTAAAAGTTGTACAAAAGGAAACTCATGTGTCTGTCTCAGTCATTGCCTTCTATGGTCTTCTGCATGAATGCATGTAAATGATGCTGTGCTCCACCGGCATGATCCTCGCCTTCAAATCAACTGCCTATTGACTCTGTTCTTTAGAGCTTTAATCAGGCCTGACGTTTTCATCAATACAGCATCTTTCAGAGCCAAACCAACTCAACCCACAGTTTTGAATATGAACCCGACCTGAGGCCAGAAAAATTTAGTCTGAAAGCACAACCCAACCTGACCCAAGTTGATCCAACTTGACCCAACGTGACCCAATTCAGTCTGACAAAATTGTGTCTGAACGCGATTTGATTGGAAACATTTATTTAAGTTCTGAGAGCCAAATTCAGCCCACAAACCTTCTTTCTAAACCCAACTCAACCCACAGTTTTGAGCCGATCTAGGCCAGAAAAATTGAGTATGAAAGCACAACCCAACCCGATCCAACTCGAGCCATCCCCAATCCAACCTGAGCCTGACAAAATTCTGTCTGAACGCTATGAGTGGAAACACATAATCAAGTTCTGAAAGCCAAATACAGCCCACAAACCTTCTTTCTAAACACAAACAATCCGGAGCACCAAGTTTTGAGTCTGAACCCGACCCAAGTCTGAAAAATTTTACCCAACCCAAACAACCTCATCAAGTTCTGAATTCTTAAATCAGGACTGAATTGTTTATCTAAAATCAAGTTTTGTTTATCAACAGCATCAAGTTTTGAATCTGAACCCGACCTGAGCCAATGAAGAATTTGAGTATGAAAGCACAACCCAACCCGACCCAACTTGAGCTAACTCAACCCAACCTGACAATACTGTCTGAATGAGATGAGTGGAAACACATAATCAAGTTCTGAGAGCCAAATACAGCCCACAAACCTTCTTTCTAAACCAAACAATCCAGAGCACCAAGTTTTGAGTCTGAACCCGACCCAAATCTGAAAAGTTCTGAAAACCTCAGTCACTCACTCATTTTCTAATCTGCTTTATCCTTCTGGGTTGTAGGGGCATGCTAGAGCCCATCCCAGCACTCATTGGGTGGAATGCAGGAAACACCCTGGACAGGCAGCCAGTCCATCACAGTGTAGAAACACAGACATACACTATTCACTCACACCTAAGGGGAACAATTTAGCATCTCCAGTTTATGGCACGTCTTTGGACAGCTGGAGGAAACTCACACAGACATGGGGTGAACATGCAAACTCCATGCAGAAAGCACCTTGGATGCCCCAGCCGGGAACCGAACCCAGGCCCTTCTTGCTGTGAGGCAACAGTGCTGCCCACTGCCCAACCGTGCCGCCACCTTTCTATTAATACAATCAAATCAAATATTTTCTCCCTGTAACTCCCTGTGACATCCTCTGTCATGTTTGTCATGTTTTTCCCTCAACACAATTAAAACAAAAACCCGCCATACCGTGCCGATAAAAAAGGGAGCTCTTCCAGTCAGCCAACTGGCAGGGTTTTATAAGCATGTGTTACATAAACGTCTTAAGCAGGATTTTCAATACATTCAGCCGCCCAATCATGCCTGTGCTCCAAGTTTAAACCACACAGGGAGCCCACACTCATCCCGAGCTTGGCTTCACTCTCTCTGTTCTCTCCACAGTCCGGCGGAAGCCTTCCCTGAGTTTGGTGGTGGGAATTAAGGCGGCGAGGAAGGGACTGGTGGGTAACATCAAAGGCAGAGTGGCAGTCTTAAGGCCTAATTAAGGATTTAAAGCCCCGAGAGACTTCAGCCTAGCCACAATGCTTCCTGCCCATACATGGTGTTACTGAAGCAGCGACTAGCTTAAAGTGCTTAAAGCGATATTTCAGAACGTGGCACATGTACATTATCATTTTCCCTCTTTACTTAAGAGCAATTGATCAGACAAGACATGCTTGGTGTTCTTTAGTTTTGCACTGAAGGCGAATGCAGCTACAACATACTGGAACCACTGTAGCTACAATGTCCTGGAAGCTTATAACCCACCAATTAGCACTGCGCTAACTGCAAGCACAAATATGTATATTTCAGAGTTCTGCATGTTAAATGAAAACAGCCACGATCAAGAACAAATTAGCATTGGATGGATAAAAGGCCAAGATGCAGAAAAACGTATGTAATGATGGGGCCTAATGTTCCTGCCATACAATTATGCAATATGTAAAATATGTAATACTTTAAAACATTCCAAACTTAACTAACAGTTAAATAATGGTTTTGATGAGGTGTCATCGATGTGTGGTATTGCAAAGATATCTGCTTAAGTTAGCATGCTAAACACCTAGCCCTGGCTCGTTCTGTCTCGTAATACCACAGTGTACCTGAAGAGGTGATAGTGAGTCACTGAAGCGCTGTAGGAGTAAAATCAGTCCAACATGAGAGGTTGAAAAAGTAGTGCTGCTGCCCCGACAGTGTATTCTAACCTCTTATCAGTCATGTTGAAGGTGCTGCTCCCTGTTAGATCATTTAAGGGCAGGTAACCAATGAAAGGAGCAGTAAACACAATTATGGTTGAAGCTCTTGGTGAGCGACCATCGCCGCCACCACCACCCGCTCTCAGCAAGAAACCACATTCAGCAGACAACAAAAGAAGTGATATAAATAGAAGCACAGCAAGAGCCCAGATAATATGCAGGTGTGGCTGCGTCTGGCAAAGATATGGCACTGCTGGCCCACTGTCGGCACTGGTCATCTGCAGTGAGCCAAAGGCGGCCCACATACACTGCCTGGCCAAAAAACGGTCACCACCTGGATTTAACTAAGCAAACAGGTAAGAGCCTATTGGATAATTACTGCATGGGTGATTATGTTTCAGCTGGCAACAAGGTATTTAACCCTAACTGATGCAATGAGTAGCTTCTCATTTGTTAAACAGCCACGTGGAAAGACACATCCTGTGGTCGTGGAAAAGATGTGAATCTGTTTCAGAAGGGTCAAATTATTGGCATGCATCAAGCAGAGAAAACATCTAAGGAGATGCTGGAACTACTAAAATCGGGTTAAGAACTGTCCAACACATTATTAAACAGTGGAAGGACGGTGGGGAAACATCATCTTCGAGGAAGCAATGTGGTCGGAAAGAAATCCTGAATGATCGTGATTGGCGATCAGTTAAACATTTGGTGAAATCAAATGGTAGAAAAACAACAGTAGAACTCAGGGACATGTTTAATAATGAAAGTAAGAGCATCTCCACATGCACAATGCAAAGGGAACTCAAGGGATTGGGACCAAACAGCTGTGTAGCCTTAAGAAAACCACTTGTCAGTGAGGGTAACCGGCAAAAACGGCTTCAATTTGCTAGGGAGCATAAACTGGACTCTGGAGCAATGGAAGAAGGTCATGTGGTCTGATGAGTCCAGATGTATCCTGTTCCAGAGTGATGGGCGCATCAGGGTAAGAAGAGAGGTGGCTGAAGTGGTGCACCCATCATGCCTAGTGCCTACCGTACAAGCCTGTGGGGGCAGTGCTGTGATCTGGGGTTGCTGCAGTTGGTCAGGTCTAGGTTCAGCAACATTATGTGCCCAAAGAATGAGGTCAGCTGACTACCTGAATACACTGAACCACCTGGTTATTCCATCAATGGACTTTTTCTTCTCTGATGGCACGGACATATTCCAAGATGACAACGCCAGGATTCATCAGGCTCAAATTGTGAAAGAGTGGTTGAGGGAACATGAGACATCATTTTCACACATGGATTGGCCACCACAGAGTCCAGACCTGAACCCCAATGAGAATCTTTGGGACATGCTGGAGAAGACTTTGCGCAGTGGTCCAAATCTCCCATCATTAATACAAGATCTTGGGGAAAAATGAATGCACCTCTGGACAGAAATAAATCTTTTTTAATAATCTTCTGACATTACAGAAGCTTGTGGAAATGATGCCACAGCGAATGCGTGCCGTGATCAAAGCTAAAGGCGGTCCAACGAAATATTAGAGTGCATAGGCAGTGTATTTAAAATACACATTAGGCCCACTTACCCCATTACAGATTTGGTCCCCTTCTGGCACAGATCAGCAAGTATAGCCTAACGGCAAACTGCTTGTGAGCTAAAAATGGCCCACATATATAAAAACAGATCTGGTTCTAGCAGAGATACAGTAGAGTTGTCTATATTTGACTGATGCCTAGCCTCAATGTGGTGCACAATGTGGCCCACCGGGCCAGACGAAAATGTGGAATTTGGGCCAGAACAATTTTGCTATCTGGGAGTCAACATTGGTGCTTTTCTAGATTGGTTTCTTCTAGACTGGTAAGGAGGGAGGAGGAGGAGGGACTGTGCAGTTTCGCCACCACAAGTTTCTGGTGATGTGCTGCCCCCTACTGTTTGGAATATGAGTAACTCTACATGATGCGCTTCCAACAAGGTAATAAGGCGCTACATATATGCTCAACCTGATAATGTAATAAGGTATCACACAATTGGCCAGAGGTATTATTACATTATCAGTTAAGACATTGGGCCAATGATTATATTACTGGGTTTTATTACATTTTCGAGCAAGTCAAGATAAAATTTCTACGACATGTTTTAATAATCAATATCAGGTTCTGCAGATGATGCGCGAACAATCAAGAGCTCCACATAAACAGTGACAATCATTTAATCATAAATCAAATGTGTTTACATGGATATTAATACTCATAAAGTGGACACGATGTAGCTGTTAGTACACGTTGAGTAAAAAAAAAGGAGAGGCAGAGAAAAACAAGAACACAAACAAGTCGGGTATGTACAGTAGCTTTCATATGGAGAGGGCAGTCAGAAATGCAGTCGGTCTAAATTATTCACAATGCTAATGGCAGACAGTGAACGTAAAGACGTGTACCTTTTAGAAAAGTCGTTCGGACAGTGGATAGAGAACAGATCAATATGGGAATGTTAAGTCTGACGTAAATAGCCATTTCCGGGGCCAACTGTGTCCGCTGACCCCCAAAACAAATGACAATCACAGAACCTGTAAACCTTTCACAGTCACTTCCTTGTTTATTCAGACACCATTGTGGGTTAAAAAGAGTCTAAATTCTTTCCACTCCGATCTGCTTGTTAACACAGCCGGGTCTGAGCCTCTACTGAGCCACCTGAGGTTCTGTCTTTCCAGCATGCAGCAGTTCTGTGTTCCTTGTTGTCCTTGAAGCAATAAAACTACTCGGTTATCATTCTAGATCTTTCCTTGTGATGAGAAAGAGAAGAAGAGCGTCTGCAGTTGAAAAGGTGAGTTACAATTCTTACACAAATGATTGTGTTTGGTGCCCCTGGGCTCTAATGTTAGCTAGCAAAACCTAGCTAACCTAGCTAATGTTAGCATCCACTAGCCAAACAGGCCATTTGTGGATCTCCTTGATATAGTCTGTGGGTTTTATTGGGTGTTTCTTGCTAGGAACCCACATTTTCACGTTCCTGTTAGCTGTTTTTATGTGCTGCTCAGCTGTGAAGAAAGTGAAGATAGCAAGCCTTAGCTAGCCATAGCTCTGCTTTAGCAAGCTGGCTAGCCTTAACTCTACCTTGGCTAGCCTTAGCTCTGCCTAACCTAGCTAGCTGCCTGACTGACTGACATGCCTGATAACTGAACCAAGAAGTGGGTTCATAGCAAGAAACACCCTAAAAACCCACAGACTATAGCAAAGGTATCCACAAAAAGCCAGTTTGGCTTTGCCCGTAGATGCTAACGTTAGCTAGGTTTGTTAGCTAACTAAAATTAGAGGCCAATGGCATTAAACCTTGTTTTTCTTCCATTGTGTAGGAATTGTAACTCAGCTTATCAGCAGCAAATATCTCCACTTCTCTTTCTCATCACAAGGAAAGGAGAACCTCCAGTACAGTACCAGTACAGGCTGGGACCCGAACACGAAGGTCGGTATGCCATAGTTTAACAAGCGTATTGGCTGCTCCTTCAGGACATTTTGTTTTTTAAATGAAAAAGTCACTCCCTTTGCTTTCTGCGTCTTTAGAAAGACCTAAACGGACACTTCACTTGACGCAGGTTCACATCAAAATAAAATCTTTTTTTGTTGTTTTTTTTTTTTTTGGTAATAATGCTCTTACATATCAAAATGTCATTCTTTCTCATAAACAGTTAAAAAAAAAAAGCTAGAGTTAGGAACATCCAAAAAAAAGCAAGCACGGTAACAAAAATAGGTGCCTAATTTCTTATTTTGTTTTTTTTTTTTTTTAATAAAAGGCCTAAAAGAGTTAAAGCAGAAGCAAAACAGCTTGCAAAGGGACACCCTGATCCAAATCTTCCACTTCTCCTTTCTCGCGCTTCGCTACTTACTTCTTCACATCATCAACTCCATCGTCATCATCGCTGTTTCTTCTTTCTCAGGCTCGTTTTCTTTATTTCTCCCCAGAAACCCGACCCACGATATAGACTCCTTTAAAAAATAGACTCGTATATGAAGTTTAAATGCCTTTACTGAGCAGGAATGTCTTTAGTCTTAAACGCTCTCCGCCACTCCATCCAAAAAAAGTTTCTGGCTTTTCTTTGACAATTAAAATGTTCTCTCCACATGGGGGCGCCCCGGAGCAGGTCTCAATCAGGGCGTGAAGAGGGGTGGCCTCAATCCCATCAGGCTCCTTTCAGAGTTGACTCTCGGCCTCGCTCTTCTCCGTGGTACCGTTCTCCAGGCTCAGAGCTGAAAGGCCCAGTCCATTGGCATTGCTCTCGTTCAGTCTCCTCACCCGGTACGTCTCGTAGTGGATATTGTGGGTGACGTCCTTCAAATCTTGCAGGTGGGACCTACAGTGAGGAAGATGCAGCCACAATTTGAGGCATTTATCGATTACGTTTAAAGTATCACAGTCCGTTTTCACACCTCTCCTTACCCCTTAGACTGCTTCCTGTTACCGTAACTTCAGTGTGAGTGGGCAGAGCTAAACTGCCAAAGGTGTGGATTTTGGTGACATCAGAGAATGGGATTTTTTTTTGCAACTGAGTATATTTTTACACTCATGGGACAAATAGTTGCACCCGGGAAGAATTAACCGACAGGAGGTTTAACCGACAGGAGGTTTGACATCGTGAGACGTGAATATCTCAACTTTCAGGCTCGGCTCCGCACGTGACATAAGCAAGGAAGGACCTTATCACTGTACCTGACCGACTAGATAAGGTTGTCCCGTTGTGCGTGCTTTTCATTCTGAGCCTTGATGTTGTGTAGGTAGCAATACTTGCGCATATTGACCCAACAGGGGACATTCAGCTAGCAGTGATGTCCTCCATGAGTCATCCTGTTAGTGCCAGCACCATTGGCAGACGGCTGCACCACGCAGGACTACATGCACACAGACCATTACGACGACTGTCCTTAACACCACGTCAACATCACCAAAGACTGCAATGGTGTCGTGCCAGACTGTCATGGAGTGCCTCAGAATGGCAGCGGGTCATCTTCAGGGACGAGTCCCACTTTTGTCTTGGTGGAGACGACCAACGAATCCATGTGTGGAGGCACCGTGGTCAGCGCCAAGATGAATGGTTTGCGGCACACGTCATACGTCCAGAAGGCCTGGTGTCAATCCACCTCCACCCCTACCACACCACACAGGAACTGTGTGAGAATATTCAAGGTGCTTGGGATGGATTATCACAGGACACCATTAGGAACCTCTACAACTCCATGCCGAGACGCCTGGCATACTGAGAGACACTACTTCTGTATGTGTAGCTCAATAAATATTGATCATATCAGTCTAAATTTATCATCATTTATTGTTCCTGGTAACCTTTATCTTCCTTCCCAATAGCACTGCAATCCCACACCTCCTTCTGGGTGCAACTGTTCTTCTGATGATGAGTGTAAATATAAGGCTGCTTTCCCCAATCTAGTCTTTGATTCTCACCAGTATGTGATAGAGACCCCACACACCCACAGGAAACTCACGTTCAGGTGTAAAGCGGTTGAATATGTGAGTCTTATGGTGTCATCCACACCTCATCACCATTCACTGCAAAAATATTTATTCAGTTACTGCAGAGGAGCAAATCAGCACTTACCTAATAAGCAGATCTCTCAAGTTGGCGAACTCGCAATGCGCAACATTTTCAACTGCAAAAAAAGAGAGAGAGGAACAAAGTCTGTTTGAGAACAGAGATGGCTCCTTAAAGCTCTTTCTAATTGCGCCACTAGATGGCAGTGTTACATAAGGTAAACTGCAGCGTGTGATGAGATTTCCACACACAACCTGAAGCTCACGAAGCGCAAGACTGTAGGTCTGTGGGAAGAACTGTGCCCAAAAGCTCACCTTCTATGATTCCCCATTTGGTTTTTCGGCCCAGGACTTTGTTCCCATTCACTTGGTGCTCCTTGTCTGTGCCCACCACTGCAAACGGGATGCTTTCCTGGAAGGAGACACCCAGCACACACAGGATTACATACTCCAATTAGACTGGTCACCAAAAATAGGCCATGAAACAAACACATACAGACAGACAGATATCATAACCACCAGAACAAACATCCAACAGACAGACAGACAGACAGATAAATAGATAGATAGATAGATAGATAGATAGATAGATAGATAGATAGATAGATAGATAGATAGACAG
>CM067477.1:21710119-21733743 GCA_034552555.1 Semaprochilodus insignis | reverse complement strand
ACACTACTTCTGTATGTGTAGCTCAATAAATATTGATCATATCAGTCTAAATTTATCATCATTTATTGTTCCTGGTAACCTTTATCTTCCTTCCCAATAGCACTGCAATCCCACACCTCCTTCTGGGAGCAGCTGTTCTTTTGATGATGAGTGTATATATAGTGTATATTTATTAATGATATAACGTGATATAATTTTCACTGCATCCACATAAATTCCATCTTAGTTTCTTTTTGCCTCCAGTAGCCACTCATAACGGCCTGCTCACCCTCTGTTTGAACTCTAGTCTCTCCTCCATGGTCAGCGTGTCTGCCTTGGCGATAACGGGCACGATGCTAACGATCTTCCCCAGCCTCTTCATGAACTCCACATCAATTGGGCGCAACCTGCGGAACACCTGGGGTCAGTAACTGAACAGATAAACAAACAGGGAATGTGTGTACAGCACGTTTCCCAGGTAACTGGTTCCCATGCATGAAGCTGGCACAATCACAGTAGATGAGCAACTTGCTTTCTGAAGGCCTTGCAGACAAGAAGCTTTACATTTACTCGTGCTGTATGCTTTGTAGGACCCCTGCTGGTTGGCCAGTCCGACCTAAACTATTTCCAGGTGGGTGGAAAGTCCAATTAGAGATGGACATCAGTGAGACAGATCAATGGATATGCTCCCAGATTCTAAACCTTGAGACTGTGCTGGAGTTCTGGTGGATGAAGTTAATTTTTCATTGAAGGTCAGCAGGTCCCCATTTCAATCAAGGGCACTGCTGTGTTCCTCAAGCCTTTTAATCCATAAATCACCCCCTGCCTTCAGTCAGGCTGTTAGAGAGCACGAGCCACTCTGAAGGGCTGCTCTGGAGAGCTGCTGGATCAGCAGATTTTAAAAGACCCGTTCAGGTTTTTATACCTTAATGCACATATTTTTCCCGCTTTTACTTCTCTTCTACTCACTGGAGCAACCAGGCTAATGCAGTGTAATGCCAATAAATCCACAGAGCACTACTACTAATAAAAATGCACTAATGATTATGCGCTAACAATAATAATGGACTAATAATTATGTACTACTAATATAATGCTAATAATAGCAATGCACTAATAATAATTATAATGCACTAATAATGGTGTACTAATAATACACACAAGAGTAATGTACTACTACTACTACTACTACTACTACTAATAATAATAATAATACACTAATGATTATGCAATAATAATAATAATAATAATAATAATAATGCACTGATAATAGGATGCACTTGTAATTTTTCACTTATAATAATAATGCACTAATAATTCTGCACTATTAACAACAATGCACTAATAATAGTAATGCACTAATAATTCTGCACTAATGATAATATGGCACAAAAATGATGCACTAATAATGGTAATGCACTAATAATAATTATTCAATTATAATTATTAAGTATTACTAAGTATTATTATTATTAATACTTATTCACTAAAAATAATAATGCACTAATAATTATTGACTAATACTGATATCTGCACTGTTTTAACAGACTTGGTCTTGCTAAAAATGGACAGACAATATTTACACTTCACACTTCATAGCCACTAATACCATTTTTAGCTATGTGGTGTACTCTGTTCCATGTTTACAGACAGCAGCCATACGTC
The DNA here is from genome assembly GCA_034552555.1 of Semaprochilodus insignis. NCBI lineage: Eukaryota > Metazoa > Chordata > Actinopteri > Characiformes > Prochilodontidae > Semaprochilodus > Semaprochilodus insignis. Next base: position 21,732,099 of record CM067477.1, on the reverse strand, counting down.
ATACGCTCTCAGAAACCACAGACACAAGTCTATCAGACATGGTTTATAATAAGGATAATCAGCAAGCTTAGGCTTCTGTTACCTCTTATCTACATTAGCTTTTTAGCCCCAGTGCAAAACTAAAAGGCACCACGATGCAAGAGGATGGTGGTCCACTGTAGGCTTGAGGGCAGTCCGCTGGAACTTACTGATGCATTGAACTCATGGAAGCATTTTCTGGGTGTTTTCTAGGTGTGTAAGAGTGTTTTTTCATTGCTCTGTCTGCTACTCACAGTCCAGTTGATATATATTTCCCTTTATTTCTGTCTGTTATTCTTTGTAAATTAGTTTAGTAGGTCATTTTCAGCATCAGCAGCAGCATTCCCAACCAAACCATTTTATATCAGGACTACAGACAGCCAGCTTTCTGTCTCTCAGCTGTTTGTAATATTTCTCTTATAGCTTATTTTCTATAATAAACGTCTGAAGTAATTTAAAATCTGATGGAGGAGATTAATAACTAGTTAGATCTTGTATTTAGGTCAGTAATCCGGGTGGTCCGAGGGTGGACCACACCTTTTAGCTGGAAAGCAGTGAGTTTGTGAGGAGCTGGTTAGCTGACACTAAACCTGATATACTCAGTAACTGATGCTGATAGCTTTACTCCAGTAAATCTATATGAGCAGAGCGGAGAACAAGCTCGATCCTGACATTTAGCTGCTTTTCACTAAGCGATTGTATTCGGGATGGGGCGTCCAGTAAAGCAGCAAACCTCACACCAATCATCTACGTTTAGGGTGAGGAGGAAGATGTTCAGACTTGACTTGCAGATGTGAAAACATGTGCTGTACAAGTTTGGAGAAGTTTGTATATCATGCCGAATAGTGAAATAGCGAGGCCGATGTAGGATAGGCGTGTGGATAGTGTGAGGAACTGGGGATTAAATAAACTGAAACTGGTCAAGCAGTTTAAGAGAACAGGAAAGAGGAAGTCCACTATTTGTTTCGTTTCTACATAATTCTTTCAGAGTCATCCAGAATGGTTTGGAGTGGAACGGCTGGACGTGGAGACTCATATTTCTTCACAGTGGCGGTGGTGGTGATGGGAACCAGAGGTCACCGTGTCCACAACACACATATAGACATTATTATCCAAACCCACAAGTGAGGCTACACTCTTTAGAAGATAAAAGATGAACCTTCAAGGGTTCTTTGGTAAAGACAGTGGTTCTATATAGAACCAGGACAGGACCCTACACTATACCAATAAGAGCCCTTGGGCAAGACTCCTAATGCTATTATGGCCTACCTGTGTATGAATGTGTAACCAACCAAATACCATAAATGCAAAGGTAAAACCATGAACACGTCATTTGCATGGCGGAACTGTTCTTCAGATTGATGATCAGCGTATTGTGTACGGTTCTATGCAGGACCTTTATGAAAATGGCTCTACAAAGCACCAACAGGCTTCCTTACTGTTACAAGCTTGACATCATAGCAAAAACAAAAAAGACACAGGCTTTTGTATTTCATCATGCCAAGTACCATTTAAGCTTGTTATACAGAACCATCGTCTTTACTACAGAACCCTGGAAAAGGGTTCTACAGTAAATTTTAGAGTGTATTCCAAGTTCATTGATGTAATGTTAAGGGTGGTAAGATCCTAAATCTGCAAATATCAAGGGTGCCACTTTAGAATAAGGTTGCCCTTTTATCAATGGTTTCAAATGCATTTATAAAGGGTTATCATTAGGTTATAAACACCTTCAAAACATTAATAAGCAGTTATTACACATTATTAGTGAACCCACATTCTTTTATATTATTAAAATTAGATTTTGATGTTTACTGATCTTATTTTCTGACAACAAAGTTGTCAGAAGCTGTCAGAAGGGTTCAATATTTGCCCTCTTTATTAATGTGCTATAAGTGCTTATTAATACTTTGTAAAGTGTTTATGACTTACCTAAAAATACACTCAGGGCATCTGAGGGCAGACCCCTAAGCACAAATTAAATCTTGGTCTGACCCGCAATGTGTAATCACATATGTGTAGTGCAATCACATATGCATATTCATCAGATAGTATAGCTTACCATTTGCCTTTCTTTATTACTGTGTTATAAGAGTTTATTAATACTTTTTTTGTATTTAAAACCTACTTAATAACCCTAATCTATAGACAGTCTTGTTCTAAAGTGGGACCACTTTTCTTTGGGGACTAATTTTCCCCATAAAGCTGTGCATGTATCCCTCCACCATCTTTTGCTCCAGTGATGGAGACCAAACTGGACTTCAATAACTAAGCACATCATCAATATTCATGTACCAAAATGCTCAAAATTCAATTTTATGTGATAATATTCCAAACTCTTCTTATCCCTCAGTAAAGTACACCGGCTATTTTTGTCACTGTGTCTATATGTTAATGAGCTCTGTTCTGATTGGCCACCCTGTACTGAGCCTCTTTCAAAAAGCATTCCAGACTGAAACACCCCAGTATAAACTTCAGTGTGAATGGGCGTGAGTGGCTAAAGTGCTGTAGACCTAGAAGGGAGCTATGTTTAATCTGTTGGTTATCATGACATCACAAAAACAACAGGTTTATTCCCTTGCACGCACCATGCGGAGTCAATGGCATGTTTTCAAAACAATTTGTTTTCATACTGAATGAAACCTGGCGCTGCTGGAGGCGCTCAGGAAGACGCACCAGTGTCCCGTGGCCGGCAGGAAGTAGACGCAGCAGTGAACACGGGTGTCCGGGATTCTTCGCTTCCTGTTGACATGTAGCTCCTCCTTCAGATATTTCTCATACTGTTCGTTGATGTACTTCACGATGGGCTCCCAGCTGCGGAGACACAGAACAGGGCTTGTAGCACTAATGCTGACATGCGTGACAAGCAGTCAAAGTTCAGTCTTCACTTAATGTGTGGTGGGTAACATCCCTGACACCATCTTCTCTGTTATACATGGAACTGTCAGTATTTCAACCAAATCCCAGATTTCTCTATTACTTTTGAGACTTAATTCCCAAGTAATTCCCAAAAGCCTTTCCAACATTTTCCCATTTTCCGTAACACTGCTAACCAAAAATCCAGAGACAATATTTATTGTGAAAAATGCTGAAAAATACACTCATCATCGAAAAGAAAAGTTGCACCCAGAAGGAATCAACTGACAGGAATGAAACTTGGTGGGTAGGTTTGACATCGTGAGACATGCTAATGCTTCAAGTTTCACACTCGGCAGTTTCACACAAGGATGGGCCTTATCTCTGTGCCTGACTGACTGTATAAGGTCACCCCGTTGAGCGTGCTTTCCATTCTGACTTGTGCTCTTGTGTTGGTAGCATCCTTTGCAAGTGAAGTATACCTCCGAGAAGTTCCAAAGCAATTACAGCAGTTGTAAGAATTGGAAAGGGGTCGCATCGTAGGCCTCCGGGAAACAGTGTATTGCCGTATTACGCGTGTGGATACTACCATAGCACACTGTTGGCGGCAGCAGATAGAAGATGGCATTGCAATGCTACACTTCCTTCTGGGTGCAACTATTCTTTGGATGATGAGTGTAGTATTAATATAGGATGGACAATAATTCTTTCATTCATTCATTCATCTCCTGAGCTGCTTATCCTTCTTAGTTGTGGGAGGTGCCTGAGCCTATCCGAGCACCTGGTACTACTTTAGAAGAAGTCTATCCAAAAAAAGTTTACTGACCTTACTTTGACCTACTTAATAGCCATTAATAACCTAATTTCATTCCATTCATGAACCCTTTATAAAGGTGTTCTTCTTCTAAAGTGGTACTGTAACCTGTTTTCTTAGGGTACTAATTTTCCTCATTACGTCCTGCATGTAGCCCTCCACCATCTTTAGCTTAAGGGTATGTGATGGAGGCCATGCTGGACTTATCAATATTCACCTTATCAATATTAGTAGTTTCATATACCATAATGGTCAAACTTCATTTTTCCTGATGATCATCCAGCCTCTCTTCATCTCTCAGTTAAATAAACAGGCTACTTTTGTCATTTTTTGTCTTTATGTAAATGAGCTCTGTTCTGATCGGTCGCACTGTACTGAGCCCTGTGCTGAAGCATATCACAGTGGCCTGTACCATTTTAGAATAAGGATACTGTGATGATGGACAGACAGACTGTGACGTGCGCTGAGCTAAAAGCAAAGCTAGGTTTATTAAACAGGCTGGTAGCACAACACAGCAGCAACAAGATCAAAGCTGACATAACCGAGAGGGCAAGGACTGAGAGTAAGGAAACGAGCAGAAGTCGGAACCAGGCAAAACAACCAGACCAGCAACAGTATCCAAAGGGAAAAGACAGAAGAGTAAACCAGAAAGTCAAAATAGAGTCAAACCAGGGAAGCTAACGAGAATAATAACAGACAGAAAAACGCTTGGTACGCACAAGAGGCAATACTTCGCAATGGATCAGTGGGAGAGATTAGTTACAGGTGAAATCAATATTCTGGCGACTTAGATCTGAAAAGCGGAACAGGATTGGGTAATGGCGGACATGTGATAGTGGCGTCCTCGGGTGGTGGGTTATGGGAAATGGAGTCCAGGAGATCGGGGATGAGAGGAGAGCCAGCAGGCGTGACAGATACCCTTCTAAATGGTTTATGAATGGTTTGAAATGAGTTTAATAATGGTTATTAATTAGATCATGCCCAAGCACAAATTCAATCTTGGTCTGGCCCGCATGTGTCTTGTCTTGTCTTTTTCCACCCCTATCATTCGTTCCTCTCATAGAATCCCATTCATTTCCACCCCCATTCAGACTCTATTGTTTCCTTTAACTTACAGACAACAAACTGTATGTACTCACTCAGGACAGATACCCAAACTCTAATCCACAGACATACTAACCCGCACTCCTCTATGTGTCGTTCATTCATCCCACATATATGCTTAAGCTGCACAATCACTCGGCATGTCCTTCAGGATATACACTACATACAATGTTATATTAATTTTTTACCACCTAGTAGAAGCTGTATGGAAAGCTATGTGACAACATAAAACAATACATAAGGCTGTGTGTTTTGACTGCAGGTAGATCGGATTTGTTTCTCAGATCAGATCTAATCGACTGTCTGCACAGTTATTTGCAAGTGATCCAATCGGAATTGTGTGTCCAGACATCACCAACCTATCTGCATGCCTTGTTGTGGTAATGGCATAGGCATCAGTAACGGTGTAGCCATGCTGGTATCGTGGCTTTCATACATGGAAGCAGGGGGTGCATCATTTTAGCCACCAAACTCAGTCAAGTTTCGCCCTCATCGCTCTGTCAAGTCATGGAGCTCCATCAACTCTTTGGCACTCTTCTCGAGTCCCAGCACTTCCATCACTCGTTTGTCCGGTTGCGAGTAATGCAAAAGACACTTCAAAATCCAATTTGAGCATCCAGATTATCCAGACTGAGACGCATCCGTAAAGATCCAATTGGAATTGCACTTTAAACCACCTTCAAATCAGGTTTGGATCCCATTTGCAAAAACTGGATTTCATGTGTTTTGTTTTCTGCTGTCCGGACTATCGAATGTTAATCTGGATACAATCCAGATATGCCAGAAATCAAATATGGGCTGGCAGTCTGAACACAGCCATTACATTTAATTAGCTGAACACAATGACCGTCATAACCCCATAGACCTCTATTGATAAGAGCTGTGAATGTGATCAGAGCACTTAAACAGGTACAAGAAGGATGGAGACTGAGATGCAGTGTTCCACGGATGGCTCCTCTCACCAGTTCTCATTGTTGATCTGGTCTCCGAATCCAGGCGTGTCAATCACAGTCAGCCTCATCTTCACTCCCTTTTCTTCAATGACTGAAAAGCAAGAAAAGAATAGAAACAGTCAGCTGTGTGCTAATGCTCTGGGTGTATCTTAATCTTCAACACTGGGCTTCATGTTCATCAAACTCTCCTTCGTATAAGCAGCAGCTTCTTAATAACAGTATTACCAAAAAGATTACTATTACTATTAAAAGCACATAATGAAGCTACTTTGGGCCAAGGGTGGTTTAAACACCTACATCACAACAAAATGAGATGGGGCTTTACCACCTGAATAAAAGCAATACACACTCATCATCGAAAGAATAGTTGCACAAATAGCTGCACCCAGAAGGAATCAACCTACAGTGCATGTGACATGGGCCTTATTGACTGACCCAAAAACCACGCTTGCAGACATCCAGTGAGCAGTGATGCCCTCCACGAGTCATCCTGTTGTGCCAGCACCATTGGCAGACGACTGCAGCATGCAGGACTACATGCACACAGACCGTTATGACAACTGTCCTTAACACTACGTCAACGTCACCAAAGACTGCAATGGTGTCGTGCCAGACTGTCATGGAGTGACTCAGAATGGCAGCAGGTCATCTTTAGTGACGAGTCCCGCTTCTGTCTTGGTGGAGACGACCAACGAATCCGTGTGTGGAGGCACCGTGGCCAAGATGAACATTTGTTATCACACGTCACACGTCCAGAAGGCCTGGTGTCACTCCACCTCCACCACTACCGCACAATCTGCAGGAACTGTGTGAGAATATTCAAACTGCATGGGATGGATTATCACAGGACACCATTAGGAACCTCCACTGCTCCATGCCGAGATGTCTAGCATGTTGGGAGAAAAAAATGGCGGCCCGACGCCATACTGAGAGACCCTACTTCTGTATGTGTAGCTCAATAAATATTGATCATATCAGTCTAAATTTATCATCATTTATTGTTCCTGGTAACCTTTATCTTCCTTCCCAATAGCACTGCAATCCCACACTTCCTTCTGGGTGCAGCTGTTCTTTTGATGATGAGTGTATTTACGCAATCAACAGAGACTTCACTTTGGATATTCCCTTAGTCCTTCTATGAAGAGTTCTAGGGGTCGCATTGTTAATACTTGCAGATGGCAATTCCAGATAAGGAATGTGAAATAGGAAATGGAGCCGGTGATGTATGGATAGGTTATGAGGGGGTAACCGCCACTGGATGCTAACCATATTTACTAAGATCCTCACATGAGGGAGAGTCTTTAATTATTTTTGAGCAATTGAATTTCGGGGTCCAGGGGAAGGTGCATCTTAATTAGACAGGAGATAGAATCAACTACCTCTTCCCAAAAGTTGTAGACATTTGGACATTCCCACATAATATGCATAAAGGTCCCCAAAGTCCCATATGGATGGAAGGTACAGTAAGCATGGGAACCTAAATTCATTAAATGTCTCACCCTGGGCGTCAGATAGCTCTATGGCAGAGTTCAGATGCATGTACTGGTGAACGGGGTATAATAAAAGCAACATTTGTATTAAAATGTTCACTCTGTTTTAATTCTCTATAGCTGTGATGTCCCATAATGCTCAGTGGAGGAGCTCAACGTCAGCCCTAAAATGATTAATACCATTTGTTGTGAAATCCTGGCAGTGAGTTACACAGTAGGTTTCCCCAAGCTTTTGACGTGGCGTGCACTTTCTGTTCCAGGCGGGACCTTAACTGAAGGGCGTGGAAGCTCTCTCTCTCTTTTTTCTCATGAGAGTGTTTGTTCTGTCACGATTGGCGCAGACACGCTGATCCGAAAGACCAATCAATTAAAGGATCAAAGCGGTTCGGGGGTTTATAGCCTGCACTTACAGCCAGGCCTGGGGACTCAACGTTCTCTGACTCAGAATCGCAAATCACACGGGGCCGACAGCTTGCGGGGCTGTTCAAAGGCTGGAAATTACCTTCAAACATCCAGCTCTCACCTGGAACCCAAACACGACACCGCGAGCACGTCCAGGAATGCAAGATGGGACACGAGCCCCCGGCACAGACACACGGCGGCGTGCTTCTCAATTCACTGACACTTTCTCTCTTAGCAAAGACCAGGAGCACTGACATTAACCGGCACACGGACAGCTGCTTTACTGAGCACGGCTGAGCAATAGGAGTTGTTTATATGTGCAGAAAGAGAAACATATATCATGCTTTCTTTATCCAAACAAAATACGTTATGCATTCAACTGTAACTTTACATTTATGTTGTAAGCAACTAATTTGGATCCTGATTCTGACCCTCATTCTGATCTCATGTCATTCTGATCCTGAACCTGGCTCCGACTCCAATCCTCATTCCTTAACTCTTTATTCCGATCCTGATTCATATTCAGAATATAATCTGATTCTCTCTCTGAAACTCATTCTATTTCAAATTCTAATCCTAAACCTGAGCTCTCATCCTCTCTTTCTGATCCTTGTTCTGGTCCTAATTTTCATTTCATTTTCATTCTAATTCTGATCCTGATTCTCATTTTGATCCTCATTCTAATTCAGATTCTAATCCTGACCCTTTTTCTGATCCTGAACCTGAATCTCATTCTAAACCTGGCTCTCAACCTAATTCTCTTTCTGATTCCTGTTCTGATCCGTATTTTGATTCTCATTCTGATTCTGATTCTAAGTCTGATCAAGATTCTAATCCTGACCAAGGGTTCCGAATTTGATCCTCATTCAAATCCTCATCCGCATCCTGTTTCATATTGTGGTCACATTTCAGATTGTGATCCTCATTCTAATTCAGATTCTAATCCTGACTCTGGTTCTGAATCTGACTGTCATTCAAATCCTTCTTAAAATCATTTTCATATTCTGATTCTGATCCTCATTCTGATCCTGATTCTCTCTCTGATCCTGATTCTGATCAGGATTATAATGCTGACCCTGGTTCTGATCCTGATTCTCATCCTAATTCTCTTTCTGATCCATGTTCTGATGCTTATTTTGATTCTAATTCTGATTGTAATCCTGATGCTGATCCTCTTTCTAAACCTCATTCTGATCCTGATTCTGTTCCTGATTATAATGTAGACCCTGGTTCTGATTCTGATCCTCATTGTGATCCTGATTCTAATCCTGACCAAGGCTTCTGAATCTGATCCTCATTTAAATCCTTATTCAAATCCTGTTTTATATTCTGTTCACGTTTTGAATTCTAATCCTTATTCTTTCTCTGATCCTCATTCTGATTCAGATTCTAATCATGAACCTGGTTCTGATCCTCATTTTGAGTCTGATGCTCTTGGTGATTGTTATTCTGATCCCCATTTTTTAATGGAATTCTTGATTTTGCAGAATATGTTTGTTTTTTAGAAAGACCCTGACTATGATTCTGATTCCTCTTGCTTGAGCAGGGCCGTTTGGATCTCCGCGCTGGGATTGGCTGGGACGCATGAACGATTGCGGCTTGTCGTCTGCTCATCTGTAAAATCCCTCTGAACGAGGTGACGCCGAACCCACTGATGAAGAGGAATTAAAATGTCAGTCAGCGCTCGGCTTCACACGACAGCCGTCCATCTTTCAAGCGAAGCCAGCACGTTACGGCTCGTGAAACTAAAAGGGACACACCTACAAACCAGGCTGAGTCTCCCAGCAGACACAGCGATAGTCTGCAGGAAATTTTAATGTCATTAGGAAGAAGCTGTTTCTTTCTTGATCATGTGATACATCACTTAGCTATAAACAGTAGCAGCCGAGTTGTGTCCACACTTTAACGTCTAACAGAGCGAGAGGGACAGAAAGAAAGGAGCTGAAAGATGGCATTGAGAAGGCCTGCTTTAGCCACTGGGTTTTTGTTGTATGCGGCCTTTGAGAGGACCGAGGGATGGGGGTCGGGGGGGACGGTGGGATGGCGGGACGCCTCTCCGCTCTTGGCAGAGGTACAGGCCAGCTCTTTCATGGCTTTGGGCTTTGTGTTGTGCGGAGGTGTCGATCTGCCTGAGTTTCGGCTTCTCTTTTGTTCCGTGGGCCCGAGCTCTGTCTGGAAACTGTGTCCCACGTCCCTTCGCCCATGCTGGGGGAGCAGGAGACCGGCAAAGCCATCTGCTGAACAACCTGCTGGATCAAGCCTGGACTGGAGCCTGAGACTGAGGAACTTCAGCTCAGGAAAAAGCAGGTCATCAAATTCCACATAGATGTGGCAGTAGATACTTATGGATGTACATTTCTATGGAAATCTATAAAAATATTAAAGAACCTTTATGTTACTCTTTTGCAAAGTTTGCAAAGGGTTCTCACAGGTTCTAGTGCACACAACTTGTATCTACACTCATTGTCCATTTTATCAGCTCCACTGACCATATAGGACACTCTGTAGTTCTACAGTTCCAGACTGTAGTCCATCTGTTTCTCTGTATACTTTGTTACCTTGTTCTTCAATGGTCAGGACCCCCACAGGACCACCACAGAGCAGGTATTATGTGGGTGGTGGATTCATTCTCAGTACTGCAGTGGCACTTATGTGGTGGTGGCATGTTAATGATCAACGAGAATGGTCTACCACTCAAATAATACCTGCTCTGTGGTGGTCCTGTGGGGGTCCTGACCATTGAAGAACAAGGTAACAAAGTATACAGAGAAACAGATGCACTACAGTCTACAGCATAATAGGGAGAAGGCCATCTCCACATCACATAACAACAATGATGGGTCTTCAGCTATGCTATAAGAAGACGCTAGTTTAGTATTGCCAGCATGGACATTATGGCAAAGGTTGAGAAGAGACGGAAGACAATGTTGTCAGATGAAGTGTGATAATGACTGAGCAAGAGGCTGGACAAGAGTAAATCTCGGACTGGCTTTGACTCGTTGGCGAGAGTGGCTAACAGCAGAGTGTTCATTCTTGCTAAAGTTATCTGTTACGTCATCCCACAGTTTTCGAGATATCAAAACCATTCCAGCTCCGAAAAGTTCGATGTGATCACGAATGGTGTACTCCTGTACAGCTTTTGATCTGACTTACGGGTTTTGGAAAAACTTAGTTAAATTCCAAATTCAACTGAAATTTTCCATTAAGAATGAATGGAGTGGAAAAGTACACGCCCATCTACTGTACTTCTGCTCGACCAAGAGACACCATTTCACATAGACTATCTCAAGGCAGACCCCCAAGCATAGTCTAGTCACAGACTATCAAGTGATAGTCTGACCTCGTTTGTTTGTCCCCCCCATCACACACACAAATGAGTGTGTATTGCATCACCCCTTCCTCCCATAGAGTCCCATTCATTTTCACCCACATTCAAACACTACTGTCCTTTAACCTACAGCCAACCAAAAGCATGTACTCACTCAGGACAGATCCCCAAACTCTAATCCACAGACATACTGGCCCACACTCCTCTTTGTGTCGTTTATTCACCCCTTGTTCTTTTCATAGACTCCCATTCATTTTTAGCAACACCTTAGCTAATGGCTAGCACAAGCTTAAGCTGCACAATCACTCTGCACTTTCTTCAGGAAATACACTTTTCTAGTTATATCTTATTATTTCAGGCAGTTATCAAAGCATTTCACTGCTAGTTGTGCTGTGTAGGACTATGTATGTGACAAATAAACTTCTTCTCAGGAGAATGACTTTCAGTTCCTTAGAGAGACACACCCCCAAAGTTCAGTCTTCAAAGCTGGTTCAGCAATTTCTGCTTTTTCTGCACCATCCTAATAACCCCAAACACACTCAGTGATGTTGACTAAACTGCAGGATATGATGAAGCGGGAACTGCAGAGTGACAATGGCACATTTTGGCACCAATATTCCGGATAATAACACACATGCATTACAGCAAAGAATTTGGCGGAAACGATGATGGCGCAATCATTTCCATCACCTTAGGTTGATCTCCAGGGGTCATATAATAAATGATATTTTCACAGCGCTGTCCTTCACTACTGCCAGCATCCGAAAAGAAGTAAACGTTTATGGCGGATGTCAGGATGTAGCGTCTTGGATTTCTAAAGGCCTTTCTAAACTGAGAAGTGCAGAAGAGCAGGCCTTCTTCCCTCACAACACTGTTTACGTTTTGCTAGACTGAGAAGTCAGTGAGGGGTGTCTGCAGAAGACATCTCAGGAGGTCAGCAGCTGAATGGACTTCATGTTGATAACAGACAGACAGAAACACACAGAGTTCTGAGCGTTCTCTGTGCAGTCATTAGCCTCAAACATTCACAGCACATTCCTCAAACAAAAACACACTTACGAACCCACATTTTACAGTCAGTTCTGTTTTGGTTTGAATTGTCTCCCAACCCCTACATTTCAAGTCTCACTTTAATTCAATTCAATTCAATTTGTTTTTCATTTATCTTAAAATGACGATGGAAGATTTAAATTTATTCGTTTCATTTTTGAGAAAAACAAAAACAACTTTTTAAACTACAAAAAAAATGCTCAACATTTCCATATTTTTATGTCACTATTGAAACACAGAGCTTTAGCTTCTAGGCGGAGCCTAATTTTAACCACTCCCCTGCCTTTTAGAGCAAGAAGTGAGACTACATTCCTGTCCATTCGTGTTGAGCAGTTGGCACTGTTTCAGTAAATAAATGTGAGTCTAAAAATCTGTGAGGAACATTAAGAACCGTCACTACCGAAACATAGATGTGCTTCCATTTTTGTGTTTTAATAAATATATTTTATGATTGCAAAACTGTTCAAAGCTCTTCGCTAGTCATGCATTGACTAGCATTTCTGAGATCTGCTCAAAAGGAGCTGAAACTATCACTACCGAAACACAGACATTCTTTACTTTTTTGTGTTTTAATGAAATGGATAACAACTGTACATCTGTAAAACTTGTCAAAGATGAGTTCTGTTCAAAATGAGTTAAAATCACTACCAAAACAAATTTTCTACAGTTCTAAACTTTTTTTGTGTTGTACCAACATAATGATGATTGTATGTGTGAAAAACCGTTTGAAGCTGCGTTTGCTAGTCGTGCGCTGAGTAGCATTTCTGAGTTCTGCTCAAAATGAGTTAAAACTGCCACTACCGAAACAGGTATTTTCTGCTGTTAAATAAACTTTTTTAATGCTTTAATGAAAAGTATGACGAGTTTCTGTGTGTACAACTTTTTAAAGCTGGGTTTGGTAGTCATGTCCTGGCTAGTGTTTATGAGTTCTGCTTTTAGATTTGTGACCACTGAAACAACTTATTTTTTACTAGTGTTAGGATTACTTCAGTGGTGAGCAAATGGAATGGTCAATCATCTGTGTTAAGAAAAGAAGCATAATTAAGGTGTAGGGTCACTCAAAGGTCAAGGATTTTAGTCTGAAGCCCAAGACCAGTTAAAAGTACCGCACAGACTCACTGGTTGGAATACTGAGCCACTAAAAAAGAGAACGAAATTATGATCACCCTATTTTCACTTTGAGGTTTGTACTGAATTACTGGATTCTATTTCTGTCCACTCATGTAGCTATAACACAATGCCCCGCTTTTTAAATAAAATAGAATCTGTCTTTGGCATCAAATCTGAGCAAATAAGGTGTGATTAAGGCAACGCATCTGGATGAATTATTTGCATTCTGGCCTGAATGGCCTGAGCCAGGTTTTCTGTGAATGGTTTTCCACTCTGCAGCGGACAAATGCATATTACAGCAAATCTCTCTGCTCATGCACTGCAGCAGGCTGCATCTCACTCACCGCTCGGATGCTTTAGCTTCTGCTGGCTGATCTCTGCGGCGAGAGAGTCAAAGGTTCAGCGAAGGCAGAAACACAAGGTTTCTAATTTAAGAACCTTCTTATGAACAGTCAGATTTGGAGCAGATGAAGTGAAAGTTGAGAGGAAGTCAAGCTACCCTATTAGGACTGAGAGCAAAACGCACAGTGTGCAGAGCATAGCATTCATTCAAATCAAATAGTCTGGGGGGAGGTGGGTGGGTTTTGGGGTTGACACGGGGAAGCAAGAAAAGGAAGAGGGATCAGTTAGGGGATGTGGATCTACATTTTTAAGAGGGCAGGTGACTCATTCCCAGACAGAGCAGCTTCTAGCTTTTTTGTGCCGAGGATAGTCATCGATGTGGCTTTTAAACCCGCACGGAGCTTGATTAGCCTGGCGGCTCGAAGTGGAGCATTTTAATTGAACGTTTCTGCATCCGTATCCAGGCTAGGGGGCAGGGGGTTACTGTTTTTCATCTGCCTGTGCTAGCAGCGACGCTCTGTGGCAATTACCATAGCGCCCCCTGCTGATGACCTGTACTCTTTATATCAGTGCTGATGTCGCACAAACAGCCCGTAACACAAGCGGCACTTCATTTTCCGCCTGTAAAGCGGCACCTTGAGGCTCTTTTTAGCTCTCTTAACCTTTAATGCCGAGTTCTTCCACTGAGAGAGGCTGACAAACGAGGAACACATACAGAGTACTTCTCTTAGCGGTATTAGCATGTTTTGCCAACTTGACTTTTCCCCCCTCAAAAACATGAATTGGAGGAGTTTGTCCTGTGTTATGTGCTGCCGTGGACTACAGACTGCAGACTTTATAGGTGCACAGCACCTCGCAGGCCTGGCTTTCACCTAGCTAAGGCAGGCTACGCTAAAGTTCCATGCAACTAGTTGCATGTTGTGAGTTGCATGCAACAGAATCTTGAATTATGAGTAGATTCAAAAAACAAAGTTGCATGCAGCATATTCAGTTAGTTAGTTCATATCTTTTGATACATCATAATGTTCTATAAAGTCGGTTAGGTGTAATTTACATGAAAAATTATTCATCTAGCTGTTTTTAAGTACCAGTACACTACCAGTCCAAAGTTTAGAGATGGCTCCTCATAGCAGGTTCTCCTTCTGTTGATCTTAATGCTTTACTGTAGAATAAAAGTGAAGACATCAAACTATAAAATAGCACTCATGGAATTATACAGTCCACCTTAAAAACCTTCCATAATGGACCTTTACAGAAGGATGCCCCCGCTTTCTTAACCTGCAGTGGAGGCTGACAGAACAAGGTTTATTTCTAAGCAGGTTTGGAGCAATTCTATTGGTCTGTCCATCATGAATATTCACTAAACTGAAAGGGGAACTAGACTGTGCACTACACTGTGCACAAAAAGAGATCAAAGTTTTTACACCACTAAATATATATTAGAGGTGGAGATATGGAGAAATATAATACTGTGGTACATCAAGAGTATATGTGGTATATCAGGATATGTACTGTTTCAGACTCTCATCAGTTGGAGCTGTTAAGTGTACGACTGTAGAGTCTTTAAGATCATCAACAGCATCCACTTGGGGGGGGTGTCTAAACTTCTATTAGTGTTAACAATCATCTGTAAGGCACTTTGAGCGGCTGCTGGTCTAAGAAGTAGCCTGTAAATACAGGTTATTATTGTTATTACTACTATTACTATTATTGTTATTCATATTTGTATTATTATTTACATGATTACTTTTATTCACATGTTAAGTGTGATCCTTAAGTAAACCTGTTAGCAGTGTACTCATTTTAATAGTTCACAGAAAGTCATACCGTATAATTAGTGAGGACCTGGAGGTGGTTTGATGCAAGTTGAGTGAAGTTTTGAGGGAGTATTTAGAGAAAAGATTTGGGTGACTATTGACTTCTACTGTTTGCTGTTAGCAATGTTATCCTTGTAGCTCCAGTGCAAGCTAAAAAAGTCAAATTTTACCATCACCAGCCAGTAATGGTGTTTGCTGAACAGTTCCTGAGAAATCTGATCAGTATCTATAACCCAATAATCCAATATTGTTAGAAGAAAAGAACAGGTGGTGATAATGCAACAATGCACAATATTGCGTTTTTGCCATACTGGCTGACCCCTAGCCTGGCATGTCTTTCTCCACCACCGTGTTCCTGAAAGCACGCAGGATTCTGTTGAATCGGCCCGGTTTTGTGTGCTGTTTAGTCCCTTGTCAGTAAATCTTTGGTGAGACATGAAGATAGATTGCTGTGCGTGACGGCTAATTGCTGAAAGAACTGCAAAACACGCTCACACGTGCATAAGTACACGCACACATACACACACAATAGTGCCATTTAAAGGCCAGGCTGAGGGGGCTACGCCATCTGCCTTCCACGCCTCTTTCAAACCAACCATGGTGGTGCCTTCACAACCAAAATAGGGTTTCATTGCCTTCTCTGTTCACTGCATGCGGGATCTTTTCCTTTTTTTTTTTGCTGTTCTGTGCATATGGCTTTCCAGCTCTGTCCTATAACTCTTCCCGGGATGTTGCTAACATCACATGCTAACTTAATCCTGCATCCACCAAAACACTGCAAAACTATTGAAACAGCAGCTACCATTTGAACTAATGAACTTCTGTTACACTTCACAGAGGAAACTCTGCCCCCGAAAGTAAAACAAGCCTCCTTTCAGACCTTCAGACCTTCAGCCTCAGACGTCTGTGGTGTGACTCCTGCTTGAGGTTGTTATTAGCAGTTACAAAACAACAAAAAGTGAAGGAACATAAAGTCATTGCCACAAACCCGCCGTCAGTCAAAAAGAACATAAGCTGGCCTGTTTCCTGAGGGAGACATATACTTCAGCATGTCTGCTGACCTCCACCGTGCAGCTCTTAGGGCACCACCTCTAAAGTCCCAGTCACTGGATGTATGTCTCTGGTAGCAAAAGGATAGTGGACCACTGTTGGTCTGCTGATGGCAAAGCTGGCAGCCCACTGGCGGTTTAACATACCAAACAGCATGTCCCTCCACAAGCATGAATAACAGCTTAGACTGGATTTGGCATGTACTGGACAAGTGTCTGGATGTAGACCACATCAATGTTCAGACACTCTTACATCAAAGAATTGTGCAGTTGGTCCAGATCTGGTGGATGACTTCTCTGGCACAATTCCGAGGAGAATTCCCTGTAGACTGGGATTTTAGCCACTGCTGGTAGACCCGTATGACCGTACGCTTCCATACACCTGCATATTCAGCTACTTCCCTCACACTATGGTCTTTGGCACACCCAAATGCAGTCACTCCTTTTAGCCAATCATTAACATCTGCTTTGGAGCCATTTTCCACACATGGAACGACGTTCACTGCACTGTACCACCTCTTCCCAATCTATGGATACACACACACACACACACACACACACACACACACACACACATATATATATATATGTATATATGTGTGTGTGCGTGTGTGTGTGTGTGTGTGTGTGTGTGTGTGTGTGTGTGTGTGTGTGTGTATCTGTGTGTGTGTGTATCAGTTTTAAAGGTGCAGTAACGATCTCTAGAAAGTTTGGGCTCTTCAAAGTTAAGAGCCTCCACATATGGCCAATCTACCAACTACCAATGAAAGGCTTTTCCTAGAGCCGCACGCCCAAGCCAAGAAAACTCTTAGAGAGAGGAAAGCATTATCTGACCGTCTGCTTCGGCTACTGTGCTGTGTTCACCGTGGTCCAGTCGGTCAGATAAATGTTAGCCTCTGTGATGGCACTGAGACGCATTCTCTGACCCGGGGGGATGAAAAATGACCTCCTTCTCTCTCTGACAGGGATCTCTTAATGATAGCTGTGGTCAGATCTCTCCCAGGCTGAAGACTGGGTGATTGATCTTTCTTAATCCGTCCCCTCGCGGGCATCTTAATTCCTCTTCTCTCTCTTACTTACTCGCACATATAGCCGTCTGGCTCCAGTTGAAACACCACAGAAACTTTACCTTCTACCTCCAGCTTTATCATTCACATCCCACAGCCAGGTTCCCATTAAAAACCAATAACAACCAGTACACCCTGCACCGGAACACCATATAAACACATATGGTTCCACATAATGGGGGGCTTAGGATCTTGACCCCTAGGTGGAGCCTAGAAGTGTTGCAAGTTAGACTTCATATTTCTTTGATTAAATGTATACTGTATGTGTCTAAACACGTTTTCAGTCTGCTGATGCATGGAGCCTTGCTAGCTGCTAAAGTCAAAAACGCAGCTACAGCTAGCCACAAGGTATAGTATAAACAGTTGGGTATATTCAACATTTCCTACAATGGGACCCATGCACAATTCAGAGTGGCTCAAATGAACTATTTGCATGGCTAGCCAAATGCTAGTGATATACCATTGAAGTGCCCAGCTGGAAGGAGGGGTGGTGGGGGGTCCTGGTGGGGCCTAGGCCCTCTTAACTTGTAAACCAGGCCTCCTGAACTGCTTCACTAAGTTCTAAGATGCCAACACAGAATACAACACAGAATTAACCCAAAGGAGGGGTAAATCCCATGTGGGCAACAGTTGACCAACGGAGGACAGTGAACAGGTCGGACCTTCAGCCCAGTACAAGGTATGTATATCGCTATGAAAGGCTCACTGGTGAGTGCTACTGCTTGCCCCTAGCATTTAGCTACATAAACAATTGTTTGTTCACTACATCAGTCCGATAACCCCAGCGCAGGTAAGCCTAGACTGCCATAGCCCATTTGAGTTCTCACTAAGTAGTGAGTTTCTGAGAGCGGTGGTGACTTTAGCATGCAGGTCACATCACCTGTTTTCCAAATTTTCGAAACCAGATCTGCCCACAATATCTTTCACCCCACCCCCCCTCTCCTTGCAGCTATACTCGTCCAATAGCATTTGGTTTGGTGTGGAAGCCAGAAAGGCACCCTCATTTGAGGCACCCAAAGGGTCCCAATGTAGGTAAACTAATTAGCATTAATCATAGCCATAGCCTCCTACGACATGCACGTGCATCGGTCTGCATATATATCTTTCCCTTTAAAGTTCAGGAGACCCCTCCAGCAGAATCTTCCCAACCGTGAGCTGGTTACAAGCCATCCAAGTGTTTTCCCATAATGGACTTACTGTGGCTGACTGATTGGAGGTGGACGGTCTTGGAGATCTTCTCCTCGTAATTTGGAGTGCAGGACTTGCGGCTGACCTTGGACTTGAACAGCGTGTTCACCAGCGTGGACTTCCCCAGGCCACTCTGACCTGCCAAGGGAGACACAGAACAGCTTTAGAGTCAGAATCACTTCTACACAGCAGTCATGCACGTGGAACGTGTGTGGTCATGATGCTGCAGTGATGCTCATCACAAAAACACAGTGCGATATGACAAAGCAGGCAAGATTCCCTGAGGCAGGTACATCGCTACTGTCAGAACAAAACCTTTGTGCTAACTTCACAGGAGAAGGGAAAAACAGACTTTTAATGCAAGTCAATGGAGCCACAAGTCCCCCAACCCACCAAGACCACCAGTCAGCTTCTGGTCCTAAAGCACATTGCAACTGAATGTTGTTTAACAAATGGTTTTGTGTATGATGTGCAAGAACCTATAAAGGAACCTCTACTAATGTAAATGTTTCTCCTGGTTCTTTTCTACCAATGCAAACTGGGTTCTGTTCCAGTTTGCGCAGCTAATTTGAACAATTCTGCACATTTCCACTTCTCTAAGGCCTCTGAAGACCACCACTCAGCTCCCGACCCTGAAGAACCTTTCAACCCAGAGTTCTTTAAGAAGCAATTTTTGTGAATGATGCGAGAACCTGTCAAAGACCCTTTAAGGAACCTTCACGTTCTCTTAATGTGGAACGGGTTCCCAGCTGGAAACAAAGAACAGTAGGTTCTCCAGCACAAACACCGTGACAACATTTGTGGGTGTGCCAGTTGTTGAGGAAAGAGAAGGCAACAATGGCGACACCCATACCTCTTTTCCACCAACAAAGTGCCAATGCTCGTGCCCATGCTGGTGCTGGCAGGTGTTTTGAACACCTGATATTCTAGCTCATTAGAAGACGGATGACTCCTGTTGAATGGGCTCATCCACAAGTTCATCGTGCAGCGCCACGCCCCTTTGCTGCTTGCGTCATGGGTTAAATGGTTCAAGACCAGAGAGTTCATGGTGCTGGAACTGCACCAATTTTTCCAAACGTTAACCAGTTTCTTCGCAGTGGAAAAGCGCTGAACGTTTCAAGATTTTGGGACTGGCACCAGCGCCTTGTTTATGGAAAAGGGCTCCCAGTGGTCTGCTGAAGAACCTCTTCTACGTCTTCTTATCACCAGTAGTTGATCCGGATATAAACAAACATCTGGAATAACAGCACAAACACTCGCAGGTAATCACTCCGCCGTCTTGCTACTACTGTTTACTACCGCTGTGTAACACCCTCTGTTGACATTGATGTAGCATCCTTTGAAGCTCCTTGGCTCCTTGAAGCAAACGCATGCTGGCTCCCTGAATAGCACCAAGGTTCTAAGAAGCCTGTGAAACCAGTTCAAGAACCAGGCTTCTTTTGGTCGAAAAAAGGGCTACTCTAGACTGAATGCTTGGACCGATGAACTGTTCAGGAAGGCCTAGCTTTTAGAGTGTAGATTAGTTCTTCTTGAGATGCGAGACCTAAGTATCGGCCTTTGAGTGAATGAATGCAGGGCGCCCTTTGCTTTGCTCACTATCCCAGCAAAGGAAACGTGTGGGAGTTTACAGACACTCAGTAATAAGCTAATCACCCACTTTTCCCTTCTAGCAGATACAGTAGCACAGATAAAAACAGAGGTCAGGCAGATGTGTAATGAAGACACGGCGGCACAGAGCAGGCCGGCAATCAGCGGCTTCCGTGAACCCTTCCACACCGCAAATCACACGACCAGGCGGACTCCGGGAGAAGTGCCTGAGAGTCTTATCTGGCTGATGGCCAAACACACAGCACAAAGCCACTGGGAGCTGCGGGCCTTAATGACTCTCCCGCACTGGAGCTCACGGGCCTGCCGGGGGAGCTAGAACTGTGGAGGGATTCTTATCAGGACCCTCTCGTTCACTCCAATAACAACCTAGCGTATCTGTTCCCCCACCTCCTCAGCCACAAAGGAGAGCCTCGGTGTTAACCCCCATGGCGTACTTGCCTTGAAGCGCCTCCTCTTTCATTTCGTCCAATTACTTCTCACTCTTGACTCGCTGAAACAAGCACAGAAATCCTGTAGAGAGCGAAGATCCTTAACTTTCAGTCCATAACACATTTGCGTTGTAAGTAGAAGAAGTGCCGACTTGAATCTGTCCGAGCAAACACAAATGTTATTAGTGATTCCGCAATGCAGAACACTATTGTGATCCGACTGTATATTGTTCTTCCGGGGTCGTCTTCTTGGTACAGAAGGTTTGTCCACTAACCACAGTTTTTGAGATATCGACACCCTTCCACCTCTGAAAGGTTCGGTCTAATCAGGATTAGTGTGCTTCTACATAGCTTTTTGATCCGACGTATGGTTTTCCTAAAATTTCAGATTTTTTCCATTAAGAACGAATGGGGTGGAAAAGTGCAAGCCCATCTACTGTACTTCTGCTCGACCGACAGACACTATTTAGAATACACCATCTCAAGGCAGGCCCCCAAGCACAAATTCAATATTATTCTGACTTGCACCTGTCTGTTTGTCTTTTTTCCTCATCAAACGTTCCATCCCATAGAGTCCCATTCATTTCCACCCCCATTCAAACCCTATTGTCTCCTTTAACATACAGCCACCAAACTGCATGTACTCAGGGCAGATCCCCAAACTCTAATCCACAGACATACTGACCCGCAATCCCCTATGTGTCATTTTTTTATTTATGTCATTTATTTATTCATCCCTGGTTCCACCCATAGACTCCCATTCATTTTTAGCAACACCTTAGCAAAGGTGCTAAGCTTAAGCCGTGCAATCACTTCTCTAGTTAATGACACATTATTTGTTATCAGCTATAGTACCGCACAAAACTTCACCCGAGATATAAGTTGATCCACCTGCAGAAGGAAATAGAAAGTCAAGTGACTTCTGACCCTAAAGAACTTTTCAATGGCAGGTTCCTTTACAGAACCGTTTTTATAAATTATGTTTGGACCTATGAAGAACCATCTGAAAGTTTAAAGAACCACCTTTGAATTCTATGATAAAATCTGATTTACTGTTCTCTGCTCTGTCCACCAAGCCGCCGGGCAGTGCATTGAGCGCTCCAGCCGCTCTGTTTGCCATTGTATGGAAGCCACCGTGCCCCAGGGAGCCGTCAGCAGACAAAACGGTCTGACAAAGACAGACGACAGAGCTGGGACGAGCTGACCCCCTCCATCATCGGCCACCCCAGCACAGGCCCTGACGGATTTATGCCACTCACTCGTGCCATGGGAGGCAGCCCACATCAAATTTATGAGAAAAGGAGAGGAGAGGAGAGGACATTAAATAAGAGGAGAGGAGAGGAGAGGAGAGGAGAGGAG
>CM067477.1:21686218-21705167 GCA_034552555.1 Semaprochilodus insignis | reverse complement strand
CCGTACGGGAGTGAGTTTATATCCTACACCACACAGCTATATTACAAAACGACTAAAAACAACAAAAAAGAGGAAAATTATGGGGCCTTTAAAGCCAAAACAGGTTTAGCGGAATACCATTAGTAAATCAGCCCTTATATTTCATACACCACGGCAGACATGTCAGCATCAGGCAACCGCTGCGGTCCGGTAATAATTTCCACATGGCACATGGGGGATTGTGAGAAAGCGGAGGAGACTCGGTGGTTCGAGGCCTCAGGCTGTACAAAGGTCCTGCCCTCTACTGTGGAGAGCAATCTACAGAGACCTACCCAGAGGTCTCTGTGTGTGCACGTCTAGGATAAGAGGGCAGGAAAATAAGAACAGGGCAAAATCTCTTCCTGCAGAACAAGCAGGCTTTCCTTATTTCCCCCTCCAGCGTTCCCTAACCACCTCCCTCCCCCAGAACACTCCCCTGACAACCCACCACCGGCCTCCCCCTCACCATCCTGTGTGCGTGCATGTGTGTAAGTGCGTGGGTGTGCGTCTTTTGTGTTATCACAGTTCCTCCTCATCCTGAGTCTTGTCAAAGCCTCCCTTCAGACGCTGTTCAACGCCTGCGACCCCTCGCCTCGACCCCTCGCGTTCCCCTGTTGCTCTGTGGGGGAGCGGCAACATCAAGCACTGAACACGTCGCACAAACAGTCCTGCAGTCTGAAGTAGAATGATGCAGTTTCCCATCGATAGGAAAGAAGACACAATGCAATGCCTGTTCCTGCAATTGCTCGGAGGGTGAATGAGAACCTGAACGGTTTGTCATATTGGTTGATTTTGAAGTCCAATAGGTTTTGATTACTTTGTAGACTCGTCATCAATAGAATAGCTGCACCCAGAAGGAATCAACTGACAGGAATGAAACTTGGTGGCTAGGTTTGACATCGTGAGACATGCAAATGATTCAAGTTTCATGCTCGGCCATGGGACGGGCCTTATCACTATACCTGACTGACCCAACAGCCACGATTGTGGACATTCAGCGAGCAGAGACGCTCTCCATGAGTCATCCTGTTAATGACAGCATTGTCATCTTGGAATATAGGGATAGGAATGTTATGTTCCTCGATAAGATGATGAGCATGAGAGATGCCTCTTTTTTTTTTTTTCAGGGAGCTTATTTAGAACATCGTACCAGCATATGTTCTCTTATGTTCCCTTATGCATGTGTCAAGCATTGTCTGGATTACCAATTAGTAATTACACTGTAACTACATAATAACTACAAAGGAAGTGTGTAATCCTATAGCAATGAATACATCACCTGTAGTTACATTGTTGTTGCATATGTTGTTAATATGTAACTACACAATGCAGCAGCACGGCTTGTCTACAATCCTCCTAAGTTTGCTCATGTCACTCCACTGCTACGCTCCCTTCACTTGCTTCCTGTAGCTGCCCGCATCAGATGCTTGCCTACAAAGCCAAAAATGGACCAGCCGCTCTCTTATCTTATGGGAATGGTTAAGAGACAATCTGTGCCTCGAGCCCTTTGAGCTTCAAGTACAGCTCGACTCGACCCGCCATCCTTCAAGATACATGGAGGACAAGCGCCAAAACTCTTCTGTGCTCCAGGACACCTCCACTGGCTGTCCGAACAACAGAGCAAACTCTCTGGCGCTCTACAAATGATCAAAGTATTGTCGATTTTTACTTTTCTGCATCATTTGATCACATGAGCTGCTGTTTACATTGTGTGAAAATTTCATGATGAATGGTCTGACAGAAATGACCCAAAACTGCTTAGAAAAAAGTCTGGTTCCATTGACTTACATGAGAGTTAAATTAGGTTTAGGCCCTCTCCTGTAGAGAGGAGATATTTTGGAGATACAGCGATGATATACTGAAATGCACTGTATTGCACTTATCCTGTGTTCAGCACTTTTCTCTTCTCTCTAGGTACGAGCAGCGGCTAGGTATTACTAGGCACTTGCACTTATGCTGTATTAACTCTGTATTGTTCTCTCTAGGTATCAGCACTGGCCATTGTTCAGGCAGCGTCTGAGCTCAAGGGGAGTTTAGGCTCTAACTTATTTGTACTAGCTAGGAAACATTCTCTGACTGAATACTAAGCACTGTTGTATGTTGTTCTGGATTAGACTTTTGTATATAAAGACACTTAACATAAAGTGGGACCAAAAATGGAGTTTTTTTGGGGGGCAGTTGTGGGCTGGAGGTTAGGGAATCAGCCTTGAGACCAGAGGGTTGCCGGTTTGATTCCCTGAACCGACAGTAACGACTGAGGTGCCCTTGAGCAAGGCACCTAACCTGCTCCCGGGTGCCGTGGATAGGGCTTCCCACCGCTCCGGGCAAGTGTAGCTTCGGGTAGATGGAACTCGTTAGCCTGGGAGGGCAGCCCATCTAAGGGAAGGAAAACCCTGACAGAAAACCACTGGCCCACCAAGCTTGGGGGTTGGGGAAGAGGCCAACTACCTCCTGCCATAAAAACCAACAAGTTACAGAAACGACGAACATCACCTTGAATGAGGAGCGATGTTCAAGCCTTGTGTGCCCCCTGGCACGGAGAGAATTAAAAAAAATAAAATAAAAAAAAATAAAAAGGAGTTTAGCCCATCGTATTGCAGCATTTGCAAGTCTTTCAAATGTACGGAGCTCTTTAAATGAATCAAAATCTAACTACTACAGTATTTACGAGCCACACTGAAAGGCTTAATTCGGATGCTTCGTCAGAACATCTGCTCGGAAACACGGTGCAGCCGTCACCAGCTGCTTCACAAAGACATTTATTTTACTGCGCGAGTTGGAACGTGTGCATGTTTGTTGTAACATATGGCGTCTATTTATTTACTGTGTTATTCGACTAGCAGGATCAACTAGGAACAGAAAGTATTCAGCACAAGATAGTGCAGTCTCTTAGCAACCTTTAATCTCCACCTTCAACTTTTTCAGCTTTATCAACAGGAAGTGAAAACACACACACACACACACACACACACACACACACACACACACACACACTCATACACTCATACACTCATACACCCACCCAATATTTACATACACAAAAATATACTCTGGCATATCATGAGATCGCAGTATTACGAAGTGGCGTTCTTGTATGGCGCAGAGCCCATGAAGTTATGGACCCCAGATGTCAACAAGGCACTGTGCAGGCTGGTGGTGGTTCCATACTGGTGTGGGGTGTGTTCTCATGACATGGGTTGGGTCCACTGATCCGGCTAAACATTGGTCATTGACTGGTGCTGCTACATTTCACTGCTTGGTGGTCATTTGCCTTCATGGACTTCATGTACCCCCACAGTGATGGCATATTACAGCAGGATGATGCACCGTGCCATCAGGCCCAAGTTGCCCAGAATTGGATTCAGGAGAATTCTGGAGAGTTCTAATGAATGGTGTGGGCGACATGTTCGCCCAACATGGACCCAGTCAAGGCATTCCACTATTATCCCCTAACAACTTACATCTTATATAGGTGTGGGAATTCCAAAGCCGCCCCCTCAGGAGGTAACGCCTCTTGACTATACACACACACACACACACACACACACACACACACACACATATATATATATATATATATATAGCCTTTGTTGCCATGCCAATAAAAACATCTAAACTCACACCAAATCCACTCTGAATGACTCTGTTTGCTTGAATTTTACGAACTGGGTGGAATTCCCCTTCAACCAGTAACACTCTGCCATGACTCACCATTTAACCACTATTTCGAACGAGAGGCAGAGCAACTCACAAGCCTCACCTGTACCTGGAGAGGAAGGGAGAGAGCAAGAGAGGAACAGAGGTACCTTTGATGTGTGTCCAATACAGCAGGCATGGAGAGCACCACCATGCCGACAAGCAGCCAGTGCTGTAGCTACCACACTTCACTAGAGCACAGCAGGGCAAAGGCTCAGCAGCAAACCAGCTGCTTTCGAAAGGGCCATGCAGTGGACCAGAGCTGCAAAAAGCATCAGCACCACAGTCTACTACAGCACAGCCTTAAATCATCCACCTCCTTCAATCTAATCAGCTGCTTTCACACTGAGGAGGGAATGCAGGGTGGACACGGTGCCAGAAAAGGTCAAAGAGATACTGTAGGTACATGCACATCACATCCACTGAATAACACACATAACATCAACACACTACATACACTACACTGTCCAAAAGTCTGTGGACGCTTCTCATCCTGCGTTTCTACTGGGGATTAATAGTAAGTCTGAGCTGCAGTAACAGTCTCTACCTTACACTAGATCGCAGTGAGAATTTGACTGCATTAGTGAGCATTAGTAAGGTCAGCTACCAATGTTGAACATTGCTGTGAGGATTAGATGGAGTATTAGTGAGGCCAGGTACTGATGTTGGAACATTGCTGTAAGGATCTGACTGAGCATTAGTATGGTCAGGTACTACTGTTGGAACATTGCTGAGGATTTTTTTGAGCATTGGTGAGGTCAGATACTGATGCTGGAACATTGTTGTGAAGATTTGATGGAGTATTAGTGAGGTCAGGTACTGATGTTGGAACATTGCTGTGAGGATGTGATTAAGCATTTGTGAGGTCAGGTAGTGATGTTGGAAAATTGTTGTGAGGATTTGATTAAGCATTAACGAGGTCAGATACTGATGCTAGAACATTGTTGTGAGGATTTGATTAAGCATTAATGAGGCCTGGTACTGATGTTGGAACATTGCTGTGAGGATTTGATTGAGCATTAATGAGGTCAGGTATTGATGCTAGAACATTGTTGTGAGGATTTGATTAAGCATTAATGAGGCCTGGTACTGATGTTAGAACACTGTCGTGAGGATTTGACTGAGCATTAGTGAGGTTAGGTACTGATGTTGGAACATTGCTGTGAGGATTTGATTGAGCATTACTGAGGTCAGATGCTGATGCTGGAACACTGTTGTGAGGATTTGATTAAGCATTAGTGAGGTCAGGTACTGATGTTGGAAAATTGTTGTGAGGATTTGATTGAGTATTAATGAGGTCCAGTATTGATGCTGGAACATTGTTGTGAGGATTTGATTGAGCATTAAAGAGGTCAGGTACTGATGTTGGAACATTGCTGTGAGGATTTGACTGAGTAATAGTGAGGTCAGGTACTGATGTTGGAACATTGCTGTGGGGATTTGACTGAGTAATAGTGAGGTCAGGTACTAATGTTGGAACATTGCTGTGAGGCTCTGACTGAATATTAATGAGGTCAGGTACTGATGTTGAACATTGCTGTGAGGATTTGACTGAGTATTAATGAGGTCAGGTACTGATGTTGAACATTGCTGTATGAATTTAAATGAGCATTAGACATTGCTGTGAGGATCTGATTTATTATTAGTGAGGTCAGGTCCCAGTGTTGAACATTGTTGTGTGGCTTTGATTGCACATTATTGAGCTCAGGTACTGATGTTAGAAGATCAGTTCCAAAGGTAATGGACAGAGCTCCACTACTCCATAGCTCCTTGCTGGGGGGGCTTTATACCCCTCTAGACCACTGCTGATTAATCTATTAAAATCAACCTTTTTGTTCAGTTTGCATGATGATGATGCATATTTTACATTCTACTCCTTTCTTAGAGAGACAGAAAAAGAACCTAGGTCTGATGGACACAAACGTTTTATTTTCATATTTATTTATTTTTTTCAGCATATAAAGAAAAAAACATACTCACTCGAACGGGAGCAAAGTGCAGTATTCTAGTCATTCTGCTGACGCTATGTTGAAGACCCTGGTACAAAAAAAAGGGTCTTATTTTCACAGTGGAGGTGCAGCAGAATGAAAAGCACAGCCTTAAAAAATGTGGAGAGAGAGAAAAAGCTCAGCAGAGGTGGCCTTGAATGTGTAATGCCGAGCCAATCATAAATCCCCGGCCAGGGAGGCCCACCGAGCCCCACAGGGTCTGCAGGCTGGCCTCGCCTCGCAGGCCACAGACAGCACAACAATACCCCGCGCCATTTAATTAGGTATGGCCCACAGTCACCACCCCACCGCCCCTCCTCTAGAAGCCCTGGAGGGTCCTAAGCTCTGATTGGCCCGGCTTGAATAGGGTGGTCAGTTTGAATCGGGCAGGAGTCCAGTAAAATGCCTCAGGAGCTGGGCTGACTGGGCGCTGAGAGTGCCAGCCCAGCAGGTAGACTGAGAGAGGAAAGTTGGCCAAGATATAACAGCTGCTCCCTACTGTACTTTCCAAGCTGTGTGCTCCTATAAAAATCTTCCAGGGTTTTAATGGAACTACAGCTGTCACATTCGTTGATTAATCACACTGATTTCATTCATTTATCTATCTTCAAAGGTCTCCTAATTTCTCCTGGTTTCCTTAGTGAAGTACTCGGGATTGGGTCCATTTTAGCAATTAACCTTTCACAAAAATAAGCCTACATAAACATAATTCAGCCTCCAGCAATTGCTGTGTGTTGTGTGAGGACGTGCCAACTGTGGTGGTAGGTGGGAAAGACAGGACTGTGTTACGTGATGACGTCACCTCCTAACAGAGAAAAGGACTGGAATTCCAACAAGCTGTTTCAGGCAGCTGAAAAAAGTGGTTTCTATGGGAAAGAGTTTCTCCCTCTGGCATGTACTTTGGGCTTGGTAACTCTGGAGAAGGTTTACAAGCACAAAAAGCTCCAGAAGACACTAAAGGAAAAGGAAGAACCAGAAAAGCACTGAAGGTCCTCTTTAAAATATCATTGCTGTCCAAATGGCAACTTTACAGGAGAGGGCAAAAACCTAATTTAAGTGTAGTGTAAGTCAATGCAACCAGACGTCTTTCCAAGCAATTTTGGGCCATTTCTGTTTGTCCATTCATCATGAAATTTTCACACAGTGTAAACAGCAGCTCATGTGATCAAAAGCACGATGTGCATAAAAGCAAAAATCGACAAAAATGGAGTTTACTCTGTAACTTCATTTCACCTAAAAAAACATTATAAACTGGAACCAGGGCACCCAAACTTTGCCATAAGACTGTTTCCTCTTTATGAGGGACACTTAAAAGATAACTTGTACCTAACATGCACTTTCACTGGAGATTAAATGAATCAATTTTGCTCCCTGACTATATGCACATGAAAAACATACCAGATCAGCCCATCGTTTTCATATCCCTGTGTCTGACGAGCACAGAAGGAACTCTAATTACAAGAGTATCTAAAATAGCCAGCTTGTCAGAGCATCTGGCAGACAAAGAGGGCACATTTCCAGCTACGCTAAAACAAAAACAACAACGGGAGCTTCTCTGCTCAATGATAAAGTCATCAGGTCTAATAACCACTAATGTTAGCACCTGAAAAACAGCTGAGTTTCAGACTTCGCTCGGTTCCTCTGTTTCCTGTACACCTGCCCCTGCGTTTCCTCTGCCACGAGCCTCAGCCTTCCTGCTAGCATGCTAACCGCAAGCAGCTTGCAGCATGTCTGCCTGGCCTTTACTCTGATTCAAAGCAGGCTAAGGCGCCACTCTCTTTCTCGCGTGCCACTCCCACGCAGGCCTGTGTGGTCCTGCGTGGCTAATTTTCTCTTCTCCCGTCTCGCTGAAGGCTCCTCACCCACGGCCCCAAAATCCTCACCAGACTCTTTGCACTCAGCAGGCCCTCAGCTAGTGAGCTGAGAACTCGTGGTGATTCACTCACACACACGTGGGGTTGAGTGGTTCCTCGTACTGAGTGAATATCCTATCGGCAATGCACATGACTGGCATTATCCTATGTGCATGTTGAGGCCTAGTCACATTAGCATCATTCCACTGGAATTCGCGCCAATGAGCATGAATACATTTCAATGCACATCAAGTTCAACTTTGCTGTCCTATGAAAGACAAAATTGTGCCCCGTGACACCTAAGCATGACTCTTTTTAGCTCATTTCAACATTTCTGCATAAGTCAGATGTCAACAAAGTCATGCGGAGGGGTTTGGTGTATTTCATGGCAATGCTGCATTATAAAGAACCTTGCTGACTCTTTAGTGGTGGGCAATAGGTACCAAACAAACAGCCATTTTAAGCTCCCCAGACAAGAACGAGTCCCCTCTGTGATGTTCTGGGGGTGTTCTAATTACGTGGCAATGGGTTCTTTGGTTGAGGTCACAGTATATTTAAACCACAGTGCCTACACCGAGCTGCTGGACAACCAGGTTTTGCCTTTTGCACATCATCTTATCGAGGAACATTACATTCCTATCCCGGTATTCCAAGATGACTATTCCTGCATTTAGAGGGCTGCAAATGTGACTGACTGGCATGATGAACATTCAGGAGCATCCACACATCTGGACTGGTCCACAAAATCCCCAGATTTGAACCCTCTTGGAAATCTGTGAGAACTACCTGGAACAACCAGTAAAACGTCAATCTGGACCAACTGACCAATTCTGTGCCTGAACACTGATGTGGCCTACCTTGTGTGTTTAAGGTGGTAGCAACTTCAGGCTCCTGCAGATGGTGCTGCACGAGGATGATGGGTCTGTAAATCCCTGCGGGGTGTGAGTGACGGGATCCATAGATTGGGAAGAGGTGGTACAGTGCAGTGAATGTCTCGTTCCATGTGTGGAAAATGGCTCCAAATGATTGGCTAAAAGGAGTGACTGCATTTGGATGTGCCAAAGACCATAGTGTGAAGGAAGCAGCTGAATCCGCAGGTGTATGGAAGCATACAGTCATACGGGTCTACGAGCAGTGGCTAAAATCCGAGTCCACAGGAATTCTCCTCGGAATTGTGCCAGGGAAGGCATCCACCAAATCTGGCCCAACTGACCAATTCTTTGATATAAGAGTGTCTGAACACTGATGTGGCCTACATCCAGAAACTTGTCCAGTCCATGCCAAATCCACCTGTTATAGGTGCTGGTGGAGGTATTACACGCTATTAGGTACATTTCAGTCACAGAGGACTCGTTTTTTAGAATTAGAATTATTATCTTATTATTATTACTAAAACAACTATCCAATCTAAACAACAACAGCATCTCAGATATCGGGCAGTGTATTCATAACCATTTCATGTAGTAACTTTCTGTGAGGGAGCACGGACACCTGGTTCCATTCACCACCACTGTGAACAATTCTGACTCTAGAACAAGGCGTTTCACACCAAACCACTCTGAACATCTTCACATCTTAATTATGCACAAATCGTCCCCCTTTATTTCTTCACCATTGACCATAAATGCACATGAAAGAGAAACCATTTGACATGCAGTCAGTGAGACGACAGTATGTGGTCAATGTGTTAGCCAGCTTCCCGCCAACTATGTCAGCTATCTTTATAGATCAGTGTGCTACACTATGCTCTGCATACTCTGCATACTTTGGAACCCTGGTCAGGCCACCTCACAGGACTTTACACCTACAAGGTGGACCAGCAAGGTAGGAGTGTTTAATAGAGCGGACAGTCAGTGGACAGAAACCTTTCCACTGCATGGTATTGGCTCAACTCGGCTCGACTCTACATGCACTGAGATTCCAGGCGAGCTGAGCTGCAGACTACCCTACAAGCAAGCTGCTGGTTTATGCTGGTTTGAAGCTTGTTTGGCTAGTCACCCCAGCATGGTCATGCTGGTTGACAGGCATACCAACATCCAAAACACAACACATCCTGGTTCTCCTCTCTGGATGGTCAAAGAGAATCATCCAGAGTAAGAAGCCACTTTTCCCACCCTGAGCACATGTGCTAATGCTAGGTTAGCATACCCTCTTGTGTCGCCTGTGAGCAACCACAAGTGCATCCCAAATGCTCCTGTCTTTTGTTTTGCTGTCTCTTCTGATCAACACTCGTCTCCTTCATGTCACAGTAGTTTCATGCGTCATTGCTATGATGGTCAGACACATTGAGAGGGCACTATATTTGCAGTGGACAATGAAATAGCTGGTACCAAAAGTGAGTAGCGTCCACCATATACAGGGTGAAAAGTCAACAGCACGACGCCGAACCCACTGAGCATGTTACACAAGCGAATTTCCCGTCAGATGAGAGTTGTTTTGGTTTGCTTCATGACGTTTTTCTGAAGTAGCGAATGATGGCGCAACAAATCATGTACAGGCAATATCAGAATAACCCCCACACCCCATGTGATCATTCCTGCAATAGTAGAATTGAAATGCATCACTGGAAAGTCACTGATGTGTTAAGTCACATCAGCGTTAGCTGCATTATTGCTCACGTGAACCATGACCTCACTCTCAGCTGAAGTCCAATTGGAGCGCAGACTCACCAACCACCATGATGTTGAACTCAAAGCCGGCCTTCATGGTCTTGCGCCTCATCTGGTCCAGCACAGCCTCGATGCCCACATAGCCAAACAAGTCGCTGCCCTTGATGATGCCCTGCATGTTCGGCTCGCTGAGGCAAGGCATCGGCTGCTCCGGCTGCTTCATCACCTCTGGCTCCTCCTCCTCCATTTGAAGGTCCACCTCCCTCTCCTCCTCCATCCGGACGGGCGGCTCCAGCTCCGAGTCCAGCTCCTGCACCGTGTCTGGAAAGAAAGAAAGAGATGGAGATGGAGAACAGACATGCTACTGGGGCTACACTATAAGGACAAACTACTGGTATTGTGACTGCACTGTTATATACTGCAACTGAGGAATAACTCAATTATATTTATATTTATATTAATAATATTACAAAGGCACCGGTGCATCATCCGAATATACCGTGATTCATCAAAGCACCCACAAAGGCTAACTGTGATTGCTCACTGCACGCAGCAAAAGGCACTGTGGTTAGTTAGACAACTCCTAACAACCACCCGGAAGACTGTAAATGCACAGGAGGGTTTATGTACAGTGGTAAAACAGGACAATTAGAGTATCAGTTTGGGTCATTAAGGTCAAAATTTGGTTGAAAACCAACCAGCCAAGCTGTTAAAAAAAATGGACTATAAAATGTTGAGTTAATAGACTTTCCTATAGCAAGCTGGTAACAAACATTAACACATATGTATCTCATATATGCATCATAAATGAATATTATATATATCAGCTTCATGGTGACTCTCTGCTGGTTTACATTGCACAACCTGCTTACACTACACCTCGTATTCACAGCCAAACAGTTTACAAGATTTTAGCCAACAACTCCAACCACTGCAGAGTTCAAATACAACAAGCCCAGAAAATTTGCAGCAAATTACAGATATGCATTTTTTTAGTCCCCTGAGAGTTCCCCTCCAATTCATTATATCTATCTATGTATCAATCTATCCTTCCATCCATCTATCTATTCATCTATCTGCCTACCTATTTCCCTATCTATCTATCTATCTATCTATCTATCTATCTATCTATCTATCTATCTATCTATCTATCTATCTATCTATTTATGTATCTACCTATCCATCCATCCATCTACCTATTTCCCTATCTACCTATTTCCCTATCTACCTATCTACCTATCTACCTATTTCCCTATCTACCTATCTACCTATCTACCTATTTCCCTATCTACCTATCTACCTATTTCCCTATCTACCTATCTACCTATTTCCCTATCACCTACCTATCTATCTATCTATCTATCTATCTATCTATCTATCTATCTATCTATCTATCTATCTATCTATCCTCTACCTATGCATCCATCTATCCATCTATCCTCTACCTATGCATCCATCTATCCATCCATCCATCTATTTATTCATCCATCTTCCTATCTATTTTCCTATCTATGTATCTACCTATCTATATATCTATCTATCCATCTGCCTATCTACATATCTATCTATGTATCTATCCATCATCCATTTATATTGGCAAAAAAGTTTATGGCACATTTTCTATTTTATGATTTGGTATGTTCACTTATTAGGAAATAAAAACATGAATTTGTTTAGTAAAATCTACCAACAATTACATATATTAGTTAATTCCATGTAGAATGTGTTCACTTAGCAATAAAAAAATGATCAGTGGTGTTCAGACTTCTGCATTTTTGTGTGGCAACTTTTTCATTTTGAATTACTTGCTAATGTACTCGCTGGGCACTAATTGCTAGTAACTGGGAGCCCCGCCCCCTACAAATACATCTAAAGATGACTGGAAGGGCATTAATGAACAAGCTGACATGTGTTTTAGACCTTACTCTTTGTTAGATAGATTTTCCCAGGGCTCAACTTCCAGGACCTCACTCGGTGAGTCAGCATGGGCTAGCCGTGAACGTTTTCCCAAGCCTGCGTGTGAACTCGAGCTGGTGGGCCGTGCGCATGCCCAGTGTGAGCAGGTGGAGATTAATGGAGATTATGATGAGTGACAGGAGGCGAATGTAGGTGAGGCAGAGATTGATTCAGATGGTCTGCTGCGATAATGAAGACGAAGAATGCAGAACTGCCCATACTTGTGCATCTTACCTGGGCACTGAAGCACGGAAGTGGTGTGTTCGCGCGCGCCCCTGCTCTCCCTGCCTCAGACTATGCACAGCCTTCTGGGCTAGGGGGGCTGCACGGAAAAAGCACCTGCGATGTGCACTGAACTTTACCCAGCAAACCTTCAAACGCCCCCCCGGAAGATGATAAATAGGAAAAATGTTGCTGCAGCTCAGGCTGCAGTTTGTTCAGCTCAATTGAGCGCTGACTTATAGATCAGGGTTCACCCCGGAGAGGCAGTCCACTGAGGTCTGGACGTCAGTCTACTGGCCTGGCTGGGCAGTTCCACATTAAATACAAGCTGTTCTGGATTTCCTTGGATGCAAATTCTTAGATCTTGACACAACGGTCCTGTAAAGGCTAACATCTAATACCTTCTAATAATGCATATTTCAACATGCGCAGAACTCACACAGATGCCATTGGCTTACTGCATCAGACACAGGGTGTGAACAGGGTAACAGCTTTCCAATGTGTTGAGCATGTAAATAAACATACCAGACCACACTTGAGGTCACCTGGCACCCTGCCTACGGTCAGTGGTCTCAGCGAATGGAGGGAGGGGACACTTGGTTTTGTTGCTTCGGTTTCTTGAGTGCTCAACACACGGTCGATGGTTTATGCAGCTGCAGAACAACTTGGGCAAAGCCAGTATGGTGGTAGGGGGTAAGTTAGCATTGCTTTGCTAACGTTTAGCACATCTACAATACTGTGGTAAGGAGACTGAGTGTTCAGATTGTCCACTGCTGACCTTTATTACAGTGTCCATTTTTTGCAGCAGACTCACTTTCACTTCCTCAAAGAGTCACACCTCCAAAGTTGAGTTTTAAGGTTGATTTCTGCTTATATCTATCTATGTCTGTGGGCCACCAATGACCCACTAAAGGGCTTTATAAACTGTCTGTGGTTCATCCATCTGAATTTAAACATAGCAGTGAAGGCAGAAATGCGAAGCAGCAATGAAGACACCACCAAGCAGACCAGTCACTGCTGTTGTGTCAAAATGATGTGTGTGCATCTGGCTACAATGTGGGGTACGTGGCAACATGGTACCTACACCATGCTTACGGTGTAGATTTGACGCAGAAGCCTAAACTGACCTTTAGAAGGCCAGTTTTTTACGGTCCAGTTAAGCCCAATTATAGGTTTACACTCAATAGTCTCAAAGACGAAACCTTTCAGGGCTGTTTATTTGACGGGGTCTATTTATTTTGGTGGTCTGCCAGGTCTTCCAGGTAATCATTAGGAGTCCAGCACTGAAAACTCTAATCTCTAATCTAATCATCTCTTGATATACGGTCAGTTTTGACTGGACATTAATAAGCAAGAGTGTGGGCTCTGACTTTTGCACAGCACATGAGGTCAGCCCTGTAGAGGCTACCACTGTGCACTACCGCTGTTCTATCTGTTGTTGCACTGACTCTAGCACTTAAACACATCAGTATCAGTATCAGCGATGGGGATACTGATACCTATGACTGACACCACAAGGCAAATTCTGATCCACACCAGAGCACAGCGGCAGTGCGGGACAACCAGCAATAGTAAAATGCTCATGGCCGAATCTGTAGAGGCAGTATTTGGTGGTGATAACACGCTAACAGGAGCTGCTTACCTGAGCTGCTTCTTACAGTAATGCTGATGTGTAGCTCTTACAGTCTGAGTTAATGTTAGTCCAGACTATTACTGAGGAGCAGAAGGAACCGCCGAACTCTCTGCTTTATTATACCCTTTGGCTCTGATTTACCTTTTAGCTAGCATAACAGCCCTAGCATAGCTCCCTGGGGTGCTTTGCTGGTCAGGTGCACCACTCAGGTCTCACAGCCCGTTACTTTAACCAAGCCAGTAAAAACACTTACACAGTGTGAACGACAGTGATATTCATTAAACTCCAGCAGAGTCAGATGCTCAGAGATGCAGCTTGAGTGGACAAGATGCGTGTACGAGACAAAATGCTTGAGAAATTCAGATGTGAAAAACCAAATCATTTTACAGATATTATGTGAGCAGTGATGTCCTCCATGAGTCATCCTGTTAGTGCCAGCACCATTAGCAGACGGCTGCACCACGCAGGACTACATGCACACAGACTGTTACAACGACCGTCCTTAAGACCACGTCATAGTCACCAAAGACTGCAATGGTGTCGTGCCAGACTGTCATGGAGTGACTAAGAATGGCAGCAGGTCATCTTCAGTGATGAGTCCCGCTTTTGTCTTGGTGGAGACGACCAACGAATCCGTGTGTGGAGGCACCGTGGTCAGCACCAAGATGCATTGTTTGTCGTCACCCGTCACAGGTCCAGAAGGTCTGGTGTCACTCCACCTCCACCACTACCGCACCATCTGCAGGAACTGTGTGAGTATATTCAAGCTGCATGGGATGGATTATCACAGGACACCATTAGGAACCTCTACAACTCCATGCCGAGACGTCTGGAATTTTGGGTTAGCAAACACGGCGGCTCAACGCCATACTGAGAGACACTACTTCTACTAGCTCAATAAATATCGATCATATCAGTCTAAATTTATCATCATTTATTGTTGCTGGTAACCTTTATCTTCCTTCACAACAGCACTGCAATCCCACACTTCCTTCTGTGTACAGCAAGTAAACACTACTCAGTCAAGCTGGATATGCTTTATACTGATATACATGAGTATATATAAAGATCAATTATTGGTATTTGTATTCTGTATCGGGTATCAGCATCAGAGGGGAATAACTGGTATCGGTACATCTCTAGCTCTTTCACCCAAAGATGAGAGAGGGGGTGAATGTGTGTACATGTGCTCATTCATTTGTGTATAACGGCACAGAGGGGGTGTAGGATGATCTGATGAGTTTCCAGGAAGGGCCTGCGCTTCCATGACATCATCAGACACTCTGATCAAAAGCTGCAGGTTTCTGACTATTTTAATTCCGACCTTGTGATGTGATTGGCTGGGAGTTATTCGTTCTATCTCCATCTGCAAAGCAGAAATGACATTACTACATACTGTAACTCCATTGCTATTATCAAGTCATTATATGTTGCATCACTTTGCGCTCATGTTCCATCATAAACACTAAATCCTGAAGGGTTTGCATTGTGCCGTATCATCTTGTAGGCTTTTTTATGCAGCAACATGGTGCCAAACTCTCACGGCACGCCCCACGGCTCTCGTCTAATATTGCGCAATCACAGACACATTTGATCTTATATAACTGCCTTAGTTCTATCAGAACGTCTCAAGAACTCAAGTAGTGTAGAAATATGGCCTCAACCTTTAAAGCTGTTGGCCTCGAGCTGGTAATCATACATGTCCTCCCTCTTTAGGAGATGGCCTCGTTGATTTGTGAACTATGTATTATCACTAACAAGGTCAAACTTGCAAGGGTCTTCTGAAGACAAGACCTTTTATGGTGAAGTGTATTTGCTTCTAATTCACAACCTCACAAAAATGAGTGACTAAAATGTACTTAACAGTGTGCGACAGCTCCACGAGCACCAATAACAGCTGTGTATGTACTGGACAAGTTTCTGGATATAGGCCACATCAGTGTTCAGACACACTTGCATCAAAGAATTGCTCAGTTGGGCCAGATTCAGTGGATGCCTTCCCTGGCACAATTCCAAGGAGAATTCCCTGTAGACTGGGATTTTAACTGCTGCTGGTAGACCTGTATGACCGTATGCTTCCATACACCTGCAGATTCAGCTACTTCCTTCACACTGTGGTCTTTGGCACGCCCAAATGCAGTCACTCCTTTAGCCAATCATTAACATCTGCTTTGGAGCCATTTACCACAAATGGAATGAGACATTCACTGCACTGTACCAACTCGTCTCAATCTATGGATCCCGTCACTCACACCCCGCAGGTACTTATAGCCCCGTCATCCTTGTGCAGCTCCATCTATACTACAGCAGCAACTATCTGAGTCATTTGAAGCGATGTGTGGGTCAGCTTTGATGGCATCCGCTGTCTCATGATCATCCGTCTCCCTTTAGGCACCGTCTGAGCTCTCGTTAAGCACATCCCTCCATCTCGCTAAGGAGAGCGAGATGGTGTTGCCGTGTTTGAGCCTGGGGGCTGCTTGGCTGCTATTCGCTTTCTCAATAAGCTTTTCCCAAAAGCTCACTCACGCTGTCGCCTCCATGTGCTCCAATTAAGGCCATGGTTCTGAAACTGGCCAGCAGTGACCGACTCCGGTGTGCCATTATCTTCCCCGTTACGTCTGAGCACTGTAAGCAGCATTAATGTGGTGTGTATCAGTGAAGTGATGCGTGTTATGCAAAACCACAGACTGAAAATATCGTGCCAGTCATGGTGTGTATGAATAAATTAGGCTGGCATCGCTTTAGACGCCCTCAAGGCGAAGCGTAAGCTGATCAACAGGAAACAGACATGCATGTACTCTACTCTGACCACTACTATTACCGCATATTACACAATGCGACATGCACCAGGTGCTAATACCAATGCTAGCTTTCTGGTATTTACAGTGGCATGGAAATGTTTGGGCACCCCTTGTTCTTGCCCCTTTGGGCAAATGCTTTTTGAAGCAGTTAAGAGTCTCTTGGTTTCATCCATTTATTCTTGCAATTTTTGGATCTTCTTGCCTGCGCTGAGGAATCTGAGGCCCACGGTAAAACCTCCAGCTTGCATCTCCTGAGGTTGTCCATTGTGGATTTCGAGGTGTGTTTAGGATCATTATCCTCTTTTCATCTTCAGTTTTCTTACAGATGGTGTAATGTTTGCTTCCAGAATTTGCTGGTATATAACTTCATCCATGCTTTGCACCACCGGTGAGATGTTCCCTGTCCCCCTGGCTGCAACACAAGCCCAAAGCATGATGGATCCATAATACTCACTATGGCCAAAAGGCTCATCAGTCCACTGGACTTGTTTCCAAAATGCACCTGACTTGTTTAGATGTTCCTTAACAAACTTCTAATGCTGGATTTTGTGGTGAAGATTCAGGAGAGGTTTCCTTCTAATTACTCTTCTATGAAGGTCATACCTATGCAGGTGTCTCTGCACAGTAGATCATTGCACCACCACTCAGAGCCTGGTAGACATTCCTGAAGGTCTTTCACAGTCAAACAGGGTTTAAATTTGCCTTTCTATCAGTCCTACCAGCAGTTCCTTCTGGATGTTTTCTAGGTCTTTCAGACCCTCAACTCGACCTCCACCGTTCCGGTTATATAAATATATATATATATATATATATATATATATGCATATGCCATTTCTTAATGACATAAGAACTTAGGAACCGGCTCCCTGAAAATTATGTGCTATCTTTTTATAGCTTCTCCTCCTTTGTCGGCATCAGACATTTTAATGGTCAGAGTGCTGGGCAGCTGCTTAGAGGGGCCTATGACTGCTGATTGGAGGTTTGAGGAGTGCATCACCTGGTCTTTCCTAGTGATGACTGTGCACAAGCCACAGCGCTAACAAGCTAATTAAGGTCTGAGAACTTGGTAAAGGTTGAAAATGAAACCTGAGAGCTTAAATCTCTTGGGGTGCCCTAACTTTTGCATGCCACTGTAAGGGGAATTCTCATTCAGCGAAGATGTACACAGTGGTGGTGAATGGAATCAGACGTCTTCCTCTAAAATCTCCCTCTCAGAAAGGTACTACATGAGATGGTTATTAATACGCTGCCTGATGTCTGAGACGCTGTTTATGATAGTTTGGAGAAGATTTCAGATTAAACTCCATTCATGGTGGAGGGATACATGCTGTAAGGTGCTGTGAGGTAAAATAAAGAAGTCCCCCAAAGACAAAAAGTCTGCTGAATTCAGAGGCCGCTCACCAGGCATCACACTGCCAAGGATCTGACAGGGGACAGAAGTGTCGCTAGGTGCAGGTACCTCTAGTCCACATGACTTAATCAGCTATAAATAAACAGCACCGGCTCCAGCCACCAAAATAGATCTAATCCCTCGCTTCTTACTGGCTAACTGGCTTCACGTCACAGCTATCCAGCCAGCGTGTCATGCACATGAGAGCCAATCAGATTCAGCCGGGGAAGCTGACATAATATTTACACCCAGCTACACATAAACCTGAGACGGCAAGTAAACAAGCATCGTTTAGCTTTAGTACGATCCCTCCTTCAGCTGTCAGAGTGAGAAACCATCCCACACTGATTCAGCCAGAACAGAGAGAGAGACAGAGACAGAGAGAGAGACAGACAGACAGACAGACAGACAGACAGATAGAAAGAGAGAGAGAGGAGACAGAGAGAAAAAGAGAGAGACAGAGACAGACAGACAGACAGACAGACAGACAGACAGATAGAAAGAGAGAAGACAGAGAGAGAGAGATGGAAGGAAGGAAGAGTGAAGACAGTTAATTATTTGGTATATCAGTTATCAAAGTTAGATAGATATATAGATAGATAGAGAGAGACAGAGAGAGAAGGAGACAGAGAGAGAGAGGAGACAGAAAGAGAGAGAGAGAGAGAATGAGAGAGAGGAGACAGAGAGAGAAAGCGACAGAGAGACAGACATGGAGATGGAGACACGGAGACACAGAGAGAGAGAGAGAGAGAGAGAGAGAGAGAGAGAGAGAGAGAGAGAGAG